>CM075026.1:1637413-1703135 GCA_037576675.1 Pangasius sanitwongsei | reverse complement strand
AGAAAGTGATTCGTCTCTGAATTGACTCACCTGCAGGCAGTGAACTCTAGTGAGAAAGTGATTCGTCTCTGAATCGACTCACCTGCAGGAAGTGAACTCTAGTGAGAAAGTGATTCGACTCTGATTCGGTTCACATTCTGAGTTTCGAGTTGCAGCATTATTTGTTGATAATTTGTCAGATTATTATTAAGCTTATATTACGTGATCCCTGTGAATCAGCTGTTACTATAGAAATAATAACATCAGTATGAGCTCATTAATATATGGGAAAAATTCTGTTATAGGAAATTAATCACTTCTGACCAATCAGAATCCCCAATTCATCAGCAGTGTGTTAAATTGTCATAAACGTCAGGTGAGAGCTGATACTGATATATTTGACTAATAAACATATCCTTGCAGAACCCGAGGCTTAACATAACTTGATGAAAAGAAGAATTTACAGTTGTGATGTGTCTGTATTCCTACTGTTCATAATTTTCCTGGTCTTGGACGATATTTCTTTGCCTCCGCTTATGAAGCTGTCATCACAGGTTACTCCAGAGTCAGATGGCAGATGTCAGAGCTTTATGATAAACGTGTGAGGAGGACATCGATTCAGCAATTCGAGAGAAGCAAAGAGAGAAAAGAGTGTGAGTGAGTGATGATAGTGTTCACAGGGAACCATATTTCTCTAACAGTGAGACACCACGTGTCTGTGTGACTATATTAAAGACCTGCATGTGAGTTGGTGGGCCACTGGACATGTGTGTTTGTGTGTGTGTGTGTTTTGCTGTTGAGTGTCGCTGTAAATTCCTTGCGACATCATGATGAAAGAGCTCTCTGCCCTGATGGTGGCCTCTTAATGGAATTAAAGAGCTGCTCCTGGAGCCTGACAAATAGTGTGGAAACTAGTTTTGACACACAACAATAAACACACACACACACATTCACACACAAGCCAGCTCTCTCGGGCCAGAGTGTGATACCACTTTGGATGTTATTCAAAATCCACCTCTCACAAAAATGTGTCCTGAGTGTGACAGAAAGAGCATTTATTTAAATGTGACATAGAGCTTTATACATGCAGCTACAAATAAAATGAAAAGAGCACTTTGTGTAAACAGGAGAGTTTTGTGTAAACGTAAAAGAATTTTGTGTAAAAGTGAAAGAGCTTTGTGCCAACATGAGAGCGTGTTCCTGGTGAACATACAACCATTTCGATTTTAGAACATGAGAAGTGATGGAAGTGAGAACTTTTTATGTGAATGGTAAAAAAAAAAAAGTAAACGCGAGAGCATTTTGTGTACATATGAGAGAATTTAGTGTAAATCTGGGAGCATTGTGTGTGAATGTGAGAGCATTTTGTGTGAATCTGAAAGCATCATGGTGAACAAAAGAGCAAGTTGTGTGAAACTGAGAGCATTTTGTGTTAATATGAGAGCATTTAGTGTGAATGTGAAAGCATTTAGTGTAATTATGAGAGCATTTAGTGTGAAACTGAGAGCATTTAGTGTAATTATGAGAGCATTTAGTGTTAAAGTGAGAGCATTTAGTGTGAAACTGAGAGCATTTAGTGTAAATATGAGAGCATTTTGTGTTAATGTGAGAGCATTTAGTGTGAAACTGAGAGCATTTAGTCTAATTATGAGAGCATTTAGTGTGAATGTGAAAGCATTTAGTGTAATTATGAGAGCATTTAGTGTGAAACTGAGAGCATTTTGTGTTAATGTGAGAATGTTTTTTGAATGCGAGAGCATGTTATTTGAACGGAAGAGCGTTTTGTGTGAAGAGCATTTTATTTGACAGCTTTCCATGTGAGGTGAATCGATTTAATTGGCATAAACATCACCTCATGCACACACACACCAACACACACATATGAAAATGCAGTGTCTGTGTGCTGTGTGCACCTTGATTATATCTCGATGCGCACTGTAAGCCCTGAGCTCACTATAATTGAGATATAAATGTAAGTGATTACCTCCAGCCCTTATGAGGAGTTGTAGTGCTGATAGAAAATGCAGTGGACGTACTCTACTCCCCGCTGAATCACTCTCTATTCTCTAATGAATGCTATTTGCTGGTGTATCTCCTCCCTCTCTTTCGCTCTCTGAAAAATGGGCCTCGCAGCAGGGCCCTTTGAAACAATCCATTTGAAAGAATCTTGTTACGACGCGTCCGTGTTAATCTAGCCGTGTTTCTCGTCTCGGCCTCTTTCTCTGGCAGGTTTAGAGCAGAGAGATTAAATGCAGTACTGATTGCGAGCTTTTCCATGCAGCGCCGCTTTAAGTGCAGTGGCAGCTTGTTTAAAGCTCCGCCAAAGCAATTAGCTAAATTTAGACCACCTGATGAATTCACTTTGTTATTAAGGCTGACACACAGTCTCCTTAGTCATAATAAATTTTCATACATGTGCCTCCTTAAGTGGTGGAAAATTACTGCCTGTTATAAAGCTCTGACACTGGAGACTCCTTCCATGAATGTTAAATAAACATCCCTTCACAGAAAACTTCACCATATCAAAAAGTATATATTTTTCATTGTTGAATAACAGCATGTTTTTTAATCCGTTTATTATTAGGGTTAGATTATGCAGAGCATCTGCCATACAAGTCCTTGTGAAAGCGATGCAGCGGCGCTTTATTAGTCCTTCAGTCTGTCCAGTTCTCTTACCTCCTCATCTGTATCCTCTGCTCCAACTTTCAATACCACCATCACACTCGCCATTTCGTAGATCGCTGACTAGCCAAGGTGAGTCTCTGCATCATATAGCTGCATTACAGCATTAACTACAAAAAAAAAAAAAACTACAAAATTAGCACCGAAATCACTTCAAACATCAGAAATATTTCAATATAAACACATTTAATGTGTTTCAGCATGAAGGTTTCCTTTAAAGAGCACTTAAAAAGTGCAGAAATAATTGAAACAATTTCTGTTCTGCTATAAATGGGGGGTATTTAGCATGCAATATCCTGTTTTCCACACACAGTCGATTCCAATCCCGAGCACCTCGTTTCAAATCAGTAATGCTGCAGATTTGCATGTGTTTTATTCATTAAAAAAAAAAAAAAGCAATTTACACTCGAGCTGGGTGACGTTGACAAAATGTCCCGTTTAATCACGTCTGACGTTAACGGAGTATCCGTGCACAGAGATGTTCCCTCTTTCACACACGGCAAATAACAACCTGCTTCTCTTAACGATCATTCAGTAATAACGCGCAGCGTAATTCTCTCGAATGTCCTCTCCGCGCGCAGGTAATGAGAAATCAATGTCTGACTGCTCTGGAAAGTAAAGTGCAGACAATACGGATGAGTTCTGAGAGACAGGAAGAGAGAAGGAGCAGCTGTGTGCTGAGATACAACACACACACACACACACACACACACACACACACTGTCACACTCAGTCATTCTGTTAGTGTAAGATTTGTGTGTCTTCTAGCTAAAATGGGATAAAAGAGGATAGAAGAGAAACTCCAGGATTGATTCTAGCTCCACAGGTTCACAGCAGGGTGGAGAGAGCGAAATCCTGTGTGTGTGTGTGGGTGTGTGTGTGTGTGTGTGTGTGTGTTTCCCTGCTTATCTCCGTCTCTAGAGTTCTCTCTCTCTGTTCTTCGCTCGCATTATCTCTTGCCTCGCCTCGCCTCACCTCGCCTCTCCATTCAATTCCGATGTGTTCAGTTCAGTGCAGTGCGGCGGGGCTTTATTTGCGTGGTTATATTTAGTTCCGCTGCTGCCAAAACATCATCACATCGACAAGGAGAAGATGAGAAGTGACAAGATGATGAGAACATTAAGAGATTTCATATTCTCTGGCATATTGTCTATCTGTTTGTCTCTCTCCATCTCTCCGTGTATCAGTCTATTTGTCTCTTTCTCTGTCTGTCTATGTTTGTCGCTCTCTCTCTCTGTTTATCAGTCTCTCTCTCTGTCTCTGTCTATGCCCTTGTTCCTTCTCTCTCTCTCTCTCTCTCTCTCTCTCTCTGTTGGTCTCTGTCTTTCTGTATGTCTCTCTATCTGTCTATATCTGTTTCTCTCTGTCTGTCTCTCTCTCTCTCTCCATCTCTCTCTCTCTACCGCTCTCTCTGTCTACTGTTTCTATTTTTCTCTCTCTATATTGTCTGTCTCTTTCTGTCTTTATCTGTTTATCTGTGTCTGTGTCTCTGTGTTTGTTTATTTCTCACTTTCTCAGTCTGTCTGTCTCTATGCCATTCTTTCTCTGTCTCCTTCTATCTTTCTCTCTCATCATCATCCAGAGACGGTGGGGAGAGAGAAAGAGAGAGAGAGAGAGAGAGTATGTGTGTGTGTTGTCATGCTGTGATGGGAAAACAAGGAAATTGCAGTGTACTGGTCCCCATGAGGGAAGTGCTTTTTCTTTTCATCAATTAAGGAATAAGTAGTTTGGCAAAAGACAGTTTTCCACTTACGCCAGGACATGTTTTTGTGTCTGACGTTTGTTTCTTTCGTTGTAGGAGCTCTGAGGCTAATTTCACAAACTGAAAGCTATTCACTAAACGAAAGCACAAATCTTGGAGCGTGCTGCTGAGTTACAACAGCAATCGCAACGTATTCGAATGAGTCCATTAACCTGTGATTTGCAGCTGCACTACTGCCAGAGCCGCTGGTATAGAAAATGAATCAACACTTTCTGACCAATCAGAATTGAGTGAGCGAGGAGGGTCCATGACATTGAGTGCATTAGGAAGTGTGTTGAAGTAGCTACACATCAGGGAGAGTTATCTGAGAGGTATTAAATGTCTGACAACATTTCAGCAGCGACTTTTCAGAAAAGCACTGAATGACATCAAGCACGGCTTTACCTCCCAGCTGTCCTGTTTGCATCTCAAACAATTAAAATGCACAACCATCTTCACTACACCTGACCCTCACAATGCATATCATCTCATCAGAATGAGACAGCGAGACAAGGCACGCATCATGTGTTATTCAGGACTTCATCAACGACGTCCTATATGGACGTCCTATGTGTAGCTACTTCAACACACTTCCTAATGCACTCAATGTCATGGGCCCTACTCGCTCACTCGTTTCTGATTGGTCAGAAGGTGTTGATTAATTTTATACTGATGACATTTTAATATAGTCAAGGAGTTTTTAGGAAAATATCCAACAACAAAGATTCAAGTGTCTGTGAAAGTGGAGAAAGCCAAATTCCACATACCCCAGGAGGCTATCCATTTAACTTCCTGCTGGTGTGTGAGTCCGAATTGACATAGCAGACAGTAATGGAGGATTTCAGGATCCTTTGGATGACTTCTGAGCAGAACTGTCTCTTTATTCTATCAGTTTTCTGAATATTTGTTGGGTCTTCTTGATGATGGTGGTGGTGGTCCTACTTAATCAAGCTGCTGAATGATGGTTATTAATTGGTTGCAAATTCTAACTTTGTGATTTAGGGATTTCAAGAAGTCTGTAATCAGTGTTAAGGATATATGAGCTCACATGAGGTGTCATGGCTCGGGGAATCTCCTGATGGTTGTCTGAAATTAATCCAATAATGGCAGTGTTGTCTGCATATCTGAAGCACTTCGCAGAGCTTTCATGATTTTTGAGCTTTTCATGAGCTTCTTGGTGGTGTAGGAGGTTCACAAACCAATAATCAATTTTCTATAATAATGCATAATGTGTATTACCATCATGTCAAAATATGCCCAAACAGGAAGTAACCACTCGACATGATTATTAATTAATGTGACACCTGTCTTCAATCCAAGAACTGCCGTATATAATCAAACCTAGGTTCACAGCTCCATTGCAAAATGTCACTCCAGCACCATTGCTGCAACCTTACTGAGCCTATTTTTTTATCCAAGTGCATTGTTTTGTAGTCTGTTCTTTGATTTTCTCTATTAGTGTAACTTGGTTTAGTCTGTTTGTTAATCACATGACCTGGTTTGCCTGTCCATCATTCTGCCTTTTTGGATTTGTTCCAGTTTTTAGAAAGAAAGCCTGTATGCGATCGATGACTCCAGCCAATCAGGTCACAACCTGGGGGGGAAAAAAACAAGAAAAACAAACAAAGTGGAATTACGACATGTTGAATGGAAAGATTTCATTGGCAATATTCCAACGTGAATATTTGGGTAACATTTGGGACGTTCACCAGTACGTGATGTGGTGTCACACTTTAACTTTGGCTGCATACAGTCAAGTCACACAAGCAGCTCAAATTCTCTTGATTTTTCTGTTTCCAAAGCTACAGCCAAGGCAAACAACCTCCTCATCACCAGAGTTATACCAATCTTTATTTCACCTCAATTACTAATAATAACAGAGTGCAAGCTAGGCTAGTTAGTCTAGTGTTAAGAGTGAAAAAGTGCGAACGCACCCTTAACGAGCTGCTTAGACAGTGCTCACAATTTCCTTGTCTTTTATTAATCACATCACCTCCAATGCAGGTTTAGACTAATTCTGTATTTATCACACTATTTATCTGGCCTGTAATGTCATTACGTGTTTCAGTTTGTGTGTTCTTAACTTGTTACATAAATTGACTTAATAGGCGAGGTTTCTTCTACATGACATGCTTTTTGTGAGTTTGTGAGTGCTTGGCCCTAGCCTCAGGCGTGTTGGATATACAAAGGCATATTGACTGAATTCTTTCTTTTTTTGTGGTGTGAAACACAATATATGAGTTTATTTCTGCACTCTGTCTTCATTCTGTCAAATATAGCCAAAAGGACTATTTTCCTGGACGTATGGCTTAGTTATGTGTTGTTTCTATCAGGTTCTCTGGGTTCATCTTATTTAAATCAGTTGTTTTCTTGCCTGTCTATAATGTCTATTAGTCTGAATATGACATTTGACATTGAATTTTTAGACGTTTGGTGAATAATTCTCTTAGTATCTTACATTTTCATATCAAAAATTACTGGAATTTGCTAGAAAACGCACAGACTTTAGTGCGACACACCAACACACCAGCTTTCAGCCTGATGATACACCCCAGGGGTTTAATAGTTCAATCCACAATGTTAAAAAGATCTGCCCGCACAAACCACTTTGATCCTGTTTACACCTAAGGATTTTTTTTCAGGTATGGAGGATGTCAGAGGAGACACATCTCAAGGACCGAGTTTTTAAAGTTTTGAATGGATAAATGGATTATGAGCTATAGCAGTTGAGTGCTTGGTCAGCTTATCCTTCAATCCTTGGACACGTTTTCCTTACAGGAGAGAATTTCAACTTAACAAAAATCACTGGCATTATTTTATTAATTCGACAACTCAAAATACTGAATTAAAAGCGGGATCAAATCGACTGCATCCTGGGCATGCGATTTCATGATCTCGATTTAGTTTCTCGTGGCTTCATTAATTTCTGCTCACAATTAGCAGTCAATATAATAAATAAAATGAAAAAAAAAAAGGATGTGCTGTATTACATTTGAAAGCAAATTTAAAAAAACGAAAAAAAAAATTCTATCCCTGAATTTTTTCAGGTTAGGTTTAAAGGTGAACGCTTGTGTTTCTATGTTTGTACAAAAGCTATCTCCAAAGCTTTTATACAAGAAAAATCTGGCAAGCACACCTAATTTAAATGAGGAGCTCAGAAAATCAACTTAAGCAGGTGCGTAACCCGACTCTGAATACGAGGAACTTTCCTGTGTAAATATGGATATAATGTTTGGGTTTAATTCGCCAGCTCTTAGCATGCACTATTATTTTGCATTCATATTATATTTTGGTAGTTTTTCATTTCATTTGAGCTCTAAACGTATTATTGTCTGTGTATATATAGTTGTATTTTTTTTCTACTCCTTCTTTGCACTCAACTGTAATTTATACTTTGCATTTATACTTGTGCACCCTGGCTTTCTGAGGTGATCTCTGAGCAATCAGATATAAACCTGTGTCTAATGTGCTGTGGGTGTATGGGTGATCTTCAGAAGGTCTAAGATGTATTTAGTCAGATGTTATAAACACTATAATTGATTTTCTTAACCTACATAACCTACTATATATAGGTATTATAACCCATCAGGTTATAGAGCTAGTTGGAAATGAAATGACTCAAGGAGATTAATGGATGCTAATGACACCACAAGAACAAAGTCTGGATTCTGTGAACGAATGCCATTAGTATAGACTATATGAACCTGCGATTTGCATCTGCACTACTGTCAGAGAAATGAATCACCAATCAGAATCCAGAATTCAACAGCGCTGCGGTGTAACAATTTGGGCCGTACTGTAAGTGTTTACTGAAATATCTGAAGAAATGGGTCTGAGGTTATATTGATGAATGCTTCAGTCAACACATTGAATCAGACCATTGCTAATGGTGTGTGTGTGTGTGAGTGAGTGTGTGAATGGAGTTGCTATACATCATCATCACATCTTCCCCAAATGAAACAGTAACCCGACCCATGAACTGCCAATGCTGATATAATAACACTTAATAACCCCGCAGAATTACACTGCAGTGTGTGATCTTGCGTCGGATCATTGTTGCTCATTCGCGCCCGTCAGGTTCGTTAACCAAACGCTAATCGAAATACGCCCCAGTGGGCTATGAGGTCAGCGTGGACATAATTAGTGTCATCTACATGATTAGATGTGTCTGACCTCTCATTCGTTTACTACCCAGAGAAGGTTCCGCTCCATCCTGAATTTCATTTCGGGTTCGGATGAACGGATGTGGTGAGTGAACGAATATTAGACCAGAGTTAATTACAATTTCAGTTGACGCGTTACACTTAAACCCACATGCACAGACGTTATAGAGTATATTATATTGATATAATTGAGTAAGCAATCACAGTGAGTTTGAAATTAAAAAAAAGTTGTTGTGCCGTTATAGGAAAATAATGAATCACTGGCTGGTGTGATGATGCAGAATTACTGTTACCATTCCGAAGTGGGTTATTTTCCTAAAACATGCCTATAATATATGCACTGTACAAGTTCCTGTGTTGGTTGTTGCTATAGAAACGATTACGTATTAGAACAAGCGAATTAATACAAACCTGTGATTTGCAGCTGCATTACAGTCCGAGCTGCTGTTATAGGAAATGAACCAACACCAATCAGAATTGAGAATTCAGCCTCATCGTGGTTAAGCAATTGGCTGTAATCAATCTCCCTCTCACTTGTTTTCTCTCTGAACCTTTTTCCTGTTTTTCCCTCTCAGCTCTCATTAACCTTACTTCAGCTCTCACTCTCTCTCTCTCTTTCTCTCTCATCATCTTAAGTGGTGGAATCCTGTCATGACCAGTGAAGCAGTGCTCCACACAAGTACAGACCAGGGCCCCGTCTGCGCCGCCGCTGCCCCGAGGCGGCTGGAATCAGAAGCTCCGCCTCTCCTTGTTGGTAATTAGAGCGTCATTGTGTGCACTTGATGTGAGGGGCCCTGACGAGGGCCGAGTAATCTTCTTCCCACCGCTGCAATCGCTGCACCACTGTTGCCTAGGTGATTTCTGGATATTTCTAAGTCTGTGGTGGTCAAAAGTGTGCGAGTCAGACCCAGCGTGTGTTCCCCTCTGATATCTTACAATCCAGCTGTTTCCAGTAGCCATAGGAAAGGCACTGATCTTTGTCTCAGATGAAGTCCGAAACCCAGCAGTGAAGTCTTGATTAATTTTCTATAACAGCAGCTCGGACAGTCATGCAGCTGCAGGTTTATCATCACAGGTTTATATTTTATTGGTCTTCAGTGTTCATCAAAACACTAGCGTAGGGGGAAAAAAAAAAAAGCAGCTTAAACTCTGCTGCGTCTAACTGGAGGAATTCTCAGAAAGAGCCATTTAGAATAAAAATGATCTAAAATGGATTTCGGAAAATTGCCCGTTGTTTGTTTGTGAAAATCTGTTCAGGATTGAGTCCATATTCATCCCCTGCAACATCCATCACATGTTTAGGGACTTGGTAATGCTGGCAGCCCTGAATCAGCGCTTTCTGCATCCTCTAATGCTCCTCTGCCATTTCGTCTGTGCTGCGTGTCATTACACGCAAAATTACACTCGAGAGCAAAAAATGGCATTGCTGGGGAAGCGGCGTGTTCGGCGTTGAAGTCAGACATGCGGGACGAGAACGGAAAAGCCGGGTGTAATTTATAGTCTGGCCTCCTGCTGTAATAGGCATATATTTTTTTTTGTCTTCTTGCCCACCATGAATATAAAAGGAGGCAATTTGCAAGAGTCTGTCCGCTGCACAGCACTTATTAATCGAGCGCTGAGCGAAGGCTAACCCTTACCTTCTGCTCATTAATGTAAAAAATAATAAGCATGAAAAAGTGCAGAGGAAGTTTCACTCAGTGACCCTGTCCACGTCATCCTCCTTCAGAACGCTGGAGCTGCATGAGCCACTGACAGGCTGAGGAATTAAACAAGAGAAGAGAAGATGAAATGGGGGAGAGATAGGGTGAAGGACGAAGATGAAAGAAAATGAAAAGACAGGAAAGGTTTGGAGATTTGAGAGAAGAGAAGAGAAGAGAAGAGAAGGGTATGAGAAGAGAAGAGAAGGGTATGAGAAGAGGAGAGAAGAGAAGAGAAGGGTATGAGAAGGGTATGAGAAGAGAAGAGAAGAGAAGGGTATGAGAAGAGAAGAGAAGATTATGAGAAGAGAAGAGAAGAGAAGAGAGCTAGGGTGAAAAAGGAAAGGAAATGCGATGAAAGGAACAGAAAATTCAGGAAAAGTTTGGAGGACAGTTGAGGGAAGGACTAGAAAGAAGACAAGTAATAGGAATGGAGGAAAGAAGAGACAAGAAATAAGGAGAGCAATGAGAAGAGGATAAGATGGGAAAAGAAGAGAAAAAAGAGAAGAGAAGAAACGAAAAGACAAACAAAAGAGAGAAGAGAAGACGAGGAGAAGAAAAGAGAGAAAGTGAGAAACAGAGAGAAGAAAGTCGTGAGGAAGAGGAGCGAAGAGATCAAAGAGAAGTGATGAGAAGACAGGAGAGGAGAGAAGAAGGAGAAAAGGGTAAGAAAAGGAAAAATGAATGATGTAGAACGTGTTAGTAAGGAGGGAGGGATGAAAAATGAAGGAGGGAGGACTGGAGAGAGATGAGGAGCATGAAGAAGAAGGAAAGATCGGTTAATTATTAGTCTTAATTTATGTGGAGCGTTTGCTGTAGAAGTCCCTGTGAATGAGCCGTTACCATAGAAACCATAATATATTAGAGCGTAATATAAACCTGTCATTTATGTTAGAGCTGGAAGTACTGTCAGAGCTGCTGTTTATATATATATATATATATATATATATAAAGAATGCACTTTTTCCGTTCAGCTTTAATGGCCTCCGTGGATGATGGACATGCTGACAGGAAGCTGTGTTAGGTGTACTAAAATGGCCTCCAGGAAGTAGTGTGTCCAAATGCAAGCTTTTTATTGGCTGATTCAAAGCCACCCATTATTATTCATTATTAGGCTTTTTACTGCTGATTAAAATGTATAATGCGCTGTTTGACATGAAATGAGTCCTAACTTCAAATGATCTATCCTCATCAGTAGGATATAAGAAGCTTCTAGGACAGATTGTTGCACTAATTCATCATGGCTCGGCTTCTCTGCTACGTCTCAACACATGGTCCGTTTCCGAACGAATGGTTCACAAATGTGACCCGAATCTCCAAAAACGTCTGCTACGTCATTCATTCTGGCGCCGTGAAGCGATCGTTCTTCCTGTGTATTATTTCATTTGTCGTTCCAACATCACCAGATGTAGCTAAGAACTTGGTAAGTAACAACAAAAAAAAAAGTGGTGTCCTCAGGATAATCACCATCAGTGTGACTTCACGGTGTGACAGGTTTTCCCAGGACACAATACATCGGTGACAGATTTCATTTTGGTTGTCATTTTTGCATCATGCACTACAAGATTTACCTCGCAGATTAGGATCTTGCAGAATTTCTCATGAATAAATCCAAACATGACGGATGGCAGATGGACACTTTGCTGTGCCAGCGGGAAAAAAAAAAAAAAAAGACGTGAAGAGAGAAGCGTGGATTGTGCGTATGTTGCAGCATGAGCTGTCGATATTAAAACTTGTGTAAAGTCAGTGCTTAATCTGTGAAACATGAGGTACTGGAACACCAAGCGACAGGTGATCCTGCACTTTCACTTACTTCACTTACTAAAAAAAAAAAGTCATCTGCGTTTTATTCAGCATTATCCGTGATACATGAGCATGTAACTGAGAACTATGATTAAAAGTATAATAACTATGATTAAAGGTACAATAATTGTTGTTTTTTTTTTCAATTCTTACATACAAATAACCAGGAAAAATATGTAGGACATCATAAAAAATAATATTCCAAGCCATGGCCTGAGCAAATGTGTACTACATGGCTGAGAAAAAACATTTGGAAAACTGTGTTACAACCCAGAGTGCTTGTTTGTGTTGACTCCGCCTCCATCTTAGTCTGAAATGGTCAAGCGCCCAGCGCAGCCAGATAATCCTCCTGTGAGCAAAAACTCACTATGTGTACTGTTTGGAAAAAAAAAAAAACCTAACAAGAATTTAAAAAAAAAAAAGGCAGAATAAACCTGAATAAACATTGGCAGTGCTTTTCCAAGATGGAGTCATTTCTTTCTTTTGTCATTACAAACGAAAACAGGACAGCGAAGGCATTCTTGACCATCCCCAGCTGAATTTTGTGTGTTTACAGTCTTGACTTTGAAGCAGCTGAATAGCCCAGTGTGCTTGAAAGTGATGTCGTAATAGTCCATAAATATTGACACTCGCTTTAGCTCATTGGCTTTTCAGCTTTAAGGCAGGTGGGTTTTTTTAATATATACGACAGTCAGCGTTTTCCTACGTTACAGGATGCTGAGTTATAAATATTGAACAGATTTTGAGTCATAAATATTGAACATTTGGTCTGGCCATGACGAGACAGTCTGAGGGATTAATATTGGATTGTGCAAAGTCCACAGTACAGGAAAAGCTGTGTTCCCATCTCAGCATGACTGTGTGTGTGTGTTTGATTTGTGCTGTTTGATGACTTGACCTTATTGGACCGCATGTTGGATGGAGAAACAACAATTTTTTTGTTGTATTTCTATGAGTGCCTTCACATCGAGACAAACACTGCCGTCCTGCAACGATGCGTCAATTTATTTTTCTGGAGCTTCTTTAATTCAATTTTTGAACATAAATTTTCAAAATAAAGTCTGTGCCATATAGAGAGGAGGATTTAAAAAACAGCGTTGTATGTGCCCTTCTTTAAGAAAGCAATCTCGCAGCAACTCTTCTACGAAATCTTAATAAAGACGGCAAAAAAGAATTCCTGAGACCATGATAAAAGACAATCGTCATATGAAATTTTCATTTTAATACCAGTTAATTTTCTAGCGCTATTTATCTTTCGTCCTTGTCAGTCCTAGCATTACTAATTAAGTCTGCATACAATAAAAAGTCCATTCACCAATCAGTATTTTCATCCCAAAGGAGTCGAGAGACTCGCTGTCTGACGGCACACGAGAACTTTAATAATCATTTTATTAAGCTCTAGAATAGACGACTGATCTAATCGTGTCCCTGTGACTTTGTGCAGCGTGGAAACAGAGGAAATAACGAATAAAACCTTATGATACGTGTGATATGAGATGTCAAAGTGAGCGAATTATGCAGTCAAGTACTTTTCAGTGAGTCACTGAGTCAGATCATTTGACTCGGCTCACCAGTAGGAGTCGACTCTTCGGCTCCCAAATGACTCGTTGCCATTATACTAAACCTTTGAAGGTTCAAAGCTTTCTAAAGAGGTTTTTCTTGGAAACCTCTCTGCTGCTGGGTTCTACATAGAACCTTTAAGGGTTCCACCAAACCTGACGAGTGTAGTACTTCAAACTGTCGTCGTTCGGCAAATCAGCAAAGCAAGCTAACACTCAGGAGTGGCACCAACGATCTCTGCTACTTCCTTCCTAAGCTTTATTTTACCTTCGTAATGTCTCTATACACATGTAATGAGAGGATGTACAGTACATGACAAGAATATAACATAACATGAAACCATGGTTATAAGTTCTTCTCCCATTTTTGTGCATCAAACAGTAAATGGGAACTAATTTTGTGAGCGGGGAACTGAAGAAACGTCGGATCACACGTGCCATAGGATTAGTCTGAGGAATCATTCAAGCCAATCGATTAGATTTCTCACTTTATAGTCATACCTAATTTGCATATAATGGAGAAAATCTCATTTCAAATGATGCCTTCTGTGCTGTCGATGGAAATTCCGGCTCTTCTCAGTGAGTCAGATCATTTGACTCGACCCACCAATAAGAGTCGATTATTTTGGCTCACAAATGTCTCAGTGTTTTGACTCAGAGAACATTCTTCTTTGCCTAACTATGAATGACATTGTTTCTTTTAACCTTTCTCTAATTATAAAATAATAAGCAGCAGTGGAGTCATTACAATGCTGTCGATGGAAATTCCGGCTCTTTTCAGGGAGTCAGATCATTTGACTCAGCTCACCAATAAGAGCTGATTCTTTTTGACTCCCAAATGTGATTGAAATTGTTTCATTGCATTCCATAGGGTTTCAGCAGAAGCATTTTGATTAAATTACACTGTGAGAGTAACAAAATGGCTCATATCCAAAGAGCTGACTCATTCACAGATGACAAATCACTACTACACGCTTGTGTGTGTGTCTATGGTTCGCTCTATTTTAAAGGCTGGGGTGAATTTATGGTCTTTCAAATGATCTGGACTTAAAACGTCACTTGCAAATTAGCATCATGTCGGACACTGATATACCTCAGCTTCGGTTATATCTCTCTTTCACTGCCTCTCTCTCTTTCATTCCTCTGTCTGTCAAAAAAAAGAAGAGCAGAGAATTCGAGTAGACTTTTTAAGTGTAAAATTGATTTATAAGGTGAACCTTTACTGGGAGAACCTGTCAGTTTTCTCCATCACGTTCTCTCTGTACCTCACATCCCATAGTATTTCTCCAAATTTCTGGGTGACACGTGTCATTAACAAGGTATATGATGCATACAAAACACTCGCCTCATGTTTTATTCAGGCGGATTGTGAGAAATGGCTGTCGGCTTTGGGCAGCGTTTGTGCTCCTGAGATAAAATCCCATCCAGAAGGCAGCAGAAATACAGCTGCCTTTCCAAGAGCCTGCATTTTGGACAAATCCGTAAAGCAGCACTAGATGACTGTTTTTGCCTCTTCCCCGTCTTCCGTGTCTTATCAGTGCTATAATAGATGGAGAGTTTTAAGCAGTGGGTCTGGTAACAGCTGAGTATTGGCATTAAAAGTTTATATGCCCATTAGACATGGCATCAGCAGACTGAGAAAACTGTAGCATCTGCTTAAGCTCTGCACTGGTGAATGCCATGAAGCTCTGTCTGGCAAAAGTTCAAGCAAATCTTCTCATTAGGAAGACGTGGCATTTCGAGTCAGCGCTCGGGTCTGAAAGAGGAAAAAACAGAGATGGAGGACTTTGTGAATTAAAGCACTAAAAGCATAGGCCTGTGTATAGAGCTATCCGATTAGACGCACTCTCAGCAGCTTTGGTCTCTCACTCTCTCTCTCTCTCTCTCTCTCTCTCTAAATCCATCGAAATCTTCAGCAAACACAGAGAGGGAGTGTCTTTGACTGATAAAAACCTCTACAGATGCCAGTGGGTTGAGAAAAAAATACATTGATGGTTATTCAGGTTATTTTGAAAAAGGGCTAGTCATGGAAAAAAAATCAAAGTCATTGGTTTTCATCTCGGAGGCGTTTTGCCAGGAAACGCATCTGTTCATCATTCTGTTATTATCGGTGTGAGGTGTAACGTTTTTAGACGTGAGGAGATTATAACTCACTAACTCGTCAGCTCAGAGTAGTTTCATAATCTCCTCGTCATTTCATAATAACTATAATTACCGTAATGACATGGAAGTTCTGTCAGGCTGTAACTGTTCCGAGAATCCTAAAAGTCTAAACCATAGATACACCAAACCTAGATGGCACTTCGAGTGAAGACTGACACTTCTACTTCTGAGGAAATGTCTCGCGTTGTAGTTTTTTTTTTTTACCAGATTTCATGGGCTGTTATGGAGGAGTTAAGGCTGGCTGACGAGATAGCTTTACTGTTTAATTCTGCTTTGCTTCTCAACGTCGGTCTTTAGAATCCCTGTGAAATACTCTGAACTAGGGATGTGGCCAGGAAAAGCGTGCACGTGTGTCATACACTTGCACTACTAGGCTCGTTCTGTTAATGTTAGCTAGTAGATTTTAAATGAAATGCACTGTTTTCATTGCGTCATTGTCGGTGACCAACAGGGGTTGGTGTTCAAGAACAACATACTGGGTAAGAGCTGTTATTTTCACTCACCTTGCATCAACATTTTTTTTTCTCACAGTGAACTCCTTGTGTTAACAGTTTTATCAGGTTACATCCTGATCGCTGTCAACAGACACTAGGCTTACGTCACACAGTGTCCCCAGGTATCGGATGTTGGCATCGGAGCATTTTTCTGAATACCGATACCTGAATCGTCCCTACTTTGAACATTCACTTTCATTTACAACTTTGCTCTTCTTCTTAAGAAATGATCACGTTTCTTCATTTCTAAAAGACTTTTGGCTAAAATCTTTTGGACCCATTTTGGATGTTCAAGTATATCCAATATCCTGATTTCAATGTTTAACCTTGAAGAACAGGAAGGTTTGTATACAGTACCTTTGACCAATAAACAGAGAGGATATTGAGGACCTTCTCTTTTCCATACCAAACTCATTTGATAGATTTAGAATCCAAGCCAAACCACGAACTGAGCACTCGAGGGGTAAAGAACTTGCTCACAAGCCGACCTGTGTCTCTCTGGCAGTCCTGGGATTTGAACTTTTAACCTTCCAGTCACTAGCACGGCATCTTAATCATTACATTAACAGTGCGCCGTCAAGCAAGAGGCAAACAGTGAGTGATTAGAGTTGATAATCTGGCACGAATTGGTGTGATATAAGCCTAGTTGAGCATCACTGTGCAGATTTGTATCTATCCGCTTAATATTTCATTTATATTTAGTCGTCTAGCGGATGCTCTTATCAAAAGGGATGAGCTGAATGTGCAGAAACGCAAAGTAGAGAGTAGAGAATGTATAAGGATTTATAACTGGAAGAATGCATACACAAGTGCATACGTGCATAAACTTAAAATATCAAAGGCAAGTCTAAGTTTTTAGAGCTTTATGCATAAATGGAGACACGACGACTTTTCAGACTTGAGGATGAAGCCAGGTCACTGAAGGAGGGTGAGCTTGCATTATAATCGTGCTTGGATCTCAGAGAAAGACACGACGGGTTAAAGGTGGTGTGCAGGTGTGTAGTTCTGAACCAAGCTGCAGAGATAATAAAGTGTATATCCTGGTAATGAGTGGTAAAAAGCTCTCAATTTGAGCTAGTGAGGCAAAAAAAAAGAGAAAGACGATACAGAAAGAATCAAAACACAACAGCGTGGCGTGATGAACAAGAGTTACTAGTTAGTGTCGAGTGGCATGTCGTACTGTTTATCTGCTTATAGTTGCACTGAATCGTGAAACGTCCCCAAAGCAAGTTCCTTTATATTAAGATCTGGCTGTGATCGGAGATAGTGAGATTGTCATCTAAATTCATTCATATCAACATTCGTAAGTATGTGCTGGATGAAAAAAAAAGCCACCTGAAGTGTAGCTGACCGAAAGAAACACATGATTGTGCTGTACACTCACTTTTAAGATCTGGAAAAGCCAAGCTAGGGCAAATTTGACAATCATAACTTCTGCAATACTCATACAGGAGATAAACTCCATTGGACCAAGCGTGGAACCTTGTGGCACTCCTGTATCGAAAATGGACATATTGCTATCTGTTTGTCAAAAAACCACCAGCCTTTCCACTTCAATCCCATATATCTTTTCAAAAACAGTGAAATAAAGTGATGGAAATGGAAAAGTTTGTTTGATGTGTTTACATCTTTTAAGCCCTGTTTCTAGGTCTGTCCGAATCCTTCATTTTAGCGTTTTTTGTTTGTTTGTTTGTTTGTTTGTTTTTTAAAAAAGATTTTGGTCTTATTCTTCAGTATAAAGACACTCCAGGAAATGAAGTGTACAGTAAAATATAGACGACGTGCCAGAGAAGCAACAGGTAAAGATTACATGTTATGGTCATGTGACCTACTAACGATCAAGCACGGCCACTACAACAAGCGCTTAAAATAAATTTCAGCTAATAGTTTGCATTAGAATGAGGTGTATGCAGTGTGTATCATACTTCCATCTACATATAAATAGACATAACTGACGCTCACTAAAGACGTCCTCCAGCAGCATTACTTAAAAAAGATATGTCTTGAAAACTAATCCCGTCCGAATAGGGTCTAAGTGTCTGAATGAGCATATGAATCAGAATATTTGCATTAAGAAACACGCTCGATTCACATTTTCAATTACATATAGGGGATTTGCTTAAACCGTATTAAAAAAATACTCAAATAGAGCCATATCTGGTGTATATAAAAAATAAAAATAAAAAAGAGCTTCTTTTCATTTTATGATTATGCTTAGCATTCTGTGAACCTACTCATACATGATACAGAACACATGATGGAGATCTACTACTTTTTTTTTTTTTTTTTAGTCCACTTATATCAATTCATATAGCATGGAGAAAGCAGGCGAAATTGATAACTTCTATCATCTTAAAACCACACAAGCATAAATATTTCATATCACATAACCCTTTCCAAAATGCTTTTTTTCTTCAGTTCAATACAGATTTCAATGAGAAGGTATTTCTATAAGAACTTAGTGGCCCGAAAGCGACTCGCAAAAGCACAAAAGGGGCATACTGAGGCGTGTTCAATTTTGCAAGGATAAACATCACATCAAGAGCCATGGCACTTGGACTTTCTGCTTGGCAGATAAGCTCGGTGGTGAGAATAAAGGCGGCTATAAACGAGCCCCTGCTCCCTACATTGAAAAAAAATGAATATATGGAAATATAAAAAGGAAGGAGAGAGAGCGAGAACAATTAATGAACTTGGAAACTGAGAAGGTGCCAGGCAGGGCAAGATAAGCGAATCTGTGTGTGTGTGTGTGTGTGTGTGTGTGTGTGTGTGTGTGTGTGTGTGTGTGTGTGAGATACCCACATTAACAGTGTCTACATTTCCACACTCTCTATTTTTTTTTTCTCTCTTGACCACATTCTCTCTTTAACAGGAGCAATTGTTTGCATGCATTATTTAATCCTCCTGCGTTGGTACTTGATAATAGATCATTTCAGCACAACACCACGTGTCTAAATCACACGCAGAATTCAGTCAAGGTGCAGCAGCATAGATAAACCTCCTCCACAGAAAAGGATGTAGTTTCTAATTCAGCTCAGTCATACACACAACCACACATTTGTCATGGTCTGGATTTGCTCGTCATTCTGATATTAGGAGAAAAAACCTTGTGTTGCGATTGTGATTAGCCTTATATATTTGAATCTCTTGATGTTCATGAGGAAAGATGAACTTGCATCACCTTGAACATGATTAGGTCAGAGGTATTTAACTCAAATGTGTAAAATTCCAGTTATATAAAATTCCTTGCTTACAAATAAGGTCCAAATACAAAACTAACATGAATGAATGATGACAAATGTTACATTTTCATGCTTATCCCAGGGGTTCTTGAACTTTTTTGGTGAGAAATCCCATTTTAAAGGCCCGAAATTCTCTGCATTCACTGCATCTAAATGAGAGGACTGGGCTTGTGCGTCACACTGCAGCGTATCAAAGTCAGGAGATGTAGCTGAAAGAGCACGTCTCACCTCAGCTGTTAGAGCCAACATTTAATTGGAGCAATGACCTTCATCGATTGCTGGCAATGGTTTCTGAGTTCCTAATCTACACTCTCAGAAATAAGGATACCAAACTGCGCTTCTTCTTATCACTCTTGTGGTACCACCAATGTGACATATTTTCTACCTTTAGTATCTATTTAGTGTGTTTTTTTTTTCCTGAAAATGTAAATATAGTGTACCTTTAAAAGTAATTTACGGTATATAATTGGACCTTAAGGACCACATGAACCTTCCCAGGTAAACATACACAATAAAAATCCAAATCATGCACCCTTGATTGTAGCATCCCTGCGACAAGGAAAAGTACAGCTTGACTTATTTATGAGAGCACACAGTTATATTCTCTGCTGTCACGATTCCTCGAGGCAGCTCTTGATGAACTTCTCGGGCTGATAAACTACCCAAAGGGATGGGAACATGGTGAGGGGATTCCACCAGCAGGAAACGGCGAGGAACGGTCGACTAAGGCATGCTAATTAGAGGATCGGAACATAGCCCGAGACTGCATTTACTAAAAACATTAATGAGGACTGATGAGGAAAAAAAGGAATGAGGTGCTGCAGTGATGTGATGCTGATTTCCCAGCAGTGGAGAGATAATTGGCTGCGCTTCACAATCCCTTGTTAGTTTATGACCTTGTAAAAAGTTTCTCTGGCCTGCAACAGTGAACTCTGACACACTCCAACCTATCCAAACTCTTCCGGTCCCTGGTGTGTTTGTGTCTTTGTGTGACAAGGAAGGATATTAGCATGAGAGAGAGAGAGAGAGATAATGGAAGTCTAGAGGATTTTCAAATATTAGCTGAGTTTCAGTTACTTCAATCTAAGAGTTTTGAGCATATAGATTTGTCACATTGAATTCATTCAGAGGTCATGTGACATTACTGCCACCTAGTGCTTTCTACCCGCGTTTATTTTCCTCAACCTTCTGCAGTAGGCAAAGCACATTGCCTTTCCTGTGCACACTCCTTATGCAAAATCCTCCCTGAACGACTTGCATATTAATCTTCATAATTAAAACATGATCTTCAGATTTACTTTGTAATGAAATTCTGAGTTGACTTTATTCGATTAAACTTCTTTCATCGCCATGTTACTCTATTTTCATTACATTACCCACAAAGCCATTCAACTACCAGCTTGATAGTGTTGCAGTGGGATTTTATCCCTCGCGTCATCTCTATATTAAGACAGCGATGCAGCGGCGCTTTAGTCCTTTAGTTCAAACAGGCCAGCTGCCAAAGCTACAACTTTTATGCTAAATACCACAACACAATCACATTGGTCATCTCCTAGATTGCTAACTAGCCAAGTCTAATCTTTGCCGTAACTCATTGCAGCCGTGTCGTATAGCTGCATTGCATTATCGGCGTTTGAGGCCAACGTTTGTACCAACGTCTCCACCACTTCTACATTAAATTTCTCAATCTGATGTTGACCATCTCACAACGATCTTGATCTTGTTTTTTTGGGACTAGCAATGAAACCCAACTGTTATCCTTTATGTTTGTGATTGTTGAATTGTTTTTTTTTTCTCCTGGAAAACTTCATTGTAACTATGCTAGCAATAATCAGCCTGGTGCACAACTACAAAGAAAGTTCTCACAGAAATAATAAAAATACAGCACAAACCAACAAATTAATTCATCACCAAAACACAAATATGTCAATATAAACATATTTAATGTGTTTCAGTGTGGTGTTTTCCTTCAATTTTTCAGAAACAGACAGTAAAATGGTACTCTTGTTATGGCCTGTAGTGCTGTCTACACAACATCCAACACTGTTATAGCAAATTGCAAAACAACCATGCCTACTAAGTAAGTAATAAAACAACAAAAATATGACGATATTTAATTTTAAAAGGTTTAATTTTTAGGATTTTAAAAGGTAAATCCTAAAACAGATAGCTAGCTAGCTAAATTAACTAGCTAGTACAGAACTGTCTTCTAATTGTATCATGGTTTATAAGCTTACTATGTGTTTATTTAATTTATGTGTTTATTATTCATTTCACAAAGAGTTTTGACAAATATTATTTAACAATATTCAGAACCTTTCTCCAACAAATACGTATTGTAATGTACCAGACAGATAATCTGGCTAAATTTGAATTAAACTAGCTTTAACGTTACCCACACTCACACGCTGACAGCCTGGTAACGCGTCCTCTGCAAAACTGTTCTGAGAACAGCTTCGATTTTCCACTGATCGATATCCACCGCTCATTTTAACTCCATATAACTGATCCTAGATCAGCAGTAAGCCCCCCCCCTTTGGCGTCGTGCGTGGGTGCGTGCGTGATGTCGTCATCATGGACGTATGACGTGCTAACCGTCCGGCGCTAAATTTCAAATAGGAGATAGCGGACTTCCTCGCCTGTGTGTGGTTTAGTTCCGTTGTTTACAGTAAATTAAAGATTTTTCTTTTTTGATAAATTTGTTTTAATTGTTAATAAGTAATCGGATAATCGGATTATCAAGTTGCGCTATCGATTACAGTGAGTGTTTAATTCTGTTTGTGTTTGTTGAAATGTGTGTTTATTAGAGACGCGAGCTAGCATGCTAATGCGCTAGCCTAGCTAGTTGTATACATTTTAATGTTTTATTTAAAAATAATTTTTGGTTGTTACTTGATTCACGTTTATCCTTAGGGGTACTTTATTTAACTAAATTTTATACACACACATACACATATATATATATATATATATATATATATATATAACCCTTTCGTTAAATAAAGTAAAAGATATTTGTGTTAAATAAATGATTCAGAAATGAATCGTTCAAGAGAATCGATTCAAATGATTCGAGTCATTCAAAAGAACAGCATTTCTCACTACTACTACTTCATGTCATTTCTGCTCAGTCTTCCTTCTCTGTATTAAGCACAGCACAGTTTTATAATTTCCTCATAATCATGATCATTAGCGTATCAGTGTGTTTGAAAGCCCGAGACTGAGACCTTGCTGGAGTTTGGGAACAGTAAATATTTTCTACCCCTCACTCTGGATTTGAATGACAGGCAGCATGAGTGTGGTGAGCACCCCGACTTCCCGGCCACGGCAGTGGTCCTCTCCGGCGCTGGGGCCCAAAACGGCCCTCTCTGCCACCAGCACGCCGCTTCTCGGATCCATCCAGAGCAACGACGATGAACAGGAGCGAAGGCAGAGGCGCAGGTCCAGAGTCATTGACCTTCACGCAGGGGCCGACTCCTCCATCAACGAGGGCTACAGGTGAGTTCACCTGTATCCAAGCCCTAATCCATTGCTCCACTGATTGTGTTACAAGAAAGAATTTCATTAGTATTCATTATTACTGTTTCATAGCACACTATGTCCCTGAATCCCTGAAATAATTGCTACACACAGTAATTATTGCGGTATATAATGTAGATTTGATTATGCCCACATTGATGGGACTCTCATCCCTGAAATGACGTGTTCGATGCGTTTACAGTAGCACAGGAACTCCTGCTGCCGTGCCCAAGCTGTCCTCTGCGCAGATCTCGGAGCATTACTCCACCTGCATCAAGCTCTCGACGGAAAACGTGAGCGAGAACTCAAACACACACACACACACAGAGAGAGAGAGCTAAGTAATTCTGACAGTCCTGATGTATATTTATAACACCTCATCAATATGTCTGTAGAAAATTACCACGAAGAACGCGTTTGGGCTGCACCTCATCGACTACATGGCGGACATTCTCAAGCAGAAAGACTCCGAGCTCAACTTCAAGGTGAGTGTGTCTTAGACCTTCACGGATATCCAGGTCTGCTGTAGTGGGCACATGATGTGATTGTGTGTGTGTGTGTGTGTGTGTGTGTGTGTGCAGGTGGCTGCAGGGACGCTGGACGCCAGCACTAAGATCTATGCAGTAAGGGTGGACGCGGTACACGCTGATGCCTACAGAGTTCTGGGAGGCCTGGGTTCTGAGACCAAACCGAAAGATGGTGTGTGTGTGTGTGTGTGTGTGTTTATCTGCATTAATTAGACGTGCCCGTGATTAACATCTGATATCCTAATATACACTGCTCCGAAATCATCACTCAACCCAGACATGCTGCTTTTACTGACATTCTTTGTGTTCTGTAGATACAGTAGGTAACTCCTGTCCTGTGTGTAAGACAGCACGAGGTTAACATGTCATTCTTACAGACATTAATCGCATAATTATGCTCAGTGATGGATTACAGAACATGCTGGGCTGAGCAGTCACAAAAATAATTATAAATAATAATAGTAATACTTGGCTTTTTCCTCCCAAAGCTTTGCTCTGAGCGTGAGAACTGTAACTTTCTGCTCCTGCACCTTCTCACCTCCTCACGACTCACGCTCTCCCTAATACTGCAGGTTGCACTTGTATTCTTAAAATGCGTTTTCTTCAGGTTGCCAGGTCCGCACGTAAAAATTCCAAAACTCAGAATGTGACGCACCACAAACTCTGTATTAAAGTCCAAAATCAGGACTAGCATGGAGAAATGTCTTGGAATACTTACAAAGTAACACCGTACACTTTTTAAAATAAGCAGTTTTTTTCATTAAGCTCCTTAAACATGTCATAAATAAGAAAAACATGCAACACTAAGCAGACCAGTTCACCCTTCTGTTAATTCGCTACATTTTATTCATAATGGATAATTGCATTTACTGTTTCCTTGTACCGCTTCCTCCCAAAATGTTGATATCTAAAGAATAAAACACTCGTGGGCACACTGTTCTAGGAAAATAATCAGTGACAGGTTGGTGTGATGCCGTGCAACGGATTATCTCATAAACCGCGTGTTGCATTTTTACACCTGCAGTGTAGGTGAACAGGAAAGAGTGTGTGTGTGTGAGAGAGAGAGAGAAACTAAAACCACATAAAAAAGGTGATGTATATCATGCCACTGTGTGTCCTAATTTTGTGTGTGTGTGTGTTAATGCCTGCTATGACTGTATCAGGTCAGGAGGCAGGAGAAGAGGTGGAGGCAGCAGACGGCAGTGTGAGTGAGCAGGCAGCCACCAAGCAGGCCCCAAAGAAACGGCCTCCGAAGAAGACGGTGGAGCAGAACCTGAGCAACATCAACCTCTCAGAGTCCGAGATGAAGTGTGAGGTAAAGGACGTGGCCGCAGAAGCCACGCCTCTTTAACAGGGAATGATAGAATCACAGAGGTGGAAAGGGAACGAGAGAGGAGCGTGTTTAATGATGTTTATTGAGAGCAGAATGTCTGACCTCGATCGTCACGTGTACGTGGTGTTACAGGTGGACCCCATGTTCCAGCGCATGGCCGCGTCTTTCGATGAGAACAGTACAGCCGGAGTGTTTCTGTCCGTGCTGTTCAGTGAAGACAGCCGCTGTGAGCTCCGGTTCCCCTCCCACATGACCCTGCTGCACTCCAGACCAGCCAGCTCTCCCTCACCTGTACAGCACACACCTGCCTCGCCCTTCACAGGTCCTGCAGTAAACACCTGTCTGTCTGTGTGTGTGAAGTGTGAACAGAGAGACAGATCTCATTGGCGATTTTTCTTTTGTACCTGCAGTTAGTTTAAAGACTCTGGAGGAAAAGATGCCCATCTGCCCGTCTCTAGAAGATTTCTCCTTCACCCAGTGGACACCTGACCAGGTAAAATTCCACCCATCCCTTATAAAGATGTAAACACCTACGTCCTGGTGGTCCGAAAAACATCATTATCTGAAAATTCCTATGTGTAAATAAACTAGCCACGTGATTACTTGTAACTCTGAAATAGTCCTTCTGTATGTCGTGATTGTCGGTGAATTAACGTGAGATTCTGAACAGAACTGGTCACGTATAGAAAGGAGGCTAACGAATCGAATCGTGTCCTACTCAGTGGTATCGTCAAATATCGACTCGTTGCCTTGACTTGAAATCGTACCATGTGGAAGCCTGAGCTTCACAGCCCTAGTGGTAGCTAAATCTTGTTTCTCCGCAGACGACCAACCTGAACCAGCTGCTGGAGAAGATGAAGCAGGGCGAGCACGCGTTTGACGTCAACGCCGACATCGAGCCGGACGAGGACGAGGCGCCGGATTTCGGGGACCATTTCGATGCGGACGGAGACGACAGAGGAGCGGGAGAGTGCGGGGACCCCTTCGACGAGCGCAAAGACGCCTGCTCTAGGAGGAGCCCCGAGAAAGGGCGGTGAGAGAGCCAGTGTCTGATTAACATGTGCTTTTGCTAAAGCGTAGAGCTGAGCAGTCGAGGCTTTTCCCGTCATGGATGCTTTAGGTTTCGGTTTTAGTGTTTTGTTGGAGTATAATCTGTTGACGTGAGCGCGTGTCTGTGCAGAGGGGTTATACCGATCGGAGAAGGCGACATCACCACCATGTGCCTGCAGCTGTCCGACAAACCCAGAGAGTATTCGTACTTCAGCCCCCGCACCATGGCAACGTGGGTCGGCCCGGGATACTGGCTCTTCAAACCCACACACAAACGTGAGCTCACACGGATCCCACGCTGTCAAACGCTCCTACTGTAGCTCATGTGAATGCGGCATGTACGTGGTTTGTGTTGTTTGTTTTTCGCCCTGTAGAGGATCACAAGCCGGAGAAGGAAACCAAAAAGCGAGCGGCGAAAAATCCCCTGGTGATCGACTTCAGCGCGGACGTCCACTTTCACAACTACTTCCGCACGACCAGAGTAAGATCTCGCTCACGGGTTCTGCTGAAAAGAGCGCTTTGATCTGGTACAGAAATGGCGCAAGGAAATCTTACACAACAAGACAGGATGGAGCGTAAAACGAACACAGCTGGAAATACGTGCACTTATTGTTTTACGCAGTTTTACACAGTAAAACAACAAGTAAAACGTTTATCTGAAGGAATTTCTTTTTAGATTTTGCGTTAGACTTCATGTAACACTTTCTGCACACACAAAACTCTCACTCCTGCTTTATACCAGAAAGTTTCTAAACCAGGATTTTTTTTTTTTTGGTTGTTGTTGTTGTTGTTGTTCCGTGACTCATATCCGTCATTTCCAGGCAGCGACCACCATCAGTAAATCCGCCCTGAACACCAGCAACAAGAAAACGACGCTGCCGGCAGATTTCCAGTATCCACTCAGCAACCTGTCGCAGCTCAGCCTCAAACCTGCCAGCACGGTGACTCACTCAACAACCTGCAGCTACTTCACCGCTCTGTTACACACCACGCAGAAGAAATCTCACTTCCTGTTCATGTAGAAGCTACAAAACTTTACACAGATACACTAACGATGTAACGTGTGTCCTGTGTTGTGTTTTTTGTTTTTTTTAACGCTGTAGCTGATTGTAAAAGACAAGAAGAGGATATCGGGCGAGCTAGCCGAGGACATTGGAGAGTACGACTATAACAACGCTAATGACACTGCTAACTTCTGCCCACGGCTGCAGGTTACACACACACACACACACACACGCCTTTTCTTTGTGATGTACTTTAGATAATATAAATGCTGGACACAAATCTGTGAACCTTGAGCTGGTGCTTTGTTAGCAAAACATCAGTAATGTGTGTGTGTGTGTGTGTTTTTTTTGGGTGACTCCCCTGTGGTGAACTCCGGCAGCTCGAGGACAGCGATGATGAGGTCGAAGGCTTCGCGGGATCGGATGACTCTCAGCCCGTGACGGACAGGCTGGACGCCGACGGCGTCTCCACATACGGAGAAGACTGCCTGGTGCCCGAGCCGTATAAAGTAATCGCCAACACCCTCACTGTTAATAATAATAATAATAATAATACTACTAATAAACCTAACCGTCAGAGGCACGGAGTCAGCTTTCTCACTGTTGCTTTTACCTTCACGTTATTATTTCTACGTGACCACGTGTTTATTGTGAATACGATCCCACTGCGAGTGACACGAGCCGTTTAGTCCGAGTCGGATTCCTGTAAGGACGAGAGAAAATATTTAACTAGAGGATTATATCATGTGATGTATTTAGATAAGACCTGTGGATGGAACTGGAACTGTCCCCTGGAGACAAATCTACTACACACACACACACACACAGTCTCTCTCACTCACTCTCTCTCTCTCTCTCTCTCTCTTTTTTTTTTTTTTCCTCTAGGTCAACATCATTGAGATTAATTACGCCAAAACAGCCAAGAAGATGGACATGAAGCGCCTGAAGAGCAGCATGTGGAGCCTCCTGACAGACAGCCCTGAGAAACCAGCCACGGTATTCTGTTACACACACACACACACACACACACACACAGCAGGATAGATGAGCACATATCTGTAATAACAGCTCATCCCTGATCTGAGGTGTTCAGGTTCATTTCACTTTTTGTTTTTTTTAAAAGGATGCTGAGAGCGAGAAGCCTCCAGAAGTCCCAGGAGAGAAATCCTTCAGCCAGTCCACCAGGACGCTCTTACAAAAGTAAGATGGTTATTATGGTTATACATTCAGAAGATTGAAACATAATGACTTCTACACTCTGTGTAAGTTCCCTGCCATTTTGGATCCGTCCTGCACCCGCATTACTCGCTGTGGTGCTCATGGTGCTTATTCTGCGTAGCGAATCCACAGTAAACCACATCTCCTGGGTTCTCATCATCACACGTCATGAGGTTTGGACGCAAAATTAAAGGATCATGTTTCTGTTATGAAGATTTTTTTTTTTTCCCCCCAAGAGAACCTGATTAAGCCTTTTCATTTCTACTACCAGGGTGTATAGAGAAACAAGCTTTCTGCACAAGTGTCTCTCTCTCTCACACACACACACTAACCATCTTTTCAACACACCAGGGATGTTTTGGAAGCAGAATAACATACAACACAACCACAACTTCACAAACGACCCACGTTTGATGCTAATTAGCTGCTAAGTTGATTGGAAGCAAACTCGATAAGTGCAGGATGAATCATCAGTTCCACCGTTTTCCCAGATGTGTGGATGTTTTTTCAATTCATGTTTCTTATATACTGGCTTATTTGTGTCCACGGCACCAAGAGACTCGTTACAGAAAGCTCCAAATCACCTAATATATATGATTTCATTAGGATTTTAAAGGTCTTGGTGTAAATACAGCTGTCGCATGCTTGAAGGAGAAGCTGCTCCATCACTGCCATGCGCTGCTGACGGATCCATCACCTGCGACGCTTCACGCGTTCAATCTCGCGGGACGTGACGGTGCATGTGGCAGAGCCGAGACGTGAACCGTGTTCCCGGCAGCACGGCTCTGCAGGAGCCTCATGCATCTTTTACACCCACCAGCACGACCTGCGGCTCTCCTTCAGGCACTCGGATTAATTATACATAACTAAGGAACGTATAATAATTCATGCCTTTGGCTCATTTCTTATTCCAGGCTCCCCAGCACCATGGCCAGTAACCTGTCTGTGCCCTTGGCCTTCGTCGCTCTCCTGCATCTGGCCAATGAGAAGGTGAGTCCTAAAAAAAAAATAAATAAATAAGCCACAGCCATTAATTTGCTCTATAATGAAACCCTTTCTGCATCAAACCATCAGGGCTTGGCGTCAGTGAGAGTCGTAAACGTTAAAGGAAAAATAATAATAACAAAAAGTGGATTAAACCCTTTCAGTGGAATTAAACGGAGTGCGTAATTCTTAAAGTCGACACTGTAATGGTTTAGCGGTTAGTATTAAGGATGTGAGTGTTTTTACAATTTAAAATTAAAAAAAGAAGCTGGTCGTGATGCACTGGTTTACCCGAGAAAGGGGGCGGGGCTTTGTATTGTATTAATAGGTGATGAGAGTTATTTTTATGATTATTATCTGGGTAAATTGTAGCTGCTTCAGTGTTTAACTGAAACATCCACACGGAGCAGTTTAATAATCAGTAGAGGAAAAAAAAACCTTATTAAAACAGCATCATCATGCCTGAGTCTCTGTCCGTAAGTGAATTCTTACCAAACGATGATTAGTATACATTAAAATACTCGCATCACATTATGAGCGGGTTGATAAGAAGAAAAAAAATTCATTTGGTATGTAAGGATGTTTAAATGCGACTCAGTGCGGTAACTACAGCGTACGCCGTTCCTTTGTAGACTTGGGGGGTTGTGCTTTGGGTCGTTATCGTGCTGGAAGGTGAAATTTTTTCTTCCCCTTCAGCGGTCTAACAGAAGCCTGCAGGTTTTACGCCAAAATAGATATCCGTGATTCCCTCTATCTTGACCAGAGCCCCAGTCTCAGCTGAAAAGAAGCAGCTTCATAGCATAATGCTGCCACCACCATGCTTTATTTTGTTTGCATGAGTCGCATGTAAATTTAACAACAGTGTTTATTAATAAAGTGTTAGTCTTTGTATAGCGTGAGATTTCCTGCTCATCGGAAGTCGTGCGTTTTCTCACTCACAGAACCTGGAGCTTCACAAAGTGGACGACATGTCAGACATCATCATCAAACAAGGACACTGAGGACACGCCCACGTTTTTTTTTTATTATCGTTTTAAGGGATTATTATTTTTTTAGAGCAGTTTTTACAGTGTACAGAATGTTTTATTCCACATGTGTGGAGCTGCTAATTTACAGTAAACAATGTTTCCTCTGGTGCAATTTTGTAATAAAAATTTTAACTGTGATTAGAAGAAAAATCGTTCTTTTCTGTTTTGTGGACCGTGCTACACATGACACCGAAATGTACAGCAAAAGAAGTCTTAGAATAAAATAAATCAGCATCATGTGGAAAAATGACACAAAGGGAGGCATGTGTGAATTGTGTCTTCAGGTGGAATGAAAACGCACCTGGACGTGATTTTTCGTATCACGTCGACGTATCGACACTTCGCTCTAATGAAGTCCGCTGGTTCTGACGTTTCACTGACCCTCCAACACCACCATGAACTTTTCTCCTCTTGTACGTCTCGTCTTGTTAATTTAAACCTTATGTTCTGTTTTGATGTTTTTTTCCTTTTATGTGTACTCTAAACACCATTAAATCTCTAAATATTACTTGTGTTTTGAAGTGTGTAAATCACTGCGTCCTTAAATCAGCGTAGATAAACCAGTATGCACCAGCAGGCTACCTTATTTGCATATGCTAATTGCAATAGCCAATGAGAGGCCGTTTGTGAGATTTTGATGATTTAGCATTTATATAGCCAAGTGGAGCCAGTTTGTAACTTCTCATTTGCATATGCAAATTAGTAGCTGGCTTGTTTAACTCAATAGACTAATTTGCGTGTGTTAAAAGAAAAAAAATGATGACGTAATGATTTACTGTTACAACATCAGGGACGTTGTCTTGTCACTGAAAGCCAAGGTGCTGCCCAAACAGATGCCATAAGCTGATTTGTTAGCTAAATAAAGCGAGCTAGCTAAACACGTCCATCATATGCGACCTAGCTATCTAGAGTTAGCTAGCTAGTTTCTCGATGCAGGTTTGTTAAAGCAATATAAAATAGGCATTTTAGCTAACTAGCCAGCTGAACCTGTTAAATTCTTGGTTAGCAAGCCAACTTCACTGATATAATAGTTAGCTCATTAGCTAAGATGAAATAGGTGCGGTGCAGACGAAGCTCCTCAGACCAGTTATCCCTCCTAATTGCCTGGAACCGCAACCGTCTTCTGTTGCCTTGGAAAGGTGTCTGATTTAAAAGTATGTGCTAAAGATGAATGTCACAACATGACATTTTAGAAGACAAATCATGGCTTGCTCTTAAAAATCACTATAGTTTACCTCTACAATTTTGTAACCAGGAGGCGTGGCCACCCAACTGTCCACCCTGAAGCCAAAGGGAGCCAATCAGATTAATGATTTCTGTATATGCTAATATTAGCCCTACTACAGCTTTTATATATATATATATATATATATATATAAAAAAAACAGGAACCAGCTAGTGACAACTCATTTGCATATTCTAATTAGCTCCTACTACAGCCTTTATAAAAGCCAGGAAAAAGCTAGTGACAACTCATTTGCATATTCTAATTAGCTCCTACTTCGGCTCCTCAACAAGACTATTTACAGAATAGATATCAGGCTGTTCTGTTATATACATATGCTAATTTTCTCATAGTCACAGCCAATAAGAATCATTTTTATGCATGCACGTTTATTTGCATATTTCAGTAGCTTCCATTCACTGTTAAAGAAACTAATGTGAAAAGTCTTTTGTCGAGGCAAATCATTTGCACTGACCAGGACGGAAAGGTGACGTGCTGGGGCGGGGCGTGATGACGTCACCGCCGCACCTGAGCTGGGCGGGGCGGATTTCAGACTCAGTGACGCAAACAAGAGAACAATAATTAGTTTTTTTTTGTTGTTTTTAAATATGTCTGTTTCTGTGTCCCAGGCAGTGAGACAGGTCTTCCAGCTTTCTCTGGGTGTGATTTACAGCACAGAATATTTCAAACACGTTTTATAAATGTCATAAAAACACTGAAATGGACATAATATAAATGTTTTACCGAAGGGGCTTTTTATTTGTTTTTCACGAATGTCCCTGATAATATTCCTATATTCCTACTTTTGCCTCTTATATTTTATTCAGTCACAAGTTTATTCGTGATTTGGAGAATTTAATTCATAATAAACAATGTTTTTCTACACCTATTAAGTTTTTTTCTAACTCCTACCCATATTCCGGATTTTGCGCTGCTATTGGCTGGTTTTAGTGTCCAGCCAGCGAACCACTAGCGAGCACTGTGAACTCTCAGCCAATCACAAAGAAGGAGGCGGGACTTGAGAGGCGAGAGACTCCCTCTAGTGACTGGACTCGGGATCGCACCCGTTTAGCGGAGGAATTCAGGAAGAGAAAACGCGGAGAAACCAGGAAGTTCGCGACGCGCTCTGGGGTTTTTTTTTTGATAAAGTGCTAAAAGTTTGACGGTTTGTAAACATTTAGCCGGTGAAAATCCGGTGTTTAATGTCGTGTTTTGCTGCCGTTTACTGAATCAGCCGTGGTGTTTGGTTTAGAAGATGGGAGTTGGAGATCCAAACAGTATGGTAGGGCCTCAGTTAACTCTTACTGCTCTTTATTTTTAATAAAATCCTTTTTATTTTTTATTTTTTTTTAGCTTTAAATTTGATGTGTGTACTTTTGGCGGTTGTGAAGGGTTTGTGTACACTCATGGTTTTAGGGAAGCTAAAAGTTAAAGTTCCTGTTTTTTGTTTGTTTGTTTGTTTTGTTCAGCAGGTTTTAACAATAATCAGAAAGTTCACAGACTCCATTTTGTGCTTAAAGTAAAACCAGAGGCATTTAAGTAAATGTGCATTTCATTTCTGTGTGACACTTTCAATAAAGAGAGATTTGTTTACTCAGGCAGATGTGTGGAGATAAAAAAAAAAAAAAAAAAAAAAAAAACCTGAGGGATTATTTACAGCAGGAAAAGCCATGTTCAGGAGTTTGAGAAGTTACAAGTGTGTGTGTGTGTGTGTGTGTGTGTGTGTGTGTCCATAATCACAGGTATGCACAAGAAGTAGGAGTTTGTGGGACAAACTGTTCTTTTACAAAACAATGAAAGAAAAAATGTTTATTTCTAAAAAAAAAAAAAAAAAAAAATCTAATCAAATATTTCTGTCTGGTTACTGAGGTTAAATGTAAGAGTGTAGAGGGGTGTGTGTGTGTGTGTGTGTGTGTGTGTGTGTGCGGTTAATTGCAGTCCTGAAGATAAAGAAGTAAAAGTTGCCTAACAAGGTTGTGTTAGTGTCAGACTGAGTCATCTACTAGGTTTGTTTGTTTGTTTGTTTGTGTACAAAACAGCATAAACGTGCTGAAAGCTGGAACGCACTCGTGTTTGTTCGTTAATTCTTCCTACACCTGAGGATTATTTTGTAGTGGTTTGTATTTTACCAGAGTATAACGCATAATTAAAACATATTCACTAAACACACTCACACTCACACACACACACACACACACTTCTTACGTTTTTATTTTTCCCGTCCAGCTGAGTACTCGTTACTCAAGGATTGTGACTCAGCTTTTTTTTTTTTTCTTTTTCTTTTGCTCATCTGCAGTTGAACTTTCAGATAAAATATAAACTGAGTCTAAATATTTGTTCAGTCAAATCAGTCGTCTGCGAATTTGGATCTGAGCAAAACGTCACGCAAAAACTGAGCGCCACGTGTTTGGATTCTGTACGATTTCCTACAAATGACGTCGTAAGAAAAATACAGAAGATGTGAACGAAGCCTTATCTTCATGTTCCTTATTTTTCCTCCCGCTTGAGTCATGCAAGTGTTTATTCATTATAGTGTTTAGTTATTATTTTAACTAGATTTTTTTTTTTTTTTTTTGCATAATCGTAAAATTTAAAAAAAATTCATTCAATCATGCAATAGTCATGCAAATGGTTTTTTTGTTTGTTTGTTTGTTTCTTTTTATTTTAATTTTTAAGTTTTTAAGTTTTATTTTTTTACATAACCACATTTCATACAGTTTGGGTGCCGCAAGTGTTTATATTTTTTGTTTAATATATTATTTATATTTTTGTTTAAAAAAATATATTTTTCTATGATCTTACCATTGCTAACTTTTCATACAACTTGTATCATATAAATGCCAATGTTATTTATTTTTGTTTGTTTGTTTGTTTGTTTTTTTCTTGACCCTGACATTCCAAAAGCAACCTGGCCTGTGTAATAATTTATTTATTTATTTTTTAGATTTGTCTGCACTTAACATTCCTAAGTTTCATAAAACTTGATTATTGTTTTTTTGTTTGTTTGTTTTTGTTTGTTTTTTGTTTGGAAAATGGCCGCTTTCACAGAAACATGACGCATGATTTCAGTGTACGTTATTTACGCTTTATGCTAATGTTCTTGATTGGCCACTTTTTTAACGTTTATTCGAGTATAATCGTAACACAATGTTGTTTACTCGCACAGTTAAGTGCACATGTAATAATTCAGTATTTTTTCCACCTGTGTGTTGTTTTCTCCTCATGTTTCTGCAGCGTGTGTTCACTGACACGTCACTAAACTGTGTAGGGTTTATTGAAGTGGATACAGTGAGATCATTAGGCGCGCACACACACACACACACACACACACCAGGTAACTGTCGGAGGAAAAAAACCAAACGTGGCGAATGTGCAGCAGCTCAGGAACAACCTGACCGAAAATCAGACGGACGCAAGATTTCCTTCTTCCACAACAGATTCATTAAATCACACAACCATATCCAAGTGCGTGACTTGGACAGTCACGATGTGTTCTAATACGCGATCGTTTCCATAGTAACAGCTCGTACACAAGGACTTGTTCAGCAGACGCTCCACGTAAACTAAACCTAATAATAATCAGATTTCTTTAAAAAAAAAAAACTGCTAGTATTTAATAAATAAAGGATAGTTGAAAGTCTTCTGTAAGGAGATGTTTATGTAATATTTGTGGAAGGAGTCTCCAGTGTCAGGGCTTTGTAACAGTCACCGCTACCTTTTAAAATTGTAAAGCTGCGGGTTTTGTCTTTTGTCTTGTTGACTTCAAGAGAGAGAGAAAAGGAGATGTTGATGAGGGAAAGACGCTTTATTTGCGTAACATTTAAGTGTAAGTATAAACCGTTAAAAAGTGCGATGTTTTGTTGGCATTCGCTGTGCTATAAGCGGAATAAATAACACACTCCTGTATTATTTTATTCATTGTTATTGTTATTATTTTGTATCGTTATACAAAAATAAATGGTCCAGAGGGTTATATTTTTTTTTACATATCGTCCCTTTAAAGTGATTGTAATGTTGTAGCTGTTGAGGACTGAATTGTTATTAAAGCGAGCTATATAAGCGTAGCAGACGAGAGCTAGGTCAGCTTATCCTTCACACCTCTCAGGTGAGTGTGTGATGATTCGGGACTGTTTTGTTAAGATTCTGTGCTCGAACCCACGAGGTTGTGAGTTTACAGCTCAGATCCTCACAGAGCTCCGCCTCCCGGACACACCCAAGAGACTCGAGTACGTCTGCAGGAGCAGGTCAGTGTGTGAGCTGTGATTGTGAGGAACAGCAGCGTTATAAAAGTAGCGATGACGCAAAGGCGGGTTACGTGGCTCAGGCGTGTTAGAGACAAGAACTGAAGGAAAAAATGTGGACAAGCTGCATCTCTCTCTCTCTCTCTCTGACTGAACATTCTCTACATTTCACTGCTAAAACACTGCGTTTCACACACTGACACAACTCTATTATTATTCTTATTATTATTATTATTATTATTGTTATTGTTGTTATCAACATCTTAAGCTATCATTGAATAGAATTATTTCAATATTATTTTACACATTTATTGGCTAAATATTTTTCATGCCAACTTTATATATAGAAAAAGTTTATATATATTTAAATATATTAATTTTTTTTCCTTTAGCATTACATACAGCAATTATGCCTACTAATATTTATTTATTTGTTTGTTTGTTTATTATAATACACAATTTATCTCGCATATATGGTTTCAAATAATACGTTTGATTTTATATAATAATTTCGTATTTATTGAGAACTTATTTTCGTCACTGTAAACTGTTGGTGATAATAATTATAATAATAATTATTAATAATAATAATAATTTACAAATCTACAAATACTCTTCTGTATATTTTACATAATTATTTAGAGAGATATTTTCCTCACTAACACAGTGTGGTGTTGACTCTCTCTGTCTCTCTGTCTCAGTAGCAGATGTTAGAAGATAGCTCTCTGCTATTGATACACACACACACACACACACACACACACACACAGAGTTGCAGGTAGTGACGTCTTAGAGCTGTTTGGTTTCCCGGTTACCCTCCCTGTTGTTTATGAAGGCTCGGCCGGTGCGGAGTGTTTAACACACACTCTCTCACACACACACACACTTTCTCTCACACACAGTCATGTTCTCGCACAACATGTACCTGGAGAACCCGTATGCTGCTACTGACCCGGTAAATAAGGAGCTTTTTCGTGTTGTGGTGTGTAACTTGAGCGCTCACCTTTATGGCTCAGCAGGTGATCTTGACCGTGTGTGTGTGTGTGCGCTGAATGTTGTTGCCACTGCATGGCCTGAGGAAATGTATCGGTGGCTTTGAGTTTGGTGTGAAATTCTGAGCTCTTTAGCTACTAACGTTTGTGCATCACACCATCACACACGGCCTCTTTGTCACAAAATGGTGTTATTTTGTCGCCTGTAGTAACTGTATATACACACACACACACACACCACAAACACACACACTCTGTTTCCATTGTGCTGACACATTGCTATGAGTGTTACTGTAGTCAGTAAGAAACAGACCTGAGGTGCCAACATTTACGCTTTAGCTGCAGCATTTAGTTTTTTGGGTTTTTTTTACCTTTTGCTGCAGCAATAAAGGAGACACACTTCTCTTCTTTCTTAACTAAAACACTGAAATACGCCTTTGCATCTGTAGCAGTTTCTTTCCCACCACATTAACTTTACCTACATGAACTTTGTGAATTTTTTTTGCGAGTTCAAAAATGGAGGCGTGGCTAATTATTAAGTATTTTCTTAGCTATATGTTTTTTTGGTTTTTTTTGTACTTGACACACATTTGTGGGAAATAAACATTCTTTCGTTCATGTACTCACGTTATTTTTCACGTCATTATGCTTCCTGCTTCCTTTACTGTCTGCTAAATCAGAGGAAGAAGTGTAAGATGGCATCCTGGTGGTGATGGTGGTGTGTGTTTCTGTTCTCACCTGCCCCCTAGTGGACAGAGCTTTAATTCCTCCACATGTACATGACCATACACACGTGGCCTTAAAAACAAGATCTCTTTGGAATCTCGCTTTGGATTTATGGCTTTTATTGAGGTCTAGAACCTAGCTCGAGCCTTGAAAGGTTTCCCTCAAGAACTAGAGTTCACAAAATGTAGAACGTTTGTTTTAATTAGAAAACTGATGGAGTAAATTACGGACTGATTTTTTTTCCCTGAACCACGTTGTCGTGCAGGAACAGGGGGCGTCGGCTTCGGCGGAGGAAGTGGACCGGGTGAAGTCGCTGCAGTCTCAGGTGGATGGCGTGAAGGACATCATGACCCAGAACGTGGAGCGAATCCTGGCACGCGGAGAACGACTCGATGATCTGATGGACAAATCCGAGGACCTGCAGGCCGGGGTGAGGCCTCGTCTATAACACGCATAATAAACACCGCACGTAAACAGCAGGCTTCGTTTTCACAGATCACTACATGCGTATTGGTGAACGGCAGGAAAAATTGGTTCTATGGAATGATTTTGATGACCGTCTACGAAAAATCAGATCTGATAGACACATTAGATTAGACTGAACACGCAAAAAATATCGTGATTATACAGTATGTTTAGGGCTAGGTTAAAATCACCGGTTGTGATTATGTGTAAAAACAACGTAAATGTGTTCTACATGTGATATCTACGTCCGTGTTGTGCTGTTATAGGAAAATGATCAACGTCAGGGTGGTGTGATGAAGCGGAGTTATTGTCATCACAGCGAAGTTGTGTTAGGTATCAGGAAGTTTTTACGTTAGCGAGCTACGTTTAACGATGGATCGACTGTCAGTCAGCGTATACTTTGGAAGGGCAATGAAAGTTTAGCAAAGTACCAGGATTAAAAACGGCGTCTTGAACAATAATACTCGAAGTTGTTTGTCCACAGGCGCAGAACTTCAAGCACACGTCGCAGAAGGTGGCACGTGCCTACTGGTGGAAGAACGTGAAGCTGATCATGGTGATAGTCGTGATTGTTGTCGTCATCCTGCTCATCATCGTGCTGTTGGCTACAGGAGTGATCCCGACTAGCTCCTCAGCGCCGCCACCCCCGACAAGCAAACCACCAAATTAACACCTAGGAAATTAACACCTTCACACTCACTCATACACACAGACCTACTTTATACCGAAACCTGAAGGCACACACACTTATGTTAGTTCTTTAAAAAAAAGTCCCATTCGGACACAGCGTCCCTCACCGCAGGATTTCATGCTGGTCCTGAACCAAAATATTTGCCGTGTCTATACTTTGGCGAAACAAATCACAATCCTTGGTCAAAACAGGATATTGAGAAATATATTAAATTTCTTACAGCTCTGAAATATCGTAGATCTGTCAGATCAGGGTTCGAACCAAATCCTGCAGGAGTGATTCTGCTTCGCAGTTTTGCTTTTTACGCAGAAAACGAAGACGACGCGTCTTTTCTTTACACATTTAGCTCAATCAAAAACATCCGCCGTGATCAGGCTTCACACGAAACTCCCAATGTTGCTTACTATGAAGCTCGTGCACATGCGCTTGTTTCCTACCCGCTTTTGTTCGTTCACAACATTTGTTCGTTTCCTACAAAACAGCAATATTTCTTTACTTGAATAATCAAACACGAGTCCATAGTGTTAGCATACAATACTGTCTTTTTTTTTCTTTTTTTTTTCTTTTTTTTTACGGAATTTCTTGGAACATTCCTAGAATTTATAGAAATATCTAGAAATGAAATCTGAATGCTGGAACTTCAACAGATTTATAAGATGTTACTCACTGAAATAAATGGAATTTCACACAGATCACTGGAATTTAAGATACTCACAAACTTGCATGTTGAAAATATCTGGAAACCTTAAATTCAAGATATTTATGTTACATATTGAAAATGTTCAGAAAATTAACCCAGATTTAAGGGATGTTTCTATGTTTGCTCGAAGTTGTATAGCGAACATATCTGAAAAACGTAATTAATAGCTGGGGATTAAAGATATTTTATGTTGAATTAACCCCAAATTAAGAGATTTTAAGACTTAGATGTGGAATTGAACAAATCCAGAAATTTGCCCTGAAATCATGCAATTTAAGGATATATATTAGAAAGATATATATTTTTAAAAATATCCAGAAATTCTAAGAAGATAAATGAAAATTGATTGAATTTAAATACTTTTTAACTAAATTTGACTGACTGAAATCTGGAAATTAACCGCTAATATCGGAACTTGAAGTTATAATTAAGTTAAAAATAAATTACTAAAATTGAATAATAAAACGCTAAATATTTGAAATTGAAAATATCTGAAAACGGATCTTGGATTTTTATAAGAGGTATGCAATGAAAATATCTGACGAATGAAGGACAATCTAATATTTACTGTTACAAATATCTGGAAATTAAACCTGAGGGCTGGAAGTAAGTTATTAAAATGAATCCTTATTAAAAAAAAATCCTTATTAAACATGGGGAGGAATTTAAGATATTTTTAGGTTATATACTGAAAATATTATCACTTAATGCTGGAAGGTAAGATACCTCCAAGATGGTACATGTTAATAATAATTATAAAATAACCGTACATTTTAAACTTTGGAAGGATTTCATTTCATCTCTTTGCTGCGTAAACTTTATCAGAATCAGTTTATTCAACATTTACATTTACACGTGTTAGGAATTTTTCTTGGTGTTTGGTCACAACATCATACATTCAACACACACGTCTTAGACAACACAATTTTCTCAATATACTAGTGATACAGTGAGTGTGTGAAATTTCCAGACGGGCTTGTCCAAGTGTGTGTGTGTGTGTGTGTGTGTGTTTGTATGTGTTTTTACACGATGAAAATGTTCTTTAGGTTTTTTTTCGTAACTGTTTCTTTAATGTTCGAAGGCCGAGTTATAGTTAAAATCAATACGAACAATAGCGCAAATGCACTTTGCTTCAATGTAGGTCTAAGATTTTGCTTTAACATTCCAGTCACTGCTGTAAAAATCAATATTTCTCTGATTTTCATAGTTAAGAAAAGAAAAAAAACAGACTCTTTACAGTTCTTTAGTGGCCAGTTTTGATTCCAACCTTTTTTGCATTTTGCACAGCTTTGATTTAAATAATTACTGGCTACCTTTACCATTATTAATTTTTTTTTTCTCCAGTAGAAATATGCAGAATAAATCTTATTAGTGATTGTATCAGAGCTACGATTAAGTGCAACAGTAAACTTAGACTTAGCTTATTTTTTTCTGTATTTCTATAAATCATCTCTTTGTGGTTTTGCTGTCAATCTGTGGAAATCTTGCGAGGTCAAAATTACTTCTTTCTGTAAATATTTTAGTCTTTTCTGTTGTAATTGTTCCCACTCATCTCATGCTGTAGCATCCAATAACGTCAGAATGTTACATATCCAAGTTTATTTATTGTTCCTGTTCCATACTAAAGCTGTTTTAGGTGCCTTATTGTCTTATAGTCCTGACTTGAATCAGAAAAAATGATCATCGTTAACGCACACTGCCTCGGTTAAAATCACTCTCATTCTTGTCGAGTTAAGGGCTAAAATGTGTATGTGTGTATTTATTCCGAGCATGCACCACAACACCCGATTACATTAATTCAGCTACTTCGTCACGGAGGTATGTGTGTGTGTGGGTGTGAACGGGTGGTGTGTTTCAGGTTCGGATTAAATACTCAACCAGTGCTGGGGCTTTGGATGTATATCAAGAGTTATGAAGGAATAAAATCTCAAAGCCTGTAGAGCTATTTTTAAAAATAAACAAGTGTCTTTAAAGCTGAATCGTATGTGTTATTTCTCATATTTATACAAAATCTGTCCTGTAGATGTTGGAAAACGTTACAGCTTTACCTAATGACTGCTACAACGCACTGACACTGGAGACTCCTTCCATAAATGTGAACTAAACACGTTTCTCCTTACAGAAAATCAGTGCATTAATATAAACGTGGGATTTGCAGCTGCGCTACTGTCAGGGCTCTTAGAGAAAATGAATCAACACCTTCTGACCAATCAGCATCCAGGATTCAACAGCGCTGTGGTGTAAGTGCAGATAAAGTGTGTTAGTGTTAAGGATTATAATATGTACTGTTGTGTTACTGGTGGAACCTTAATATACAATTACACCTAATATAATCATTTCTACATCTAAAAAAATTGTATGTACTTGTATCTGTTATGCAAATAATATTGATGATGTCACTGACATGGGGGAAAAAAAGCGAGATGTTTTACTCATTTGGTGAGCAGTAAAAATAGTAGTTTTAAAAGGATAAATAAATGAAGTAAAGAAAATTTGCCGTGTCACGCAAAAAGCAACCACAAAGCAGAGAACTAATTAGTTAATAATTAACTCAAAGGAACCACACATTTACCGGATTCTGAATTCATTTTTACCTTTTTGGTAAGTTTTTTTTAACAGTAAGACACCATAGATAATGTGATATATTTAATCATGGAAATTTGATGATGCTTGTGAAATAGTGTCTCCTCATATACTCTCTCGAATCAAGCATGAAGCACTTAGAGCGATTTATACACACAAAGGTCCGTGTGATGTTTATAGCCTAATTAATTTTTCCCAGAATAGCTGCACCGGCTGGTGTTCTCCACTAGAGGGTGCTCATGTGCGGAAGCTCTTCTAGCCGAAAACCTCATATATATGACTGAGCAACTGTAGTAAAGTGAAATGCTGTTGGATTCCGGATTCTCATTGGTCAGTAGGCTGTTCCTTAATTATAGATTAATAGACCATAAAGTGAAATAGCTATCACTATTATTATGTAACGGTTTTTGTGTTTATTGTGCAGATTTGTGTTTCACTTTCTGTTAAAGGGTATACAAACTTCTGCACTCAGCTGTACACGCAGTCTGGAAGGAGGATGTGGTTGCGGTCAGTGTAGTTTGTAAGAGTTGTTTTTTAGAAGAAGATTATTCACAGTCCGTGACAAAGAAAGGCACATGACAGGAAGAAAATACACGCTGTGGAGACGTATATTCAGTCACTCATATAAGAAATAATAAACGTATTGTTCCAGGAGGATGAGTAGATTTAAAGGCCCTGCCCTGAGTGTGTGTGTGTGTGTGTGTGTATATGTGTGTGTGTTCCATGCAAGAGATTGAATACACCATTGTTTCAGTGCAAAACAACATGACTCAGACTAATATAATACAAAAAGAATCATTTACTGTAATTTAATTAGTGTTTCTGGAAATCCCATTCAATCCGTTTATCACGTGTGTGTGTGTGTGTGTTGCAACACTTCCTGCGCTCTTGTTATAACATGCCCTGAATTCTTTTCTTCGTTTTCCCAGGTTCACGCTATTTTAGTTAACAGGAATAGTGGATTCAGTTTCTTATTAAAAATGAAAAGACCTTCCATGACCTAGATACCGCTGATAAATTTAAAGTATCTGCTGCAGGCTGGAAAAATTCTTCCAGCTCAGATAAACCGTATCAGATACACTCATACGCACCCATTTCCATATTTCCTCCATCACGTTAATGTACAGCCACAATATGAAGAAAACGCACACTTCAGTCATTCTGTAACCAGTTAAAGGAGAAGTTTAGAAAAAATCACACGTACAAAAGTTTCCTCCGTTAGGCAAATGCGTCCGATCAGCCATGTCAAGTGTGGGACGTTTGCTTCTTCTGTTTTTCCACGAATATACACACCTAAACCTTTATGTATTTGTTTAAGCCACATAGCCACATAACGGAGCCCTGAAATAATGTTTTTAAACATAAATCATCAGTAACATAGCAGGACAAGTTCACATTGAAATATTCAACTTAAAAGACTGGGAGGCGGAGCTTAGAGACGCAATTAAAGTAATTAAGAGATGACTCAAAATCAAAAATTAGTCGTTTCTCTGGTCTCATAATGGCACACCGTTACTATTAGTTTCACTGCAGTTTCATAATTCATGGTATTTATTATAAACTTTACTATTAGATAATGGGCCTTGTTTCTTCATCTGTGTAAATTGGTAAATGCCATAAATGCCAGCTGATTTACATTTAGCCATGCCCACAACCTCCATACAAGGCAAAGCACATACACAGAGCTGAAAACAACAAAATGACAACTAAATGGCAAAAGAGTGCCTTCTAAGCGTGCCATACGCTGAATCTTCCAGTAATGCAACTCGGCCACTGCAGCGTGTCAGCTACCAAAGTGTAACAGACCAGACTCGGCGAAGTAGGTTGTTAATTTTTTTCATTATTTATCAGAGACCAAGCTCAAACAGGCCACAGGACAAACATGCAAGTTACAGATAGAAGAAGATAATAAGCCTCAGAATTTAAACAACTTAGGATTGGCAAGACTTCGCATCTAACAATTGCTGCCTTCTGTCAGGAAGTGGAGGGCGAAACAAGTAGGCTTTTTATTAACAAAAAGACAAACAAATCAAGCATAATCAGAATAAGAATCATATGCCGAGCGAAGCAAGTGCAAGATAACCGTGGCACAAAACACACAACAGAAGCTTAGCAACTAAACAGGGAAAACTCAGAGCTTAAATAAAACACAAAACAGGTGAGTGTGATTGAAGGGACTTGTGACAGGATCATGTGATTATGGGGCTAATGGGAATTGAAATCCAAGACTGCGCTATATAGGGCGCCATTACTTTTGTCCTAATCGAATGACTAGTAGTTATTTATGGATTTGTTTTGAATCACTTTCTTTCAAGTCATTAATATGAAATCACACCGAGTACACAAACTCAGGAGCGAAGCGTAGGATACGAACATTTTCCCGGACTAACTGGATTGTCGTGATTATCGCAGTTCTTGTCTGAACTCTCTTGCGAACAATTTACGATTAAATTAATTTGTATCCAGAGTGATAAATGAGGAACGTAGACCTGATGTGGAGAACCTGAAATGCTCATAACAGGAGGTTTCCTTATCAGAGAGGACCTACGTAGGACTTATCGGAACTATCGGAAGAACTTTTTTTTTTAAAGCGTGTATGTCTCTTGCTTGCTAGCGTTAGTTAGCTTGTTCTTTGATGCACCCTATTTAAAAACTACTTGTGTGTTTTTTTTATAGCTAGCATCGTTGCGTTAAACACACGTTGTGTTCAGACGCTGCTAGAACTAATGATGTGCTGAAGGTTCCTCTGCTTTTAAAATAAAATGTTTTAGCCCTGCGTGAAAAGTGGAACCAGAAAGCGAGCAGGAAATACCAGAATGGAGTAACACCCACATTTAATGTAATGTCTTACACACTTTCCTCTCTGCAGTGCAGTTGGGTGTTTTTCCACACAGCCAGGAATTGAAAAGTGAAAGTGTAAATGCTCTGAAATGAACCGCAGTCAAACAGTAACTCTGGACTTGTTGGTCTTTGAAATCGGGGCAGTTGAATGGAGCTGTTCGAACATGAAAAATCCCTTCCTGCCCACACTTACTACCCCGCTCACATAAGGGGAAGGGTGGAGGGGGACGGCAGTCGGGCTGGGAACTGAGTGCAGGGGCTATGGTTGCCAGATTGAGTGATTTCACTGTGTGTTTGGAGGCTTTTGTTTGTACTTCACTGTGTGTGTATATTTTATAATTCAAGTTTTATGAATAATAAAACAATTTTATTTTTACCTTTTATATTTAGAGCAATTTTCATGTAAACAGTAGCCTAAAGGTAAACAAATGAAAAATACAAATAATAAAAATTATTTTAAATAATTCTTATTACAAGTTTTTTTTTAATAATGAATATATTATATATTATTTTATACTTCTCTTTATAACAATAATAACAATATAGTTACAGTATTTAAAGCACGTTTCATGCACGTAGTAGCTCAAGTGAAAAAATAAAATAAAATAATACAAAGGGAAATATGCAAAGGGAAATGTATAACACTATTTGTGTACCTACAAAAAATGTTAAAAAGTAAACAAATTGTGTAATAAAGTATATAATATATAAGATGTATATAATATAAAACTAATAACATCTATTTTTTATTACATCTATGTAATATTTTTGTTATTGTATTACCAGTAACACTCATTCAATTTTCTTCATGATGATTATTATTATAGTTTTTTATGTCAATCTGGCAACCCAGGACAAGGGACAGCCTCGTGCACATGTGCAACCGCAGAGCAGAAAAGGTCCCTTTAAAAGCCCAACACAGAGCACTGAGCTCAGAGAACCTGGTGGGAAGAGAGAGCTCGCACACACACACACACACACACACACAGACTCATACACACACACACACAAAGACAAATACGAGACAGATTTGAGGACCAGAGCTGCTGGAGGTTTAAGGCTGTCTTTCGGATGTCCTTTAGAAGACGTCAGTGACACAAGTGCAGAGACAAAGACAGAAACGATGACCAACATGGTAAGTTTCGTTTTCCTTTCCTTCTCTGTCTTCTGGGATCTATTTCTTCATATATATGTCACACCACACCCTCGTTTAACTCATTTGCCACACACACACACACACACACACACACACACACACACACACACACACACAGAGCTTTGACAGCTGAGCAGATCTGCTGCCTATGTGTAAAATAATAACCGGGCAATTGAGGTTACATAAGGACTGGATACTAGTGCAAGTCAGTCTCCACACACACACACACACACACACACACCACAGCGGCTAGTCTCCTGCCTCAGCCAGATGACTCTGAATGCTGAACGATGTTCACATCGCACGTTTAAACGTCTACAGGTTTATCTCTCCGAGAAGTCATAGAAAAAAGAAAAAAAAGATACAAGTTTCCTTGAAACTCGGAGATGGCTCTTAGATGACATGCGATGAAAAGATGAGCTGCATGCAACGTGAGCTTAGAGAATATGTGAGGAAATTCCACCTTCAGGAGAGAGAGAGAGAGAGAGGGAGAGAGAGCGAGAGGAAAGGAAGGAAGCAAGAAACGGGCACATCCTGCCCTTGCCCACTCATCCACTCACTATATTCATTGTATTCCCTGGATGTATTTAAAGGAAAACTCCACCCTGAGACGTGTTAAATGTTTATAACTGAGGTGTTTTTCATGTGTTTAGTGATTCTGGTGCTAATTTGTGAGTTAATAATGTGTTTTTTTTTTTTTTTTATTCCTGGGAGAAGTTAGCGTTCGATAGAAGAACAAAATTCAACAATGTCAAACACAAGTGATAACCGTCAGGTTAGCGCCTTTTCTCGTTCGCCATTGAAATCCAAACTAGAAGTCGTGGAGGCGTTTGGTGCAAGACTCAAAGTCCCAGAATGCAATGCGGCTATACAATGCAGCGACCCGGCTCAGCTAGTTAGCATAGAGTAGGTATGTATGAGACGATGAGCGCGATGGCGTTGAGGGTGATATTAGCATGAATTTCGAAGCTTTGGAAGTTGATCTGTTTGAGCTGAGTGTACAGACGAGGAAGTGACAGCGGCAGACAGACTGAAGGACTAAAGCGCCGCCGCATCGCTCCCTTTCTCGTTCGGTGGAGATCTTCTCTTTAACATTTTTCTTTCATAAACAGAAATTGTAAATGTTGGCTAATTGCGTTGGTATAAGAGGAATAAAACACTTCAGGAAGTGCTGTTATGGGAAAATAATCAGCAGTAACAGTAACACTACTTCATCACACCAACCTGACGTTGATTATTTTCCTGCAACAGCACGATACAGAGTGTTTAGGGGCCCTGTATAGTGATAAGTGTGTGTAGTTTGGAACACCTCCAATGTAGACTGATGCTGGGGGAATAGTGTAAAGTGCACTAGTGTGTCCTCCGTGAACCTGTAAAACCTGTAAAAAGGTTATGTGTTTTTAGTGGTTTTCGTTATCGTAACACTCGCACTCTGCCATTTCCTGTTTTTAGGCACAGAGGCATCCATCATTTACGAGTAGCGAGGCAGCTAAATATGAAAAATGAGGCAGGTTCAATCGGATGTTCGCTTATTCAATGGTATCTGCTGACGGCTTTCCGGCTCTTTGTCTATAAATTTCTCTAAGTCACAGTTATCTTTCAGTGTACATACCGACGTTCGTAGCAATCATGCTAATGAAGCACGTTGGAATTGAGCGAGGTCACTGCAGGTCAGCATCTTTAAATGCCTCCATTTTAGAGTCACAAACCCACAGTACACCCACAGTGGGCATATTGTGAGGTTTAGATGGCACAGAGTGGCTCAGGCCTGCTCTGTCTTTTGTTAGGCTTGAGAAAGAGAGACATGACACACGGGCACATGTCCAGACTTACATTCCCAGAGTTACAGCAACCAGCCTGGACGACTTTCCACCAAAACGGCTTCCCTTCTGTCCTTAAGGTCTTTAGAGAAAAGCGAAGTTTCAAGCACTGACAAGAATCTTAACACTTCTTGTTAGCACTCAGTGTTGTGCGATTTGATTTATCACATTATTTTTTTTAGTTGAAAACATATCATACTCTTTTATAATCTTTTATCCTTTTATAGTTACATTTAATGTTGTGAAATATTTGCATGACAAGTTAGTTCCTGTTCCGACTTAGATCATACTAACAGTAGCTCTATCTTTTTTCTATCTCACTTGAATTTAATAAACCATTTTAAAAAAAACATGGCATCTTGCCAATTTAAAGAGAAACTGGAAAATTTTTACCTCTGTTACAAAACATTGACACTAGAGACTCCTTCCATAAATAAATGTCTCTAAACAGAAAACTTCACCACATCAATCAGTTTTACTGTCCCAGTTCACAAAAACACAGTCCTGTCCATTTTAATATACTTCCTGGTTCCCAGATCCATTCTCTTTCACCACTCTCACAATTCCTGTTTCAATATTTCTGTCCTGTTTTGACATCCTATGACACTTCCTGTTTCCCAGTTATGTCCTCTTTTTAGTATCTTGTAGTGTTTCACCTTTTGTTCAGTTTTCCATTTCACCATCCTGTCACGTCCTGTCATTTCCTGGTCCTGTCCTATTTTAATATCCTCTTAGATTACCTGGTTCCCTCTCCTGTCCTGTTGTAACATCCGGACACACTTCCTCGATCTTTTCCTGTCCTATTCTACATCCTGTAACAGTTGCTGCTCCCCAATGATTTTACTGACCTGTCCCATTTTTGTTTTCTGTTCTACATTTTCATAACATCTTCAAATTTCTGATTTACTGTTCTGTCTCATTCAGTCATCTTGTTTTCTCTTTCATGATCATGTCCAGGTTTACCATCCTGTCTCATTTCCTGTTTTCTAGTCACATCCCATTTTATCATCTGGTTATGTTTTACCATTATGTCCCATTTCCTATTTCCTTTTCATGTCCTGTCTTATTGTCTCATCCCGTTTCCTAGTTTTCCATCATGTTTTACCGTCTTGTCCTGTTTCCTGGTATGTCCATTTTTACCATCCTGTCCTACTGTATTTCCTGCTTCCTCTTCTTGTCTCATTTTATTATCTTGTCCAGTTTCCTGGTATGTTGTTACACTTAACAATCTCGTCCAGTTTCCTAGTATTTTGTTAGACTTAACAATCTCGTCCCGTTTCCTGGTATGCCCTTGCGCTTTACCATCTTGTTCCATGTCCTGGTATCTCGTTACGCTTTACAATCTTGCCCTCTTTCCTTGTTTTATTATCTCATTCTGTTTCTGGTTATCCTGTTATATTTTACCATCTTGCCCCATTTCCTGTTTGCTGGTTATTTCCCACTTTTACCATATTTTCCCATTTCTGATTGTGTTTTTACTATTTTGTCCCCATTTCCTGCCGTCCTGTTGTGTCCCTGACCTGACCTAATTGATCCTGAGGTATGTGTTCTGTATGTGTTCAGGAGAACGGGCGAAGCCGGCTGCAGCAGGCTCAGCAGGACGTGGAGGAGGTTCGCGAGATCATGTTGGAGAACCTGAACAAGGCCAGTGAGCGTGAGGGGAAGCTGGGAGACCTGGAGAACAGAGCTGACCAGCTACTGGAACAGGTGAACAAAAAAAACTTTCGGGAATGGTTCCCAATATAATAATCATTCTTGAATAGTACAGTTCTCATATTTTCATGAGTGCTTTCCCGAAAACCTGGTCTGTTTTTATTTTCTATTCTTATCCTTTCTTTTACGTAAGACAGGTCACATCCTCTTGCCCGTATTTCTCTCTTGCATCCGTCAGAACAATTTTTTTTTAAAAGCTTTCTGTACAGAAATCAGGAAGGCCAGTAAACACACTAATCATGCTTTCTGGCCCTCAGCAGGCTAGAGTATAGTTAACAAATCTTTCCACGGTTCCAAGGCCTAACAGGAAATGTCATATTGAAGTCTATAAATACACGGCACGTTAGTGTTTATGGGGACAGAAGAATGTAGAATTGACATCCTGATTTTTTGCTGACAGGGTTAATTTTAGAAAGCTATTTCCTTTTGTGATTAGATGAATGAAGCAAAGTGTGTGTGTGTTTTTGGTTTGTGTGTGTGTGTGTGTGTGTGTGTGGGGGGGGGGGGGGTGTTCGAGTTTGGGCTCTGAGATCAGTTTCCACAGAAATTCTGAGATAAAATGGTAAGTTCCCCATCATGCCCATCTGATAAGGGAATGTGGATAAAGCCCTTTGATTATCTCCTGCTTCTGTAAAGTCCTGCATGCAGTTATAATGCTTGGTGTTGTATAAAATGCTTTAAAATTGACATTTTATTATACGTTCAATCCATATTTAGAGGAAAAACCAACAACCTGTACATTCACACCTTCATCACCTTCGTCTCTAACCACCATCAGCACAAACGGAATGTCTGACAATGTATTGTGGTATGTTCATGGATCTTATCATTGTGCTTGTCTTCTTTCAGAGCAAGGTTTTTTCCAAAACTGCAAACCAAGTGAAGCAAAAAAAGCAATGGGAGAACATGAAGATGAAGGTGATCCTGGCAGTCATCGTTGGAGTCGTGGTGGTGGCTGTCGTCCTAGCTGCTGTGTTAATCGTCAGTGGGTACTGAGGGAAAAACAATTCCGGTTGACGTGCAAAAAGGAAGAGAAGATGAATTGCTTTGTTTTTGCAGGTTGCTCAGGAAATCATGGAGTCGGTTCATTTGTTAAACGCTAGCGTCGGGACTCGTGCTAAAACGCGGTGTTTGTCCTAGCTTAAAATCTCAGAGGTGTATGTTCAAAGATCTGATGGTACTTGTGGATACTTGCTGCTGTCTTTGCTTTCATTTCTACATAAGTAACGTCCATAACTGGCCTCTGTGCAAACATCTGAATAGTTAACCGAACAAATGTGTGCTGGAGGAACCGGTAGACGAGGACACTGAGCTGACGGTGAAGAACTTTCAGAAGCTTTTCTGCTGGAAATGTTGATGTTGGTCATACTGTTACTCTTCAAACTGAGGAATGAAGACTGTAGATGCATTTTAAATGTATTGAATATGGATTACTGTTGGTGACGATGTGTTGATGTGTCAGATCAGTTAACCTCATAGAATCTATATTGTCAGTGCACTCTTAGAAAAAAAGGTTCCCTATAGCACCCTAAAGTTATAAAAATTACGCTTAGAACGCACCACGAGACACGCTCACATTATACACGGCCGATTTAGTATGACCCAAAACAGCTGACAATAAAGTTCTGGCAGGGTGAGAAATGTTTTATTAAGATCTCTGAGCGTGAACGCTGCTACGATGCTCATCTGAAATGCACCAATAGGAGGACTCCCGGGACAGCTACAAGTACGGTAGTGGCGGTGGTGAAACATAAACGAAACATGGGATTTAAAAGAAGAGAGGTTTGTTGAATTGTGGTTTAAGCACAAGATCATTAAAAATACTGACTTGCTCATATTTTCTGTATGCTCACACTGATGGATGATGCAAACAGAGTGCGGTCATTTTCTGCAATCACAGGTCTATCGTTAGAGGATCTTCATCATCTAATCTGACATAATCAACATACATTATTGCACAATCTGTTATATAATTTGGCCAAGATTCTATTAGGATCTTGTACAGTGTGACTAAAACTGGTTTAAGTGGGAGTGTACAGATTTTATTTTTTTAAAGCATTTAGAAAGCTACATCTATTAACCATCTAAAGAGCCCTTGAGGAACCCTTTTTTTTTCTAAGCGTGCAAGCTCCTTAAAATTAGTATCAGTAAAAATATTACAGTTGTGACTCTTTTGGAAGTTTTTGTCTATAAAAGTTAATAAACCTTCATTTAAAAAAAAAAAAACATTCTTGTCATTCAGCATTGCAAGCTGTGTTCTTTAGTATCTGATGTTTCTGATTAAGGTGCATCTGAAATTGATGCTGCTAAAATAAAGCATATGTTTTTGTTTTTTTAAGTTGTCAGTTTGCTTGTAAGACTGATGTTTTGTATTGTTTTAATATAAAATACAAAGATTTCTCATTACTTTTGCTGTATGACTGTCTACTTTTCAACAATTTAGAAAGTCCCATTTTTAACATTGTATTTAGGTTTGAACAATTTTTATAGAGCTTATTTGACAAAAAGGTATATTTGAATACAAAATGGAGAAGAAATGAAAAAAAATAAGGTATACCTCAGAAACCTAGTGGGAGAGAGTATGGACAGAGCAAGTCGGAGGTTTAATGAAGGTTTAGACCAGGGTGATATAATCTCTTTTCTTGGTGGCAGTTTTTGTAAACAAGCTAAAGAATGTCATAATATTTATTCACAATCTAAGCAAGATAAGATAAAACTTTTCCCAAATCCTGAAAGGAAAACAATGGCGTCACTGCCCAAAAAACACTTGGCGGTGTGCTGTTATAGGAATATAATCAACAACAGAGTGGTGTGAAACAGGCTGACGCAACACCCCACATTAATTTGCCGACAATTACATAAGAAGCATACTTTTAACCCATAATAGCCATAATTTCCAGACTTCTCCATCACCAGCCACAGATTTCAGCTTATCTTGGAGGATCCCAAGACATCTTCAAGCCATCTGTAAGATATAATCTCTCCACTGAGTCAGGTATTCCCGTCATTCGTCCTTTTGTTGGGATATTGCCAGTATGAATCTCAGCAATGCCACAGCCATGAAAATGACCAAACTGGGACAAAATGGAGTAGAAACTTAAAAAAAAAAAAAGAAAGAAAGAAGAAAGAAAACATTGTAAAGATATATGATGAGAAGATTCCCATAGATATTAATAGAGACCTAGACTCAGTGACCAGTATCGGGAGGTTCTTTAACAGAGACAAGTCATTAATCAGTTCAGTACTGCCCCCTGCAGGCCAACCGCATGCTTAACATGTTCAATGATCAACAGCGTCAAAAATGGCACTGAAGTCTTGCAGAATTAGGGGGAAACAATTAGCAAGTTAAAAAGAAAGTCATTTGTCACATTTGACAGAGTAGACTCTGTACATTTAAAGAGCTTTAAAACCAGACTAGAATGTTTCAAAATATTATTTACACTCAAAATTTGGAAATAACTTTTCTGAGACTTGAAAGCAAAGGAATAGTTTTAAAATGGGGCAGAAATTACTGACAGTCTCTGCGTTTAGAGAAAATTCTGCACTACTGAATTTTTGAATCATCCAAGGACAATTCCAGAGGGTAAGCAGGTTTTTATACCTGACAGAACACATCACAAGAAGAGGTAATGGACTGCTTATGAAAAACAGAATCACTGAAATAAGCACTCAAGGTCATACGCAGAGGGTATTAAATGCAATCTGGTGTTCTCAGTCTCACCTCTAAATTCAACAGGGGGATCGCATAGCTGGTAAAAGAAAAGCGACTGGTTAGAAGGGCTTGGAGGAAGGCAAAGTACCTTGAGAAGGAAAGGTTCTCTGGAACCAAATTAAGAGAAGGCTTGCTGTCTTGATGGGGGCTGTCTGTCTTGATGAGAGAATATGAAAGCACAGGATTAGGAAAGAAGGGGAAAAAAATCAAAACCCATTTGAGTATGCTCAGGGCCTACTGGAGGAGAAGAAAAGTAGGGGACCCAGGCAAGAACACTCCACTTGGCTCCACAGGGAGTCCGACTGCAATCTGGCCAGAGGCTACCAGCTCTGGAAACCTATATGGTCAATGTAGCAAGCCTCCTCCAGACAGTTCGGCTCTTGAAATGGTGGGATGAGCTACTGCCGTGGGCTAGAATGAAAATTAAGCCAGGAAAATTGCAAGCTGTCTGTTCAAAAAGGAACCAGAAGTGACCTGATGTACTTTTCTGTGGAGGGAAAAGGATCCCACTTTTTGGTAGAACAACCTGTCCGAAGCCTAGGGAGGGAATACACCACTGAGCTGGCAGATAAACACATGGCTACCATAATCATGAAGCAGCTCTGTGAAGACCTGGACAGAATAGAAAAAAAGCCACCTCCTGGTGAAACACAAGGTCTAATGCTACCAATATGTCCTGTACCAGCAACTGCTGTGGCCCCTGAAATTGTGCGAGGTCAATGCCCGAGCTCACTGTGCCTAGGGAGGAGGGAGTGGAGGCAGCCTTCAAAAGAAAGCGAAAGATGTACTCAGGGCTGGCAAGTGAGTACAGAGAAGCAAGGTGGAGGGCAATTATTTGCCTTGTGGAGGTGGGATGTCAGTCTTTCCTAGAAACATCTACTCAGTGGTGTCTTTGGGGCACGATAATGTCAGGGCATGAAGGCACTGAGGGGGTGGCATTGGAGGCAGAGGAGGGCAGCTTCAGTCTGTGGCTTTGAAGGAAGTTTAAGGCATTGGGAAGGCAGGGATCCTAGAGCCAGCAGCAGGGGGTGGCAGGGAGATGTCCCAGCCACTGCCTCACCCCCAGGAGGGGTTCTGGGCTTAAAGAGTGGCTCCCACCTATGACCTTGCAGCTGACTCACTGACACAGTTGGAGGTGAAGCTGGCAGTTATGGCCAGCAGGCTATTCACCTGTGCCTCAATGTACCCATGCTTTGCCTTGCAAATTGCATCAGTTCCCTGAGGTTCACTGTCATACAGTTTTAAAGAGAAAACCATTTGGTAAGTTGTTCCTGCAGCTTGGAGAACTTGATGCAGTTTTCAGCAGGTTGTCTGTTGTACTTGCTGTTGTTTCTGCAAAAAAAACCAGAACAGCCTCCTTTTTTTTAATTTGAAAAGTGTTTTGTTACTGAACAATTACTGTTATTTTTTCAATAACTTACAAATTTTAAATATTTTTTTGAAAATAAATGATTGCAAACCTAAACGTTTTCTCTTTTCTATACTGACACATTAATAAAGAAGATATAAAATAAACATCTAAGACAAGGTAATATAAAAGAATGTATGTTGCCTAGAGCTTTTGTACATTACTGTGTCACTGTAAAATTTGCTTTAAATGTACAGTATTTATTTTATAGCAAAATACTGTTTTATTATTTTGCAGGATTGTACTGTAAATGGTTAGGCAATTACAGCAGTGAATTGGTTTACGGTAAAATATCAGAAAATGCCATGTATCCTGGGGTATCTATTTTTTTTATTTAACTTTATGTGCTAGTAAAACCTAAAAATCAATCAAGTGGCCTTGGCAATTGGATGATGAGTGGCATCAGGTTTGCTACCTTCAATCTGGCAACCTGTGACGTATGCAAGTGTGCAACTACACTCAAAAAAAACGTCTCGTTTAAAGAGCAAACAAAGCTCTGAGCTCAGAGGACTGGGAGAGAGTACACAGAGAAGAGCTTAAGGCAAACAAGGGACAGAAATCAGGATCAGAGCTGCTGGCTGTCTTTCAGACATCCTTTAGAAGAACCTGTCAAGATAAGAACGCAAACACAGAGACAAACAAGGACAAAGTAACATGGTAAAGTTTTTATAATATCCACTTTACTTTAGTTTCACTTTCTCTGCCTGCACTCGTCATAAATGTGCACAGTGAATTGAATTGCTATGAGACACTCACTTTATGGTATGCACGTCTATGCAGCTCTGTGCAGATCTATGCATATTTTTATGCTCCCTTCCATATCTGACCATCTATTCGCTGTACAAGTGATACAGGGTTCAGGAACTGTAGTAGAAACACCTGTACAGCTGCTCATACAGTCCAATTATCCAGGCCGCCAATCATATGGCAGCAGCACAATGCCTAAAATCATGCACATACGGGTCAAGAGCTTCAGTTAATGTTCACATCAAACACCAGAATGAGGGGGAAAAAAAGTGATCTGAGTGACCATGGCATGGTTGTTGGTGCCAGACAGGCAGGGGTACAGGTCTTCCTAATAATTCTTTAGTGAAACACTTAAGTTCAGATTTTCTTCAGTAAGAACTGTGAGAGGGGAGTAATATGATTCATATATTCATGTCAAAGGACAAAGAAGGGTGTGGCTTGTGGGTGAAGTAGTATAAATAGAACAGATATGGCAAGTGTCTACAAAGGAGCTGAAAATAAATCCTGTTTTGTGCGGTTTAAAGGCGGGAGTGTGAAATGTCAGGTTTAGCAAGCATAAAACATAAAAAAGAATTTCATATGAAAATAAACGAATAGCTAGCGTTACTGCAGTTAGTAAGCTGATCAAGAAATTAAAAAAAACCAAAATGAAGCTTGCATTTTACAAATCCTTACAAACACTCACATTTATATCATATGTTTTCTATAGCGTAGCTAAGTCAGATAATAGGGCAGGTTATAATAACAGGAAATGGGCGATTTAATGTAAACCCAAAGTGTCCTCCTCAGTGCCAATCATCACTGCAGATTGGGACTTGAAATGCAAGTTTTTCCACATAGCAGACTTCATTCTGCCACCATATTATCAGGACATCACTGCTTATATAGTGAACTGACAAGTGATATGCCATGTGGGAGGTTTACAAAAACAAACCCTGAACCTCAGTGTTACCACAGCGAGTGTCATCACTGTCCATATCCATAACTCTGAGTTCATCAGGAGAGAAATCTCAGATTCTGTTATTAAGCTATCAAAAGTAGCGTACGAGTGGAGCACACTGACACTGACTCTGACACACAACCTCAACCTCAACCATGAATTTTTAAAAAATTTTCTGCCTGCAAGAGGCGCTCTTCACTTTCTCTCAAAAAAAGTGTGATTTTTATTGGCCAGTCCTGATGTACTTATGACCTCAGAAGTTCACACATTTCACCCTAGAGGTGGACAGGGAATGGTTTCTCCACCTGGGCTACTTTGCCAGGGTTCAGTCTTTCATTACAAAAGTACTGTATATATAATTTAAATACTGGACACTGCTACAGATCCTATATTTCATATACTATAAACTAATATACAGCCATCTATTTGATACACCGTATAGTTCTTATATATTTCGGGTATGATGGAATATAAGTAAATATTTGGAGTTGTTAAAGGAAGTCCTTCGTCAGTGGCTGACGCATGTAGAGGAAGCTAGCCCCTGGAATATCTCTCATTTAATCAACACGATGTTTATCAATCAATTGTTACACGTGTGTGAAAATTTCCCACGACTGAGGTGTGTGTGTGTCGTGTTTGTGTTCAGGAGAAGGGAGAAAGCCAGGTGCAGCAGCTTCAGGAGGATGTGGAGGAGGTTCGGGTCATCATGCAGGACAACATCGAAAAGGCCAGAGAGCGCGAAGGAAAACTAGGGGAACTGGACGAGAGAGCTGAATCGATGCTTAGGACTGTAAATACGAACTTTCTGATCGTTCAGGCATAAATAAACGTTAGATGTTTAAGCACCATAACCATGTTTTTTTTTTACCCAATTTCATGTGTTTGGGTTTGTTTTTTGGATATTTTGCCATTTACAATGCAGTTCAACCAAACAACTTCTACTCACCTTTAGATGTAGTCGTAGTTACATATGTGGGCTGCCAAAATGTCCGCCATGCTCTTCCTCCTCATCATCATCATCAAAACAAAGAACAGCACAACAAGATGTAAAAAGACATAACAAGGAATTTAGTCAATAGAACAGAAATAAATGAACAAATCAGCACTTATTTTCCTACCGATTGAATGATGTTAGCATTAATATAGAGATCAGTGGCGCGAAGAGACAACAACGAGACACATGTTTAAAAGTGACTTTTACGGTGATGTCATCTTATAAACTAATCATTCTTTACATTTTGGCAGTAATGTTTCGAAATCTTTAATTATAATTTTCTAGATTTGCTAGACTGGTTGCGATTCATGCTAAGAAAAAGATTTCAGTTCAAGGAATAGTTTTCAGAACTATATATAGTAGAAAATGTCCAAATTTGCCCATGTGAAGGATTTCCCAGGCTACCACACTACAGCTGTAACAGAACACGTACATACAGTACATTCGAAGGATCGGAGCCCTAAACAGCTAGATACAGAACAAAGCAAATAAAATATTGCTGTTGCAAGTAATTGTAAGTGAAACTAGTAACTAGCCTATAATTGGAAAAAATGTGATCTTGAATCTTGAATAATTCTGTTTCATATTTTTCATAGAGCAAACGGTTTCGGAAGTCAACAAAAAAAGTGAGAGAAACTGTGGAAACTGAGAATACATTGGTGCCATGTAAGAACAGGAAGATGATTGCGGTCATCGCTGGAGTAGTTGCTCTGGTCGTCATCGTCGTCATCGTCATCATCGTCGCATCATACAGTCAGAACAGAGAGAGCAAAGACTCTGGTTAAAAAACCAAAAAGCCAGAGAAGAAGAAGAAGAAGAAGAAGTGATGGGCGTAACACCTATTTATACTACTCTGGAGTGTTTTTTTTTTTTTGTTCTGTGTTAAAATTTGTATTCAGATGGTACGTGTAATCACTTTCTGCTGCTTCAGTCTCCAATTTTTATGTCGTTTGTAAGGCTTTGATGTGTTTATACTTTATATAAGTCTTTATATATATATATCTGAGGTAACATTTCTGCTGTTTGTGTCTTGGGCATCTACAGACAATGTAAATGTTTGTTTTGCCTTAATACAGGATATTTAATATTCACAGAATACAATAATGTGGATAAATTGACTATAGGTGCGTGGTCAAGGAAAATGGAGGAATATGGATCTTGTGTGGAAAAGGCAAAAATATGCTAAATATTACCTCCGGTTTCCCTCTGGAGTCATTAGAGATGTCAGTATTCAGTGCCTCCTCCTGCACTTGTGACACACACTCCGTGCTGTTTGTGTTTACTCACTTCTACATCTACAAGAGTACTGGTAATTTTTTTGAGTCTGCTTCCTCTTGCGGTTTATTTCCTCATGTTGTCTCAGGGAGTTTTTCCTCACCAATGTCACCTCTGGCTTGTGCATTATGGATCGACATCTGTATTACTGTAAAGCTGTTTTGTGATTATACTGTATGTTGTTATATTTTATATATATTTATATATATATATATATATATATAAATATTTATTTATGACAATATATCTGTTGGACAAATCTAACACTACAGCAGGATGGAGTGATGACTTTAAGCATTACGAGATTAACCAAGGTCACATTGCTTAAGGAAAAATAAGATAGTCAGTTAAATTAGTAAGCATCTTTTGAAAATATGCCTTGAATGAATTAATTAAACACTGAAGACATACCGACTACATTTGCTTCTTTGTCACTGCAGACCAACATATCACACAGATCAACAGCCATCCCTTTTTTCCACTCAAGCAGAGTCTAAACAGACCCCAGACTCCATCATCTAACTTAACTCAAAGCTCATGGTGGGGATTTTTTAAAAACATAAACAACAGAACCATGGCTGTAGGACACCAGGGTTTAAGGACACCAGGGGTTTCTCAGGGTTCAGGGTTCAGGGTTCTCACTCATGAACTTCCAGTAATCCGGAGTCTATCCCGGGAACACTGCACGTGAGGTGGGAATACATACTGAATGGGATGGCAGTACATGCACACGCACTCACACCCACACACTCATCCACACCTAGGGGCGATGCATCATAGTCAATCCACCTCCTGGCATGTTTCTGAGAAGTGAAAGGAAAACTGAGAACCTGGAGGAAACCCCAGCTACAGAAACAAGGAGAACATGCACAGAAACTCCACACACACACACACAGTAACCTGAGATCGAAACCGGAGCCCTGGAGCTCTGAGGAGGAAACGTAGCCTCGTTATGTTTGGTGCTGATGGGACTCTACGATTGTGGTCAACCAGCCGCATTAGAAAATACAAACTTTTTACAGTAAACTCCAGGTGTTTGGGAAAGAAGCTGCTACACATCTGTTTTAGTCACTTAAAAAAATTTACTTGCGTTTCCCTAGAATAGATTATTTGTTTTGCGTAATTGTTTTCTACAAGATTTTTTTTCGTGCAAAATTTAAGAAACACAACCACGAACATCTCAGTGTTTGTTTGTTTTTGTTTTTTGTTTTTTTTTTACAATAACTAGATTAGACGGATTGTATATCTCACTAAAATATTGATGCATACGGTCTTTTTAGGTGTAGCGTGTGTGTGTGCGTGTGTGTGCATGTTGAAAGTAACATTGTTTTTCACTTCTCCGTTCTCTATAATGTTTTAGAAAATCTGCTTCAGTTATTCATCAAGTTGTTCAAGTTAAAACGTTTGTTCGCATAAAACAACACGAAATATTATATTAATATTGTATTAAGGTTGTTTGCACATATTTTGGGTTTAGGAATGACCTCGAGTGACCTTGGTCACACGTTTATGAAGTTGTAGAGTTGTAGAAGTGAACGTCACAGAAGCGGTAACGAATGTGTTTTGAGTAAGTGGATTCAAAAATCTTTCCTCGAATTTAATCGTTTCCTATTTTTCCGACTAATTCAGGGGTGAATTATTAAATAACATTAATGCTCAGTTATAGGAGAGGCCTCTGCTTGTTTGTTTTGTGCAATAAAATCTCTGAGATGAATAAATTGAATTCATTAAATTGACATGTAAGTAATTTCATGCAAATTTGAATAAATAATAATAGTAATCGTCGACATGTTGCTGTGGTATAAGAGGAATAAAACACGTCAGGATGCGCTGTTATAGGAAAATAATCAGCTTTGGTGTGGAAACAGTAACTCAGCTTCATCCCACTGTTTCATCGTTGATTAATTTCCCACACCAAGCACCGCGCGGTGCGTTTTATTCCTCATGCGACATCGCAGCAGCAGTTGGAGGAGAAGTTAAAAGGGGAACTGATACTGTGTAATGATGCTGAATCTGGAAAAAGGTTCTAAGGGCTTTTTTGTGTGGTTGAAACAGCGTCCCGTTTGAACAGTAAATATTGACATATTCTACTTGAACTTCTTTTTTTTTTCAGATCGCCAACTGTTTTGGATTTTTGTGTAACTCTCCGCTGTTTTTTTTTTCTCCGCTGGTGCCTGCGTATTCTGGTCTTGAATGATAGTTTTGGCTGTTTGTAACTAAACACATTAATATTGTCTTTATCCATGTGAAAGATTGATATTTTCTGTCAAAGCGGTTTCTCTTGGACTGAGTTTTCTGCTTTTCGTGCATCAATAAAATAAAATTAAGGTGTAAGCGCGTTGATGTCAGGGATATGAGGCGGCGTTAGATGCAAGTGCTGGCTTTTTACTATTAACTAAACCACAAACAAATCAACCAACATAGAAACAACAACCATAACCATGAGCTACGATACACAAAGCAAGAAACATCCAAGAAACGACAACAAACGACAAAAGCTTGACAAAGAGACACACAGAAACCAGAACTTAATTAGAGGTGCTAATTAGGTGCAATGAGAAACATCTGTCATTGATCAGTGATCATGTGATGTGCTGGGGCTGATGTAGTTCTTGTCGGCCATTTTGTGGCCTAAACCAGCAATGACGTGAAAACTAACAAGCCCTAATTAACTTCAAGAGAGTCTGGTTAAGGGGGATGACTGTTTATAGCTGCTATAACGTAAGTGAGAACAGGAACTAACTTGTTTCATGAACATTAAATATAACTATAAATGGATAAAAAGTATGACGTGACATTATTATTTATATAAAAATCGTAATCGTTGGTAAATTGCTGTGGTATAAGAGGAATAAAACACTTTGGGATGTGATATTATAGGAGACTCAGAATCCCATTGTGATTGTGATTGTGATTCTGATTCTGATGTAAACTGTGATAAAATATTAGGTGAAATGAAGATGAATAAATTGACACATTTGAGGAAAGTATAGTTTGGAAATCTTTTTAAGGGAGGAAATTCCAGAGTGATGCAACGCTCTAATCCAGTGGGATTGTTCTCTGGGCTGGGATTTTCCATCGCTGGGTTTTTCCCTCTCTGTACTGTGAAAGTGAAAGCGTACTGAGGAACATTGCTGGTGAGATACAGTATGTAAAGCTCCTCCTTCACACACACACACACACACTCACACACCACCACCCTGGACACACACAGGAGTGTGAGTTCTGTGAACACAGCACACAGTACAGGGTTGCCAGATTGGCTGGTTTTTATGGCTGATTGTGTAGAAAGACACGTTAATAATGAGTAATGCTGAAGAATACTAAATGCCATTATTGATTCATGGGAAATTTGTGATATAATATTATAATAACATAATATAAATAAACGTGTACATTATTTATATTACAATATTCTGCTCATTCAATTACTTAAGGTCCTTTAGTTTTGTTAAATGCTATTTAAATAAAGAAAAGACTAATTTCTGAATCTTATCATTCATTTATTAATATTATAATATTCAATTAATTAAACTACTGAAATTAATTTCGCTTTATTAAGTGCTCTTTAAATGGTTTTACACCATGTCCACAATATTTATTTATTTATTTATTTATTTATTTATTTATTTATTTATTCATTCATTTTTCCAACTTACAACTTACATATTGGTAAATATGCATTTTAATATTATTTATAAATAGTTAATTTCTGGGATATTTTTAATAATAATGATAATAATAATGATGATAATAATAATAATAATAATAATAATAATAATAATAATAATAATAATAATAAAACACTGCCATTTTGAGAGATACTAGTTGTCCTTTTAGTTTATTACAGAGTATTAAATACTGTGTTTCTTTAATATTATAATAAAACATTCAGCAAAACTACTGTGTCATCAATCTGGCAACTCAGATAGAGGTGTGACACACACACACACACAGAGTGGCACGTGGTATAAAAATATTTCTTTAATAATCAAACACAGCTATGAGTAAAAGTGATAACAACCCACACACACACACACTCACACACATATAAGCAAATAAGGAAATAAAGGACTGACCTAAGAATCAGAGCTGCAAGAGGTTCTTTCATTCTTTGCTGTCTTTCAGATGTCCTTTAAAAGCCGTCAGTAACAAGAGCACAGAAAGACAAGAACAATTATGGTAAGTTTTATCTTTTTCACTCCTCTCCCTTCTTCTTCTTCTTTCCTTCCTCAGTAAATTTTGCACTTTTCAATCATTTAGCGCAGGTGTTAGTGGTTGTGTTAGTGGTTTCCCTGTAGAGCTGCTATGGATGTGTGTGTACATCACAACTCTCGTAATAATCTGAATATATTTTTCCCCACACAATTATTAGTATTTTTTTAAAAAAATGCAAAATGAGAAAAAAAAATTGAGATGAATTTTTTGCCAATTCCATAATTTCCACATTTTCCATGGAGGAAAATAAAATGCCAAATAAGATTACAATGGTTACATTAGCGTGTTATTTGTTTATAGAATGTAAAAGCAAATTAACGAAAATACAAGCTAGATAACAAGTACGGAATAAACCACTCCGTGGCCTGCTGTTACCGGAAAATCATCAACGACGGGATCCTGAAGGATGCGTCAGGATCCCGAGCATTAAAAGTGTTTTATTCCTCTTCTTCCTCAGCAATTTGAAATTGGTTTCAAATTTGAATTTCTTTCAGAACAACTTCAGCATTATATTTTTTTATCTGTTTATTAATGTTCGTGTTCAGTTCAGTGAATCAGTTCCTGTCCTCGCTTACGTTAGCTATATATTAGCTTCTCTCTCTCTCTCACACACACACACACACACACACACACACACACAGTTTCCTGGTCTTGATCACTTGTGCGTTGTGGTTGTTTTCAGGAGGAAAGGCAAAGCCTGCTGCAGCAGTTTCAGCGGGATGTGGAGGAGGTTCAGGTCATCATGCACGGGAACCTGATCAGGGCTGAAGAGCGCAAGGAAACCCTAGACGAGCTGGACCAGAGAGCGGAAGAGCTACTGAAGTGTGTGCGTGTGTGTGATGTCCTTAAATTTTCCTTCTCATCACATATGAAGACTGTAGATTTGTTCCTGCTGTAATCATAAAGACTGTCCTGTTGCTTATCCCAGGCCTCTAATGATTTATAATCCCTGTATCCCAGAAGAGCACCGGATTCCTTCTGAGTCTTCAGGTGTTCTTCCTCTGGCTTGTTGGAAAGCTGCTTTGTGGTGATGTAGTCCTTAATCTTGTGATTTTGCTTTTCTTGTTTCAGAGTAAGAAATTTGCAAAGACAACAAGGAGACCCATTGAGAATCAGCATCAGAGGAACGGGATTTGGAAAGGGATTTGTTGTGCAATTGTTTGGGTTATCGTCATCATCGCCCTCAGCATCATCATCACAGGGACCCATAAGCACTGGTTCTGATGATGATGATGATGATGATGATGCTTGTGGACTTGATTTCTTCTCAAGATGTTTAGAAAAAAGTCACTGTTCATGGAGTCACTAAACACAAGAGTTCTGTGTTTACTCCAGACGTGTCTTCAGACATCTGTGCTGATGAAGTGGTACCTCTGGATCTGACTGTCTTTCACTCGCTTCTTAGAGTGTTGCAAGAAAAAAACCACACAGCATAATGTTAAAAGCTATTAGCACACTAGCAAACGACAAGCTAAAAGGTACAAGCTAATTTTATTCAGAGTTTAAAAAATCCTTTATCCGCATTTACATGGAAGACTGAAGCTTGAACTGCATTAATGCTTTTGTGTCCAAGTCAAGAGAAAAGAACCACTAGCTTAAGCTACTAGGAGAAACACTAGCTCAGAGACCGCAGTCGCGAATTTCACGTTGAAAATAGATCCGTTTCTGCTTCTGATTTCTTTTTCCTACTTTTCTTGCTTCTACCTTTTTTTTTTCCTAATTAATAAGCAGTGAAATGAAAGTTTAGTCCATGAACCGAGATCGCTGAGGTTTCTCTCAGGATCCAGCGTCTGTGGAAATGATGGACCTTAACCAGGAAACAAACAATAATTATATTTAACAGAGTTCTCGCTTACAGAATAAAATAATTAGGTTTTATTATTCAACTTAAAACCTCTCTTCCTTTCTAATTCTGGGTGTTTTAACTATTTAATATTTATGTTTTAACTATTTTAATTATTTACTATTTATGCTATGACTATTTTAACTATTTGATGTTTATGTTGCAGAAAGAAATCGCAAGTGGTTTGTCTTGAAGTTGCTTTATCTGTCTGTTTTATTTACGAATATAAATGTCCAAAAATCATGATCACTCTCAGATTTGTGTTAAATTTTATTCTGGAAAAATGGCCTTTTGTGCATGTTAATTTCCTGATCAAATAATAAAGAAATGATTTTTTTTGAGAGTTTGCTCACAAGAAATAACATTTTAATTTCTAACAACATGACAAAAGACTTTTGGTTTTATAAAGTATGCAAATTTATTCATGGTTGATTAGCATAAATTTGCATAAATGAATGTAAATGAAATAAAACTTAATCAGCAATCCACAGACAAAGATAACTGTGATATTATTTGTTTAAAAAAATACTATATTCACCTGCACAATAATAATAATAATAATAATAATAATAATAACTATTATTATTGTTGTTGTTGTTGTTTTTAATATTATTATTATTATTATTATTATTATTATTATTATATTTAAATAACAAAACAGAAAAATGAAACTATAGAAACCGACGCTCTTCCGTTACAAACCGAAACTCTACACCGGAAGTGACGAGCCCCGCGCGCCCTTGGCTGCCCCGCCCCAAACGGCTCCGTGTGAGTGTGTGAAGTGCACTCGGTAGGGCGTTTACTCCGTCACCTGCTGCAGTGTGTAGTGACCCTCTGTAGTGCGGAAGGAGGCGTTTGGAAGCGGGCCGTGTGATGAGGATGATGCAGCAGAGTTAGCTCCGGCTTTAACCGCCAGCACAGAGCCACAGATCCTCCAGTGACGGTCAGAGACTTCATATGAACGATAAATAATCATTATTGTGATGTATTTTCACTTGTTTTAGTCTTTTTAAAGCTCGTTTTACGACAGTGGAACTGTTAGCCGAGCAGCTAATCTAGTTAACTAACTAGCTTGTTTGCTAATATGGTGCTAGCTGAACAGTGTAGAAATGTGTAGTTTTTCGGTGTTTTAGTCAGAAATATAAAATAACTAGCAGAAGTGCTAATAAATCTTCTATAATAACTAGCAGAAGTGCTAATATATCTCCTATAATAACTAGCAGAAGTGCTAATATATCTCCTATAA
>CM075026.1:1626803-1637313 GCA_037576675.1 Pangasius sanitwongsei | reverse complement strand
CAGAGCCCTGACCTCAACCCCACTGAACACCTTTGGGATGAACTGGAACACCGACTGCACCCCAGACCTCCTCAGTGTCTGATCTCACTGATGCTCCTGTAGCTGAATGAACACAAATCCCCACAGCCACGCCCCAACATCTAGCAGCCGAGTCCATGTTAATGCATGTGGTTTTGGAACGGGATGTTCAGCAAGCTCATATGGGTGTGATGGGCAGGGGTGCACATACTTTTGGCCATATGGTGTATTATTCTTTTAGAGACACAGATACTAAGGTCTTGGATGTGTTGCTGTTCTGAGAAGTTCCTGTATTTATGTGTCTGTGTGCAGTGTGTGTACTGTAGATTGTGGTAACTATGATACACACTTCATCTGTTTTTTTTTTTTTTTTTCTTCCTCCAGGTCTCTGATGCAGGGTTTGGACGTGGACTTTGGATCTCTGGACGTTTCCGAGTGGGATCAGCGTCTTCCTCCTCCTGCAGCCAAAAGCTTCGTGCAGAGTCTTCCTCAGCTCGTCATATCCCCACAGCAAGCAGGTAACATGGAGCACCATCAGAAGCAGATCTTTGAGAGGTTCAGAGGTTCACCACAACCTTCAGAACCGTGCAGGACCTTTCGCTCCTGCGCTGAAGCGTCCCGCGGAGACAACAGAGCGCTCTCGGCTGAGGACTGTCATTAGCTTTTCAGCGTGTTCGGTGGTTTGAGACAGAGAGCCCGAGGGTTATGCGTGAGTCTCTGATGTGTGTGTGTGTGTGTGATTGACTCTGTTTGAGTAGATAAAGGCCTGAAGTGTCCTGTGTGTCTGCTGGAGTTCGAGGAGCAGGAGACGGTGCGAGAGATGCCCTGCAAACATCTGTTCCACTCCAGCTGCATCCTGCCCTGGCTGGGAAAGGTGAGGGAGAGAGAGAGAGATGAACAGATACAGAGGGAGAGATGAACAGAGAGAGAGAGATGAACAGAGACAGAGAGATGGAAGTAAACAGAGAGAGAGAGAGATGAACAGAAACAGAGAGAGAGAGATGAACAGAGAGAGAGAGATGAACAGAGACAGAGAGAGAGATGAACAGAGACAGAGAGATGGAAGTAAACAGAGAGAGAGAGATGAACAGAGAGAGAGAGATGGAAGTAAACAGAGAGAGATGAACAGAGACAGAGAGAGATGAACAGAGAGAGAGAGATGAACAGAGAGAGAGAGATGAACAGAGAGAGAGATGAACAGAGAGAGAGAGATGAACAGAGACAGAGAGAGTCAGAGACAGACAGAGAGAGAGAGGGAGAGGGAGAGACACAGAGAGAGATGGAAGTAAACAGAGAGAGAGAGATGAACAGAGACAGAGAGAGAGATGAACAGAGACAGAGGGAGAGAGATGAACAGAGACAGAGAGAGATGGAAGTAAACAGAGAGAGAGAGATGAACAGAGACAGAGAGAGATGAACAGAGAGAGAGAGATGAACAGAGACAGAGAGATGGAAGTAAACAGAGAGAGAGAGATGAACAGAGAGAGAGAGAGATGGAAGTAAACAGAGAGAGAGAGAGATGAACAGAGACAGAGAGAGATGAACAGAGAGAGAGAGATGAACAGAGACAGAGGGAGAGATGAACAGAGACAGAGATGGAAGTAAACAGAGAGAGAGAGAGATGAACAGAGACAGAGGGAGAGAGAGCGTGAGAGAAAGAGACAGACAGATACAGATAGGGACCGAAGGATTCACAGAGACAGACAGACAGGGAAACACACACACACACACACACACACACACACACACACACACACACACCCGAGACGGTTACAGTGTGTATCTTTTGTTTTATGAAATCAACGTAAGACCTGTTTGTTTCAGACCAACTCATGTCCTCTGTGTCGACTCGAGCTGCCCACAGACAACCCCGACTACGAGCAGTTTAAAAAGGACAAGGTGAGCAAACCCACTGTCTCTGTACATAATCACACACACACACACACACACACACACACACACACACACACACAGTCATGTGACCGCCAGAACTACCAAAACAAGCACACAGTTGTTGTAATAATCAGTTCAGACATCATCGTAATCACCTCATGTCACAGGCTCCACCCCCCGTCCTGCGTGTCTCAGTGTGTGTGTCCTGCTCTCACACACCTGATTCAGCTCATTAACAAGTGCACATGGGTGTGTGAGGGCAGGACAAACTCTCAGTACACAGCAGTGAATGATGCTGAGAGTATGTCATTTGCTTAATAATCTCACACACACACACACACACACATAGGGAGAGAAAGAGCTGAGCTTCCCTAAATAATTAAAGAGAAACCTCGGGCCAGAGTTCTAATATCACTGACGCTGAATGGAAACAGAAGATGGATAGATGGACGGACGAGTGGATGAGTAGATCAATGGATGGATAGAGGAGTGGGACAAGTAGATGGATGAAATGATGAATAAGTGGATTGATGAGTGGATAAGCAGATAAGTGGGTGGATGAGTGAGCGAATATGTGGATGGAAAGATGAGTAGGATGGAGGGATAGAGGACTGAGAAGTGGCGGGATGAGAGGATGGAGAGACGCTTGAGTGAACAGATAGATGCAGCACCCAGAGGGCAACAAACACCTGACAGTCCTGAAAAATACCATCGCAGTGGAATCGTGTGCGTGTGCGTGTGTGTGTGTGTGTGTGTGCATTCATTAAGCGAACTAATGAACAGAATTACTTTCAGTTCTGTTAAAAAAGTGATTGCATTAGTAACATTAAGAAATGTGTGTGTGTGTGTGTGTGTTTGTGTGTGTGTGTGTGTGTAGGACCGGAGAAGACAGAGAGACCATCGTCTGGAGGATCTTCATGGAGCCATGTACACATGACACACACACACACTCTCACACACACACACACACACACACACACACACTCTTTATATGCAGGGCTTAAATCATGCGGCTTTGACATGCTGCTGTCTCTCTGATGCAAGTAAGTTTGGACCAGGTTTATATATATATTATATTATATAATATGAAATATGAATTATGTTAAAGTAGGATTTGTCTGAATGTATACGTCTACAGAGTGCATCTTGTCTTATTGTCCTGTATGATTTTAGCATAAAATTACTGAAAGCTTCTTTTTAAAATACAGGAAACCGTGCATTGTGAAATATCGGCACGGTTACATCACGATCCTGTTTATTTTTGTGGTTTAATAGCAAAGATTTAGAGTAAAAAAAATAAATAAAATTTGAGAATGTTATATTGTTTGTACTGGAAATACCGGGGAAAATACGAGTGTGTAAATAATTCGGTCATTCTTCACCAGCCGAGGCATTTTGGGGGGAAAAATTTATAAATGTTGCATATCATTTATTTTAAAAAAAAAATAATAATAATAATTCAACCCCCCCTAAAATTCTATAAAATAAAATCAGCAACTAGTTTATGATTTATATCGATCACGATTAAAATGATGATAATTTACTGTGTATAAAATGAATTCCACTGAACTATTTGCAAAAATTTATATTAACTAACAGACAATTTATATAAAATATTCAAAAATAAAGCCATATACTAAGGGTAGAAATTATACACTAAAAATGTCAAATATAAATATTAATTTTCCGGCAAACTGACAGTGTAGATGTTTTCATCGTGCCCTTTAGAGATCAGTGTGTGTGCATCGTTCTTGCAATAAATACTACTAATAAAATAATAACTAATAAAAACAACTTTTATACAAAAGATCTAAAGATCAGGATTTCCCATAAACTGCAGAAAAAAAGGACACGTACATATTATTATTATTATTTATTCATCATTCAGATTGTAATCGAATAGAAATATATGAACAGAGAGAAATCATCAAAACGATACAGAAATCGTTTTTGTTTTTTTTTTATACACAAAGTGATTTATAAAATAAAAAATACTCTCTGCACCGGTTTATATTTCAGATTTGGAATTTGATCCTTTTATCATATACTTTTTTTTTTTTTCTGAAGAGATTGTGCTGATAAAAAAATACACATTTAAAGACATCAGAAAAATTGTAACAGGCTGGAAAAAAAAAAAAAAGAAACACACACAAATAATAAAAGTGACTTTTACCCATGATGACGGTCTGGGCCTTTTCTTTTATATATTAAAAAAAAAAAAAAAAAAAATCAGTTGGCAGGCTCTCAGCTGTGAAGAACTCCCGATTGTCAGACGTATGGCAGGACGTATAAACGCAAATGGCAGGTTGTTTTGTTAAAGAAAGAAAAAAAAAAAAAAAAAAAGGTGAAAAGCGTCGGACTTTGGTAAAGTGAACGCTGATAAAAGCTGGAAGCGACCCGTCACAACTGTATTGCTCCGTTGCTGAAAAGTTGTTTTCCAGCCTGATGAAAGTTTGGACGCTTAAAAAATGTAAAGAAAAAAAAAAAAAAAGTGAGACATTTAAACGCAAACCAACAGCCCTGGAACGGTCCCACAGATCAGTGCAGTCAGCAGTGATGCACTTCATACAGTGATGGAAGTCGTACAGCGTCTGGATGGACAGCAGCGCGGCTTTATTTAGCGTGAACTCAAACGGAAGAGAAAATACAGACGGCTTTACCGCATGGCAACATGCGGTTCGGTTGTAAATGCTGTAGACCCGGACGCACGCCGGACACGTCCTTCCATACAAACGACTGAAAACCACCTTTCCGTCCTGCGAAGCTGTTCTGCGAAGCTGTTCTCGTCGAATAGGCTACGTGATACAAAGTCGAGGTCACAAAGTCGTAGCGCACGCACCTGATTTCGTCGGTTGTGCTATTTTTGGCGTTCTCGAGGAAATAAAACTTGTTTTGGTTCGTTTAACGTGCACACGATTGAGCAACAAGCAGCTTACAGTTCGGAAATCTCCACCATGTGTATCATAAAACTCGTTTCTAACAAACGTTAGCATGGAGACCTTCATATTTATCGAGTCTCGACATACTGTATGTGTTAAACAACATATGGAAAAACCGATTGGTCGGATGATGTTGATTAATTTTCTATAACAGCAGCTCGGACAGTAGTGCAGGTTTACGTTAATGCGCTCGTTCTAATACGTTATCGTTTCTATAGTAACAGCTCAGTCACAGGGACGTGTACGGTCAGACGCTCCACGTAAACGGAGTAAACAAACGCGTGTAACCGCTGACTAAACAGACTAACAGTTATGGAAGGAGTCTCCAGTGTCAGAACTCTGCCTTGCATCTGATTGGAGAGACGGAGACGAACGGTTTTGGGAAGAAATGAAATGTTGATTATCGTTATCGCCCAGCTCTAGCTGAGGCTTCTCAGAAATGATCCTCGCTACGCCGACAACGGAAACAAGTTCCTCTGAATCCCGTCTTCGGACACGAGGTCCAACGGCGGAGCCCTTCAGAGACCTTTGAGACGGCGTGGACAAATACAAACGTTCATCCAGCGAACGTCTGCGCGGAATCGAAACGGCGAGGCACAGCGAGCAGGCGTAACGCGACGGAGCAAACGAGCGAGCCCACTTTGGCTTTGGAAGCGGCACTAACAGAAGATTAAGGCCACAGACAGCTTCCCGGTGTTCAAACACGGATTCCCAGGATCCAGCCTGGACGCCAAGACACGTATTTACAGTTCAGCCACGTGTAGAGTCGCTCCAAACGGACGGCTGTACAGTTGATGTCTGCTAGCCGTTATCTTGTTCGATGTTGTTACGGCAACGGCTTTGGTAGACTGAACGCACGACGAACACGGCAATGGCACAAAATGTTTAAAAAAAAAAAATTAAAAAGTTTGATTTTTGGCCAAAATATTTTTTTTTAAAAAATCATTGGCCGAAGTTTGAAATTCCTCATCGAGCTTCTCGTTGGCATGAAATTTTGTGTAAATGAGCAGAGAAATGCAGAAAGTGGCCTCATGGGTAATTGATATGATGGACGGATGTGAAAGATGATGCGTGTGATTGATGATACAGAGATGCCAAAAAGAATTGATATGTTTAAAAAAAAACAAACAAAAAAAAAAAAAAACACACACACAGGCATAAATATAACAGAACATATGAGAGAGAGATATATATATATATATATTAAAAACCAGGCATGAATATTATTGTCTCGATAAGGCAGTGATTTCTAACAATCAGTGATTTTATCGGGATGTGCAATTACTCCATTATCAATTCAAGAGTGTGATTGTAAATTTCTAAGCTCGTGCACGGGCGGCATCGGTTCAGCGACCGCACACGGGGGGAAAAAAAAACAAGTCCTAACATCGTTCATGCGTGACGTGCAAACGTTTCCCGAACAGAGGGGTGGACGTACAGCAGCAAGCAGCTCCAGGCCACTAAAGAACGAAAACACACTTCAACCCACTTCAACTGAGAGACAAACCTTACAGAACCCCAGTGCGTGTGTGTGTGTGTGTGTGTGCAACAACACCACGCTAACCTTACAGCAGCTAAGCTAAGCACCATGAGCCATGTTTCCTCTTGGACTCGTGTATCATTCCTCTCTGTGGAGCGTGTGAAGGCGAATCAGGAGCGTAAAACGGCAGGACGCGCGTGAACAGTGGACTTGTGGAGGGACTTTCGCCTGCACTGCACCGTTTACGAGTTACAGAACATTCAACTGCATCCATAGCGTTAAGGGCGTGGCCTGAGTGAAGCCACACCTCCTTCACTGGGAAAGTCATTAGTTCAAATTTCTAATTAATAAACTCGAGTAATAAAAGAGCTACGAGTGTAGAATAAAGGGTCAAAATCTTTAGCCCTTCTTTTGAATACGTATATATATATATATATATAATTAAATAGTGAACATCAGTTAACGATGCTTATTAGGAACACACCGAAAAATCCAGCCACCAAAAATTTCCAGCCAAAAAGTGGTCAAAGATTTCACTTGTAGTGTTCCGCTCAAAGTTTTCAGTGGCTGAAATTTTGGTGCATCTCTTTAAAAAAATATTGTTAAATATTGTTAGCTGATGTTAACTTTATACACGTCTAATGTTAACGTTAGACACACATCGAGTTTCTCCCTAATTTGTTCTCACCGGTTCCCACTAGCTAACCGTGACAGAACGCGAGAGCGCCGTGTCCGCTAATCGGTCAAGGAAGAAAAATTCAAGATGAGCGATTAACTAGGATCGAGGAAGGGGGCGGGGCTTCCAGCGGGGGTTGCTTAATATCACGACTGTCAATAATTCTGGTGTTTTTATTGAGGGGAAAAAAACTAAACTGTGCAGTGCAGGGGAATTCTGGGACTTGGAGAACTTAGTTGAAGGCAGCAGTGAGTGTGTGTGTGTGTGTGTGTGTGTGGGGTTTAGTTAAAGCATAGCTATGTTCTCCGGCATGCAGTTCAGCTGTGTAGACGTGGTGCTGCTCCTGCCCGGGGTCTTCAGCTCCCTGGAGGCTCCGAGGGGGAGGTTCCTCTGCAGGCCGGCCATCAGGGTGTCTCTGGTGACGGAGCCGAACTCGTAGGTGAAGGTGCCGTAGAAGACGAGGATGAGGACGGTGAAGACCCACTCGCAGATGGCGGCGGCGTGCTGCAGGACGAAGCTCTCGTGGATGAAGAAGGCGCCGCCTGACACAAGCGGTTAGGGAAAGCAATGATTTTATATATATATATATATATATATATATATATATCCTTCCTTTTCACGTTTTAATATAATAATTTCAACATTTTCATTATTATTGTTTTTTATTATTATTGTTGTAATTTTCATGTGTTGTAATATTTATCGTTCAATTTTACTGAATTTTTGTCATTTTTCATTTATTAAAATGAGTATTGCTTGCCTTTTTATTTAATTTATTTTATTATATAAAAATGTAAATATTTATTTAACGACAACATTTCTAAATTATATTTCTGCTATTTATCATTTATATTTGATACTTTAGATTTTTTAATCATTTACTGAGAGTAGTATTTACACAAGGTAATGATAATTAATAATATAATGATTTAAATGAAATATATATATTTATTTACAGTATATTATACTGTGTAATTATTGTGATTTATGATGTTTTATTTATGACCTGTTATAGCAGTAAGAGCTGAACATCCTGCTAACTTCAGCATTTTTCCTGTTTTGTTTAGTTGTTTAACTTCCTGTTCCTGAAGCTTCGGAGTGTGAAGGCGTTGAAGCTGCTGCGTGAGACGCGAGTGTAACTTTACAGTTTAATAACAGTAAGGTGAAGGTCTGGCGTTGGAAGGATACTGAGGACGAGGGCGATCAGAGAGCCGCTGGAGAGCGCCACCCTCACGTGCGCCATCAGGTAGTCGAGAGGCGTGACGGCGACGCGGTACGTCAGCACACACTGCAAACACACAAACAGCATGCCGGCGGGAAAGGCCACGCCCGCGCCCACGTAGTGCAGAGTCTTAGCGTGGTCCACCTGCAGGAACGGTCAGGTTTCTCAGAGGGAAATGTGGAACACGTTCCGCTTACGAACATCAATGCGATGATGCTTTCAGTACAGACCTGGAAGTTTCCCACCATGACGAGTCCCACTGCGTTGGTGAAGCCGGACACCAGGCCGCTCGTGTTGGTCCAACAGTGATGACTGTGCTCGATGATCTGAGCGTAGCGCAGCAGACACACCATCACCACTGTACACACATCAGGAAAGGTCAAAGGGCATTAGTGAGGCGTAACCGAGCGGTTTTACTTCACAGTACGTCAGGGTTCCTACACACTCTAAACACTCCTGCAACACTGGACCACGATTCATGATTCACCTGTCATGATTCACACACACACACACACACACACACACACACACACACACATACACACACACACATACACCAGCCAACCCTTAAGAGGAATAATACACAGTCCTGCTAGAGGTAAAAATGCAGTAAACAGTTTTAAGAAATTACATTAATAAAGACAAATCGCTATTCGATATTAAATATCCCTCATGGAAAAAACGTTTCCACATGACCAACATTTTCACTCCTGATCTGCTCAAACCGACAGAATACGTCTGAACACGAGAGCAAACTGTGTTTTTAATCACTTTATAATTATCATTACTATTAAAAATTTTGGTGTGTATTATATTAATGTTAGATCCAAGACTCTATTAATTTTTTTTTTTTTTTAATCTTTGGCCGAATGTCGGTCCAGACAGTGCTGAGAGTTGAAAGGGGTTTAAGAATAAAAAAAAAGAAATAAGGAAGGGGTGTAGAAGCCCATGAGAAATGACTGGAGAGGTGTGTGAGGTGCTTGTCGTGGTGTTTGCGTGAATCAGCGGCAGACTGAAACGTAAATTAGACGGTTTCAGGTGTTTGAAAAGTGTGAAATGGAGCGAATCCAGTAAAATGCCACTGTAATGTGATCAGCGCTGACGTGACCAAACATCCTGCGTTTCAGAGGGAACACAGTCAGGAAGGTTCCTCCGCCGATGTCCAGATGGAGCCAGCTGTTTTATATTCAAAACCCAAACAAACAAAGTGTTCTCTCAGCGCTGTGTGTGTGTGTGTGTGTGTGTGTGACAGGTGTAATAAACTCCCCTATAATGTCCAGACGCATCCCTTCCCTTTTCCATTAGGCATGCATCTCTCAGCACTTTACCTTCTTCCAAACCCATCCACTTCATATTTCTGTTTACATTGTGTGTGTGTGTGTGTGTGTGTGTGTGTGAGAGAGAGAGTGTGTGTGTGTGTGTGAGAGAGAGAGTGTGTGTGTGTGTGTGTGTGAGAGAGAGAGAGAGAGTGTGTGTGTGTGTGAGAGAGAGAGAGTGTGTGTGTGAGAGAGAGAGAGTGTGTGTGTGTGTGTGAGAGAGAGAGAGAGAGAGAGTGTGTGTGTGAGAGAGAGAGAGAGAGTGTGTGTGTGTGAGAGAGAGAGAGAGAGAGAGAGAGAGAGAGTGTGTGTGTGAGAGAGAGAGAGAGAGTGTGTGTGTGTGTGTGTGAGAGAGAGAGAGAGTGTGTGTGTGTGAGAGAGAGAGAGAGAGAGAGAGAGAGAGAGAGTGTGTGTGAGAGAGAGAGAGAGAGAGTCCGGCTGGTTGGATAAAACCTGGTTTATATTAATAGATGATGATGAGAGCTCAGAGCTCAGAGCTCAGCGATGATGTAATCAGAATTTTACAGGATAAACGTGGACTCTTACTGTGAGCTGAGTAATGAACTAATTCAGACCTGTGTGCTGAGTTAACTAACACCGCATGTGCTGACTTAACACCTACACTACTGACTTAACGCCTAATCTACTGACTTAACACCTACACTATGACTTAACACCTACACTACTGACTTAACATCTACACTACTGACTTAACACCTGCACTACTGACTTAACACCTACACTATGACTTAACACCTACACTACTGACTTAACACCTACACTATTGACTTAACACCTACACTACTGATTTAACACCTGCACTACTGACTTAACACCTACACTATGACTTAACACCTACACTACTGATTTAACATCTACACTACTGATTTAACACCTACACTACTGATTTAACACCTGCACTACTGACTTAACACCTACACTATGACTTAACACCTACACTACTGA
>CM075026.1:1583769-1622780 GCA_037576675.1 Pangasius sanitwongsei | reverse complement strand
CACTCCAACCTTCACACACCATGTCTTCATGGAGCTCGCTTTGTGCACAGGGGCGTCGTCATGCTGGAACAGGTTTGCAGATCTTAGTTCTGTAATGCTACAGCGTACAGAGACGTTCTATACAACTGTGTGCTTCCAACTATGTGGCACCAGTTCGGGGAAGAACCACATATGGGTGTGATGGTCAGGTGTCCATACATATAGATGACCATATAGTGTACTCAAACCCGCCCATCTGGAAATAACAAGACGTCTTGGCCAAAGTTTTTGTTCCCAAACTCCATACAAGTGTACTACATAACTACATACTGTGAGAGTGAGAGAGAGAGAGAGACTATGTGCCATCCTGTCTACAACACACAGTTTGTACAGTTATTGAAGGTGAAATAAAGTTTATTGTGGTGATCAGAGCTCCATACAGAATGTGCAGTTCCTGAGTTGTGCTACATGTGAGCTGAACCATTCATAGCAGGTCCATAATGAAACAACACTCACTTCTGTCTCCTAATTACGAAATAAAAAGTCTGGTTTCTTTGGCAGATAGTGAATAGGTTAGCACTCTTTGAAGGCTGTCACTACTCAAGTCTCCCATCACTACTGATAAATAGTAGTTATTTTTTAAAAAATGGCCAAAACGACATTTAGTGCAACACTCAACACTACCACAGACGTCATGTTCAGGTTCAGCCGCGTGACGGTGCCTCAACTTCAAATTCATGAAACTACACAGAGATGCTTGCTGGAAGAAAACGGCAGTTAAAAATCCCTCCCTTCAGCGTTAGTAGGAAAAGTCGGAGAGCAAAATGGAAAACGTGAAGAAAGGCACGCGTGGCGGCGGGTGTGGTGCGCTCATTCCTGCAGCTTGAACTGGAAGGACCGTGTGCTCCACTGGGTGACATCACAGTTCAGCATGGTGCGCTCGGTGAAGCTGACGTTATCCTCGCTGTCGATCAGGATGATGGTGTTCGTCCTGAATCAGGAAGCGGGAAAGAAATGCAAATTAAACAGATGTGTACCACACCACGGTCGAATTCCCTCTACTCAGAAGGTGTTGATTAATTTTCTACAACTGCAGCTCGGATAGTAACGTAAATGGCAGCTTTATATTTATATTAATGCCCTCGTTCTAATACGTTATCGATTCCATAGCAGCATATTCACAGGGACACGTAATCGAATCCTGGAAAACAGGTTTTTAAAAAGCGTGTTGTTAATTAGAGAGAGAAAATGCATAATTGCTGATACGGTGACTTTTTCTGTACATTAATTTAACATTTATGGAAGGAGTCTAAGATAAATACGATGATTCTCCAACCTGGTGCCGTAACCCGGGGCACGCACACACACGGCGGACAGAACTTTAAGCCAGTCCTTACTGTAGCCTTCACCCTGACTCTCCTGCATGGGGTCAGGTGTGTTTCTGAGAGACAGACAGAAAGACAGAGAGAAAGAGAGGCGAGAAAGACGTAGGAATATATAAGCTATAATATGACTATATAATTAAATTGATTAATATCATGACTTGATCAACACCTTGTCAGATTCATTCAAAGAACTTCTCCGACAAAGCAGTTTTCATCTTGCATGACCGATAGTGAATAACAGAGATGTGGATAATAAATAAACAGCAAAAAAAAAAAAAAAAACCGACCCTATTGATGGTCATAGTTGTTTTTTTTTTTCTAGCAGGGATCATTGCACCTGAATATCACTGTAGTGTAAAGCTCATTATCAGAGAGCGAGGGAGACGGAACTGAAGCAGCAGGGATGCAGGCCTGTATTTGTTCAGAGTAATGAGAACAACAATCACACCGTCTCATGAATAACATCAATTCGCATTTGCGGTGCTTTGTTGGTTCACAATATCTGCAAGGCCAGTGAATGTTCTTTTCCAAGAGGACAGGATGAGTGTCTCAAACGCACACTGAACCTGAAAGGATAAAATTCGAGCTAATTCGTGCATTTAATGGTAGCTAGTCGGACTCTGTCATTAGAGGTCTGTAGGGATCTTTCAGCGATGAAATTCCCAGCAGTTACATCATGGGAAAATGAGAAACCTAACGGTAAAACATCTCAAATATAAAACCCGTTTAATATTTACCATTTTGTTTTTTTTGTTTTTTTTTTATTGTTGCTGTTTATAGTTTTGCTCATTTACGCCATTTAATGGGCTGCGATTTCACTGATTTTTATACAGATCTCTAACAGGCAAGAAAATATCAAATCTAACAAAATATCAATTAATTCCAGTGAAGTTCCCTCCAGCCTGAGGTCTGAGTAAACTACCGGACTCCATCTTCTGGCTTGCGAACGCACAGATTTAGAAATCATTTGCATTAATATAAGAAAAGCGCCACGTTTCTCTTCACATCTGCACTTCCACAGGAAACGGCTGGCTCCCTGATGCTTGCTGGCGTGAACGTGAAGTGTTAACTGAAACTCAGCTGCTCTGCTCGTGTTCAGTATTAATGAATGTCAAGTCTCGAGTTCCTGACACTTTTTAAACACACCTGATAACATTCCTGCTCACAAAAAGGTACAAAGCTAAAATCTGGGTGTCAGTCCACAGCGAAGACGCTTGTGCCATTCCTAAAACTCATTATAGCAATACATGAGTTCAGTGGAGGTTAAACACACACACACACACACACACACACACACTCTCTCTCTCTCTCAACACTTCATCAGCATTCTATTTTCCTTTTTCTCCATCCAGTCCACGCATCGGCACTGCTAAACATGCTCGTGGACTCCAGCGGCTCGAAACTGTCAGTGTTTGTTAACTGATAATGAGGTGCAGGCGGAGAGAGAGTGACGTGTGTGTGTGTGTGTGAGGGAGAGAGAGAGAGCGAGGGAAAGAAAGAGAGACAGATCCAGTGAAATTTGTACTTTTCCAATGATCAGACAGATGTGAGCTGCTGCACGAATGAGTTCATTAATCAACCTCCTCAGATTGCGGCGTAAAAAAAAACAACCCTCAAACAGCTGCTTTAAAGATTTTAAAGATCTTCTGAAATAACCTTCTGATACACTCTCCCGGATTTCACCTTGAGAACCCAAAGATTAAAGTGAACGATCAGAGGACTGAAAGCATGAGAGATAGAGAGATAGAGCGAGAGAGAGAGAGAGATAGAGATAGAGAGAGAGAGATAGAGCGAGAGATAGAGAGAGAGAGATGTGGAGGGTGTAGAATGATTTCAGTATGTAACTGGAATGTGAGTGTGTGACTCAAAATAAACCAAGAAAGAGCAGAAACATGACATACAGAATATAGTGTGTGTGTAACAGACAGACAGACAGATGTATAGACACACACACACACATTTATATTAGCAAACACGTATACAGACAGACAGAGAGAGAGTGTGTGTGTTTCAGGACTTTTACAACACACTGACCAACTCCACTGTGACTCAGTAACAAGTGTATGGACTTCATTTGTTTATCAGATGATTCCTCTGCCATCTCACTCACCCATAATAAACAGATTACATCTACAGTTTTAGTGAAAGACAGAACCTCAGTCAGACAGACAGACAGACAGACAGACAGATAGACAGTCAGGCAGACACAGTGTCAGACAGACAGATAGACAGACAGATAGACGGACAGCTCCTCACAGTTCCTCGTCGTTGAGGACTTGCAGCAGTTCCTGGACCAGGCCTTCAGGGGGCAGTGTTTTATCCACCACGCTGGTGAAGCGCTGTTTTCCATGATGCATCTTCCTCCAGGGAGTGTCCAGCAGAGAGTTACTGAGACCGTAGATTCCTGCTGAAACACACACACACACACACACACACACACACACACAAGGCTCTGTCCTCCTTGTCCACACACTTGCACTTCTCACTGTGTGTGTGTCTGTGGACTGAAGGCATTCTGCACTAATGTTAATACACTAAAGTAATCTTTACATTAAGATTCAAGGTGTGTGTGAGTGTGTATGTATACTAATGGGTCTTCTACACCAATACACTAAATTAAGTGTTTCATTAAGATTCAAGGTGTGTGTGTGTGTGCGCGCGCCCATAGAGGAACAGAACAAACCCGCTTTGAGGCGCACGGGTTCCGGACTGCCCCTGTTTCCATAGTAACACACCGTGTCCTCATTGGCTCTGCATTGGGCGACACAGAGAGATGAAACACAATTAGCAAACACTAAACACACAAATTAATGCCATTTATAAAGTCCATTTCTCTTCATAGAGCTCTGGTGCTGTCCTAATCGAGCCGGAACACGCAGATGAGTGACGGAGTGAAGACAGCACTGATAATGAGAAACACAGGGGGTCAAATGTCACGGGGTGAGTCGCGACTTCCTGTGAAGAGTTCGATTCAAAAGATTCATTAGCTCGCTATAAAGTACAGCGTCCATGCTAACTACTACACGAGGTTTAGCCAGAAGAGAAGATTAAATGAAGCCGTAAACAACGTTCCTTCATTAACAGCTCTGACGGAAATTCTGATTCTTTTCACTGAATCAGATCAGGTGACTCGGCTCATCGAAAAGAGTCGACTCCTAAATGATTCATTTCCATTTTCCGGACAACGTTTGCAATCTTTTGACTAGTCGCAATTCTTCATTGCCCGATTATGACGGAAATGATTTAATGAAATCGTACGCTACCACCTAATTAACAAAATAACATGACACTGCATCGTACGAGGGTGAGTCAAATGAAAAGCTTAAAAGTGCGACATAAATTAGAACTGAATCAAATTTTTTTTCTAGAGGAATCCGGACATTTGATGAGAGCTGGAAGGAAATGAAGATGTAGAAAAAAAATGATACACTTTTGTGACACTGATTTGTAATAAACAACGCAAAATAAAAAGTAAAATAAATAAATAAAATAAATAATAAAAATAGGTTTTTCCATGTGATTCACTTTCATATTTTATAAAATCAATTTCAATTATTCTAAAATCAGCAAAGCACTGCACACGCACACACACACACACACACACTCTATCAGGAGTGGACATATAAATATATAAATGTATTAGCTAGTAAAATTGTAATATGTTATATTTTTTTATAGATATATTTTAATTTTTTCCCCCCTTTTCAGTGTTAATTTTTTTTAATAAATAACAATGACTTTTGTAGACATTATAGAAATCAACAAAAAAATTTTCCCAAATGTAACACTACTGTATTGCTAGCCGTTTCTTAGCAAACCTGTATATACAGTATATCTTGATGCATATTGTGTATCGTAAAAAGTCCTTAGAGAATGGTGAGGAGTTATTTTTGGCGCATTGTCCACCCATACATACATCATCACTATTGTTTACACCACGTCAGGAAAACAGCGAGCGTGAAACGTTATCGCCGCCAGCGCTATCTTGTTCAGGCTTATCTCGTGGAAAGTCCCTCCTGACAGACAGGAACACACTGCTGAAGGTCAGAGAGCAGCTGATAAGCAGTTACAAGCAGGACAGTTCACTCTAGACGCAAAGACTAGCGAGAAATCATTCGTATGTTTGTCTATACAATCACCCATAAGAGACATAAACATAGAGTTCGTTTCTTCGAATCCGTCCAAAACGTCTTCCTTTTTCTCCTTTTAACATGATTCTGAGTTCCTGCTCTGTTTGGCAGCGTGGAGTTCCTCGTCTCCGGTATCAAGGGTGAAAATAAGAGGAATGTTTATAGGCCGTATACCTCACAGGAAATATTAGAATCTCATCACGAGCTGCAGCGCTGAAGGATGAAAAAAAATCTCTCTGTTATAATAGAAAACTCCTCTCCAGTTGAAGGAAGCTGCTATTGATCTGGGAATGAAATAGCCACGGTCGTGTTTCCAATGACATTAATGCTGCATGTATCGCTGCCGAGAGCAGGGGGCCGAACGGCTCAGTAACCATCTTCTACATTCAGATGGTAAAAATGTAAAATAATAAAATAATAATAGTGGTCCACAATAGATTCAAAGATACAACGTGTCCTGCATGACATGGTGTAGCCAGTCAACTTTCTCCTCAGTGACTCCACTGCTGTAATCTTCACTGCTAACAGTGTTGCAGACGGTTTTTCAGGGGAAAGCAGCTACTGGAAGCTCAGAAAAGAAGAAGAGCTTGGCACCACAACTGAACTTTAGCATAGTTTCAAAATTCTGCACAAACGAAGCAGTATTTGTGAGGAGTTGGGAAATAGAAGAAGAGACGAGCGTTTAAAACAAGGAAAGACGAAGTATGAAGGTGGGACAAACAATGGTGATCAATGGTGGCAAAATGGTGATCAGTGATTGGTCACTAAAGAAAATGGTGATCGTTGATTGGTCACTGGGGAAAAAAGTGATCATTGATTGGTCACTAGGGAAAAAAGTGATCATTGATTGGTCATTGGGAACAGTGGTGGTCAGTGATTGATCATTGGGAACAGTGGTGGTCAGTGATTGGTCATTGGGAACAGTGGTGGTCAGTGATTGGTCATTGGGAACAGTGGTGGTCAGTGATTGGTCAATGGTGAAATCTCTGTACTTGTATATCAGCAGCTGAGACGTGAGGGGAAAAGCCGAATCTAGCGACAAAGTCACTAAGTTGACAACACAGTTTTGCTGCTATTCCAGGCCATGTAGAGACACACAGCTGCCCCTGGGTGTGTGGAGTGTATTCAAGGAAGTGTGCCGTCTATTCTCAAGTGTACAGTCCAGACATTGTGCAGATCTTTGACAATACTGTAGCAGCCTTGCATTGGATTAGTGCCCACATGACTCAGTGCCTAAATTCCCAAACTTCCCCAGCTAAGGACAGCTTCCTGGATCAGTTGTATACTGTTTGATATTGATATTAAATGAATAATTTCACTCGGTGTCTCTCTTACACTCAAGAATGCAGTGCGATCCATCCAATGTTTCACCATTCAAATCCCACAATCCCACAGCTGTGTCTGCTGGAATCATCTCTTTAAAATAAAAAGCTCACGGTTAGAAAGACCCCCCAAAGCCCCAGAGGACACGGTGTGCTGGAAGGAACAGCTGTGGAGCTGAATTATAAACAGGCATCTTAAAGTCCACCCAGTTCTAGGAAGTGGAGAGAGAGAGCAGGTGGCCAGATCAATGGATCAGACCTTTGAGATCAGACATAATCACTTCTTTTACAGCTCTATCCCACACCACAAAAGAGAAGGACACAGAGAGAGAGAGAGAAAGAGAGAAACTGAAATGATCTTCCTCTTTAATATGAAAAAGGACGGCAGTGCAGGTAGGACGAGTGACTATTTTTCGTTAATAAATTGGAGTAAAATTTCACCAGATTTCCTCAAGGCTTCATCAGAAACTCATAGATAATGATAAAAATAAGCTACATCATTTTTATATTGCATGATGCTCTTCGGTCTTTTGGATTAAGGCCTTCTTTATGTTGTCATCATATCCTAGAAATCCAAGTTAATTCCCTTTATAATGAAAGCTAGCATAAAGACTTCATGTTCACGTTCTCAATCGATCTAATATCAAAAAATATAAACCACCTCAGCTCACCAAGACGGACACGAATTCTACAAGTTATTGCAAATCTGAAACCAGAACGATGAAAATGGTAACTGAGATCATTCATTGAAGCAATCTTGAATATTTTAGACGTGTTTTTCAAGATTAGATTCAACCATCTCTAATGGTTACGTAGGTGGGTTTGATATTTTAAATGTTTTCTTTCTCTTGAAAACACCCCCCTCCCCCTCCCCCAAATTCCTACCAATGTTCACAAAGCTCCGCCCCCAGGATATACAGTGGCCCGTCAAGCTGAATGTCTATAAAATGACCCAAACAAGCATTCTGGACCAGAAGTCAGCCATTATTTTTGATCATGTCTTACATGTCTTTCAGGTTATGCGAACAAGTGTGAAACAAAAATGACTACTGCACCTTTAAACAAGGGTTAAAAAAATGATATGAATAGATTAGAAAGGAGAAAAGCCAGCGTCGTACCCTACTCTCTAACACCAGTCTAAGACCACGGCCCTGGAGCAGTTACCTGAATTCAGCAGTGAGGAGGTTGAAGCCGTTGTACTGCGGACCCTCGGACGACACCTTGCGCAGGTACGAGAAGCTGTCCAAGTTCTCGGTCAAGTAATTTGACACCAAAAACCCTGGGAACAAAAAAAACAAAACAAAAAAAAAAACAAGGAAAAGTCAACACGAGTGTGCTTTTAGGTGTTAGATGTTCAACATGTGGAAAAGCAATAACGACATGCTTTTTCTCAAAGAAAGCAGGGCGTTTTCATAATCCTAAAGCATCACGCTGATGCAGTGTACACTGAGCCCACTGCAGTGCATCGTCACACACCAATAGCACTGTATCAGTGAAACAGGCAGCATCACCCAGTAAGACGGGGCGAGTCGATATCACTTCATCAGCAGCGTCGCCAACGTGAGCTGGGGCCTTGAGAAAAAATCATTCTCTGGAAGCACACTGAGCTGGTCACTCACACACTGTAGTGTGTGTGTGTGTGTAATTCAAATCCCAGCAGCACGAAAATCATCCCGTATGTATTGCATAGAGGAGTGCGAGTCGATCTAAACTAAACCCCTTAAACTAAGCTCATGGTCACCGTATTCACGTCAGCACCCCTCTGGATCTGTATTTACGTGAAATATTTTAGAAAACGTAAACGTCCCACCTCTCCCCAGGGCGTCCGGGTTTTGCTTGTGTTCCAGGTAATTGGTCAGCGCTGTTAGTTTGCCTCGTTTACTGATGCCGAGCCAGGATCCGCCTTCCTTCCCCTCCTCCATGTCCAAACCTGAGGGTGTACGCACACACACACACACACGAAAACCCTCAGTGTGATAATCATACAGCTGATATCTATCACTCACCGTAGCTGCTTACAACTTCACATGACATATGACGCTAACATTAGCTAATACTCATTCCATGCTAAGCATTCAAAATTTCTACTATTTTTTTCTAGAACATAATTTTTAAACTGAATTTTTTTTAATTTATAGACGCATATTTAAAATTTTACACTATATATTAAAAATGTGAAACATTTTAATTAAAAGAGACATTTTTCTTTCAATTAAAAGTATGACATTTGTACATTTGTTCCACTTTTAATTGAAAGACTGGACTGTTAGGTGATCAAATAAAACCCTTAACATACTGAGTCACTGTTCCAACCCTGAAGTGATCACATGTTTAATCTTAAATTAATATTAAAGCACAGCATGCGATACATTTTTATCAGTTTATAGTTACATCTAATGTTGAAAAACACAAGCTCGTCACGTTATAGAGAAACCGCAAACCGCAAACGCCTGTCGCTGTTACAAAGCCCTGACACTGGAGACTCCTTCCCCAAACGCTGAACGTCTCTTTTGTTACAACACAAAGACAGCACGGAATCTTACTAAGGTGTTGCTATGGAATAGTTGAATGAATAGAAAAATTAACGAACACTTTCTGACCAATCAGAGTGGAGTATTTAAAGGTGTAATAGTGCCAATGACCTGGAGGATATGCAGAACAATGCGTTAAGCCGTGGCCTTAGCCAAAGTTTATTAAGTCGCTGAGAAAAGCCGTTTTGGGAAACTGCCTTCCGGGCTGGAATGCTTGCTTGTGTTTGTCCTCCTGTCAGTCATTTTATAGACACAGTACGGGTCACATAAGATCCTGGGGGTTGGTGAGAGTCACTCAAGGAAGAATAATAATAATAATAATAATAATAATAATAATAATAATAATTCAAATGTCAAATCCACCTAACTATTAGACGCTCAATCTAAAAAAAAACAAAAAACATTAATTTTACCTTTAACACCTTTAACAGCAATGTGGTACAAAATAAAACTGGCGTGATTATAGAATCCTGTCTGGATGTTAAATCTTAAACAGTACATCAGTTAGTATATCTCTGCGACTGTAAATCTCAATTAGCTTTTGGAAACAGACGTTACGTGACGCATTAGATCCGTGTCCCGTTGCCTGAGAATCCCGTGGGCTCCGTGTCCTGCGTCGCTCTTCATCAACATTCATCTCCTCGTCCCTCCTGCAGCAGATAACACCCTCCTCTCCCCTCCTGCTCCGCACTTCATTTCTGTCACCTCGCATAAAAGCACCCATCAATTAAGGGCCCTTGTCGGTCCCTGACCCCGTGATTAGCGGCACAAACAGAGGCCAGTGAACAACAACGCACCCCGGACCTCTCTCACAGCCCGAGGCGGAGGCAGTTTCCTCACATTGACTCGTTTTCTGTGTCAGTTACATGCGCTTGTCCCGCTGTGGTCCGGAGGAGTGGAAGGAGACGCGAAGATAAATGTGTTTTTCCCCCATCGCTCTTATCTAAAGCTGTTTATGATTATGGTTGTGACTCATAAATGAGGCAGAATACAACCCAAGATGAGATTTCTCACGATTACTTGTAAAAAGATTTCCAGATCTTTTCACAAACTTTCCTGAAATTTATTTTTAGGGATGCATCGATACGGAAATTTTGGTCGATACCGATAACCGATAATTCTTTAGATTCGGAAGCCGATAACTGATATATTGGCCAATAAATCTAAAACCCTGATATAAATTTAGAAAATCAGGCCACGAGGGTTTTGACTGGTGCCTTCCGCATGACGCGACACGTCAGCACGCACAGTCTTATGGCGAGCAGCGTTAAAAATGTTGAAAATGAACATTTATTTTCTTTAAATTTGTAATTTTTCAGACTTGATATGATCCACTGAGATGATATTATTTCTCCTAAAGTGTCTTTCAGGGACGCTTTTTCTTTTTACAGCTGCTTTTCTTCTGCAGAAAGCGACAGGCGTCACTGAGAGAAGACGGATAATGAAGAGTGAACAGCTTTAACGAAGCCGGTTCACATGGAAACGGGCGGATGAAGCGACTCACCTGAGCGAGAGGACACAATAAGAGTGCGTTTGATGTTCCAATCATCTCTGCGCTAATTTTAAGACGTTACATGTGGACTCGGCTAAAACAAAAGCTCTAGCGCGAGAGAAAAACAGCAGGACTGGGAGCCATGTAGAGCTGGAAAATTGATTCACGAGTCATAATGAATCGATTCTTTATAGATCTCCATTATGCTATAGCCTATGTAGCATGAATAGTGAATAGAAGAATAAATTGTGTGCGCAGATGAAATAAAGATGGCGGATGATTATACGGGCCAAAGTCACATGACTTACCGCTGAGGATTTCTTTGCTGCAGCCCCACCAGTCGGCAGCTTTGGATGGCCTGCTGTAGAATTCATCTCTGTTCGACGCCAAAATAAGCCTGCAGAGAAATATAGACAAATATATGAACAGAAAAGAACAATATTAACAGTGCTGGAGTGAGGGCAGGATACAGATACGTTACAGCTTCAGGTGAAACGCTCATCCGTCGCCTCCTGTAATACCTCACGAACACAGAAGTACAATGAGAAGCGGTGTGGTGCGCTGTATTTTATACCACTGTTGAATTCTAGATTCTGTTTGGTCAGAAGGTGCAAAAAAACAAAAAAACGGGAAGTGAGTGACGGTTCTGAGGTTGGAAACGCCTTGTTGTCGAATGAGAGAGAGAAGACGAGAATGACCAGACTGGTTCAGGAAGGCTATGGGAACTCAAATAGTCACTCTTTACAACCGTGTTGAGCAGAAAAGCATCTCAAAATGCACAGCACGTCAAACCTTGAGGCGGATGAGCTACAACAGCAGAAGACCACATCGGGTTTCAGTCCTGAGACTCTGAACAGGACTCTGAGGCTACAGTGGGCACAGACTCACTGAAACTTGATAGATGGAGACTGGAAAAACATCACCTGATCTATACCTGTCCAGTTTCCACCAAATTGCTGGAGGTAGAAGAGGAATGAAACACTTTGGGATGTTTGACAGCATGACAACGAGGGTTTCATTACTCACATAATAGACATGTAAAGCCTGAGCAAGTCAGTGTACTAGATATGATATGTGAAGAAGGCGTGGCCTTTATACCCATCAGTCCCAGTGAAGGAGGCGTGGCCTCTGCACTCATCAGTCCTACACCTCAAAGCTACCACCACCATGTATTCATTTTTGATGACTGATTAAATAATAGCAGTTTCTGGTAGCTGCTTCCCAGGACTCTGGAGCTCATGTGGTATATGACATCAGGTCTATTAATGCCACCTCCACCTGTTCTGCTCCATTTCATTTCACTCCTAAAGATGGGTTTGGAAAGAAGAGCCACAGCTCTCAATCTGAGAGCAACTCTCTCCTTTCTGCTGGGAGAAGAAAATTAGATTGGAACGTGAAACCACAGAGACGGAAATCACCTCCGCAATCAGAGAGACAGAGAAGAGAGAGAGAGAATGAGAACAAAATAGAGGAAGAGTGTGTGTGAAAGAGAAGGAATGATATGCTGAGACAAATGGAGAGAGGTTGAGAAATGGAGGGAAAGTATACAAGTGGAAAAAAACAGAGACCAGATTCATATAGAGTCTCATACACTGTAGTTCCTCATGGTGGTAAAAACCTGAACGGAGCTCCGTTAAGCTAATGAATAGGCTAACTATTTAGCCTACTCCTTCAATTGATTAGCGACCAGAGAGACACACAGCAATATCAATCTCGCTGCTTTACGGTCTTATCGGCTGCGTTCATTAAACCCCGTCCCCGCAGCGGCTGGTGATAAGAGTCGGGAAAGTGCGGATCAAACAGAACCTACGGAGATGGAACAACGTGATAAAGTCATGGTGTGGTAACTTTTCAAACCCACGGCTGAATATTCTGAATGATCATTCTTGATTAACAGCCCACTGTCTGAGACACAACACAGCAAAAACCTGATTGCTCAATCCTCCATGTTCCAGCCACCCAGTTACAGAGTGTACGTTTGCTAGATTTCTCAAGACTCGGTCACACGTGATCTCTACTGAGAATACTCGTCTGCAGACTCTAGTGAGAACGTTTGTCTTGAGGTGTGGCTGGGGAACAGCAAGAGGTGGAAGAGGTGGTGACTGACAACAAGCACACGACAGCATGGATATAAGGAAAAGTCTTCAACAAGACATCCATTCTTAAGCCTCCATTTTGAAGACTTGACCACGTCGGAGCCACTGTTGCTCCTCTAGATCCAGGGTTCTCAAAGATGGTTCCTGGGAACCCCAAGGAACCCCTGATTATTACAGTGATGGTATAAACTCAAACACACCCCATTATCCAAGTTATTGCATCTATTAATAATGCCACATAGAATCTAATGATAATTTGAATTGAAAGAAATGAATTCTATGGATGGAAAGATCGCAAAAACTCTGAGGTCAACGTTTTGTTTTTTTTTCACAATGAAAGGGGTGTGAAATGTTTGAGATGCGATGCTCTAGATGATAAAAGTGCACAATCCGGAAATTGAGTACCAATCGTTTAAAAAAAATGCATCATTTTGCGCAAACGTTACTCGAAATTAGCTCCTCCCATTTTACATTGAAAGCACATGGGAAAGTTCATGTATTAATATTAACGTCATCAGGTATTAATACGTGTGTTGTGCGCTCAAAACCAACATCACCCTCATTAGAAGCTAATAAGAGTGTGTTACGGATGAAACAGACGGCACAACGTTTGAGAGAAAACGGAAACGTTTAACAAAATCCGTCGTGACATCTCTCGCCGTCCTTTCCCCTTCAGTGAATCAGCTTTTTCGCTAAGTGAATTACTATAAATATTTCATAGTATATACACTCCGTAGGCACACGGAGCTTGGAATTGTGGGAAGGGTCACACTCTTCCATGCTTTCATCACTCTCTGTTGTGAAGAGCGTGTGTGTTATATTCATTATCGTTAACCGAGCGCAGCGTCGTCTGTAATTAGACTGTAGTTTTAATGAAGTGACCTTTTTAATCAAAGTGAAGATTTTTTTTTTTTTTTTTTTTTTTTAGGAAAAGCAAACTTCAAAGGATTGAAGAAAAAGAGCTTGTCGTTGAAGCTGATGTCTCAGGAGAAATTGATGAAATAATAATAAAACAATAACGTTGCTGAGAACGTGAGCTGCTCACCTGTAGGCGTTTTTGGACGCAGGCCTGGGGTCGAACTTGAAGAAGATGATACACATGAGGACGTCACGCTCGGGCCGAGTCGTATCTATCACAGCAGCGGTTGAGTTGAGAACCCGTGCTAAGTGCTAGACAGAGAAGAGGAACAGAAAGCGGGGATGTGTTTCAACAACCGAACGAGATCTGACTGGATTAACCTCGATGACTGAAAGTAGCTTTCAAAGCTAGTTCCTGTTCTCACTTACGTTATAGTAACTAGAAACACTCGTTCCCTCACCAACACCTCTTTTTTTTTTCTCTTCCTCTCTTGAAAAAAAACACAGCTTGTCATGTTACCGAGAAACGACAAAAGCGAAAATTAGAGCTTGACCTTCTATAAATGAAAACAACGTAATTGTTAGTACATTTCCAGGATAAAACTTCAGGATGCGCTGTTTTAGGAAAATAATCAACGTCACGGTGGTAACAGTAAATCCGCTTCATCAACCAGCAGCAGTGTGTGAGTGGAGTCGAATCAGGACGGATAAAAGAATCAGATCTTTAAAAAAAAACACCGCAAACAAACAGGAACAACCCTGTTTACCGATTTTAACCCTCTACGATCCTCATCATATAAAAACCCAACAACAGCAACAGCGTGTGAGTTTTGTACTATATCCACGAAACAGCTTTGTATGTTTATTTCTAACATCCGATATTTGACCATTTATTAATGAGTTACATTTTTTATCAAAAACGAGCTATTTTCAAAAGCTTACTTCTTACACGAATGTCAAAAACGGAGTATAAATCAGGGCTAAAGAGGATTTTCCGCCGCTTTCAGTGTTTTTAATTCCCCGTAGGATTTACAGCCCTTGCTTCAAAGAGAGCGATGCAGCGGCGCTTTAGTCCTCTCTCTCACCTAGTCATCTGTACTCTCGGCTCCGTAGCTTCAACGTGCACGCTGATACCGCCGCGCTCGTTATCGCAAGCCGCTGTCTGCCATCGCAATCGGGTTGTTTTTTTTTTTCAACAACGTCTCCACTACTTCTACGCTGGATTTCTCCAGGATTACTGGAAAATGGTGAGTGACATAAAAAGCTCTTTTTTTTTTTTTTTGCTTTTAGGAGCTAACATAAGCGAAACGTGACCGTTATCCATTTTATGTTTGAGATCGTTGACATTTTTTCCCCCCAATAAACTTGAGTGTAACTGCTAGCAACAACATCAACAATAAAAATAACATCATCAGCAACAATATCAACAACAATAACATCAACAATAACATCAACAACATCCACAACAACAATAACAACAACAATACCATCAACAACATCCACAACAAGGAAAACATCCACAACATCAACAACAACAAGAGTGTCCCCCTGTGACATCAGCGAGGGGGACGATCTCACAGGAATAAGAGAAATACAGTATTAGATAACAAATTAACACCAGAATCTCTAAACACATGAAAAATATTTGTATATAAACATGTTTCATGTGCTTCAAAGTGCATCTTTCCTTTAATATCAGACAATACACACCTCACTGAGAAACTAATCACTGACACAAGGGTTTAAACATGTACACAGTATCATACTGTAACATACTGTATACAGTAAATCATTATTATTATTATTTTGATGTGAAACATCAGTGTCAATGCACTTTGCTCTTAAAACTAAACACAGCTACAGAGACTTTACTGAAATGATCCACACAATGATAGTTCCCTAATACACAATGTCACAATGAGTGATTCTCTCTCACACACACACACACACACACACACACACACACATAGCTATTCCAGTTATAAATCTAATATCTAATAAAAGACTAATCTTATAGGTTTAAACACTCCATAATCTGATTGTGTACTCTAGTAGTTTGACACTGGCTGAATCGCGCCCTAATCGATATCTAGGGCACTAGGTAGTGTTTACTAGGCGCTCTATCTCAGGCTCAGTGTAGTGCACTCGGGAAAGGGAGCGTGAGCGGTTTGGATGTCCGCCGCCACCAGAAGGCTAATCCGCTGTTTAATGCTAGGCTAATGAGTGATTTCTCACTCGTACGCTTTGAAGCCGAGACAAACACAGCCAGTGTGATGTATGTGTCAGCAAAACAAGGCATGTTTATTAAGTTACTCACGAATCCATGTGCTGTTAATGATCACTTCATGGCGACAGGACGCAGGAAATGCTAAACGGGAAGTGAAGTCCGCTAACTAACAAGTGCACGGGTGCCTCAGGGTTGCCAGATTGCACTGCCACAAATCCTCTCAAATATATATTCACCTCACTGTAAAGATCATCAAACTCATTTTGAAGAGTTTTTTTTTATAACAAAAAGCAGGATTTTTAAAATTAGACCCACACAAGAAGCATTCCTCATCATTTTTTATCACAGATTTTTGTCATTAGAGATATGAGTTTATAACAATACATTCTGACATAAGTAAGGAATAAAACACTCCGTGTCATGCTGTTATAGGAAATTCATCAACAGCAGGGTGGTGTGATGAAACACAACTACTGTTACCGCATCAGACTTGTTGTTTTATTCCACTTATACCACAGCAATTTGCCAGTGATTACAATTCTGATTCACTAAACAATGTAACGTCATACTTTTTTATCCATTTAAAGTTACGTTTACTTACAGCAGTTTGCTTATGGTTGTTCCCTTTCCCTTTTTCCAAAATAAATAAATAAATAAATAAATAAATAAAACAGCTTGTCATGTTATCAAGAAATCACAAATAGTAAAACTCCTCTGTCGTCAGAAAATGTAAAGTTACAGCTTTGACTGTTACAAAGTGCTGACACTGGAGACTCCTTCCATAACCACACTCAATGATCACACATACATCATACAGTGAATGTGCTCTAAAAGCTTTCAGGTTCAGGTTAAAGCATGCTGGATTTGCCTGTTCAGCATGAATTAAAATTAAAATTATAAATTATATGATACGGAGATATTTTTGTGTCATAAAGTACAACAATTGAGAAATAATTGTATAAATAGTCAAAAGAAGTGTAAATTAGTGTAAATATTATGTTGTAACATTTTCAAGTAGAGGTCTCCAGAGAGCTCATCCAAACTCTTTCAAAAATATTCTTCCAAAAACAAACAACCAAACAAACAAAACCTATGTTAAATTAGTCATTAGTTTAATGATTTTCTGACGTAATCTGGCAACACATACTGGAGGCGTAGGCTTGGGAAATCCTTGTCTTTGATTGGTCAGACTGTATTGTAAGTCATTTATTTCAGGGCTGTGTTTTTTTAATAAATGTTAATATTAATTAATTATAATAATTATAAAAAGCAAGTTTTTTTTTTTTTTTTTTGCTTTTTTGCTCTTGAGTAAAACCCTCAGAATAAAGTTAATAGGAAGCACAGCTGAATTATGTTCTGAAATAAGTTACATAAATGATACCCTATTCCCTACAGAGCTGTAGTGCATTATGGATAATGGAACTTTTTGCAACCAATGACCCCTTCAATATAAAATAAATAAACAAACTCCACAGACCCTCTGAGTTCAGGTTTAGTTCATGAACACTATTTACATGTGTGCAATAATATTTTCTTTGGTTATAAAAGACATTGAGGTGCTACAGGGTTCCACACAGAACCTTCAAGGCTCCTCCAAGAACCTTTAGGTGTTCTAGATTTGACTTTATATAAATATATAAATAACGTCAGCTTGAATCTGATGTCAGTTTTAATAAAATGTGATCTGTGAGCCTAATATTTGATGTTCATAACATAAACGTGTATTAAACAGGGGTGTGGAATTAATTTTTAGACTTTTAAAGTATTCCCTGACTGCAAAAAAAAAAAAAAATCGGAGGAGTTCTGCTTTCAGAGATTAAATTTCCTTTTTTCACTGAAAACACACACAGACTGTAGAAACCTGACAATATTTACACCTGACTCCATGGAGTTAAATTGACTCGCTGCTCCATTTGATTGGCAGCGCATTCAGCCAATGAGATGCTGCGGAATCCTTACGTGAGCCAATAGGAGGTTACTGTGGAATAGAGGCGGGGTTTATCTGGTGGTGATTTGTTTTCTCCATGTGGCGTTGTTGTTGCTGTAGGGTTTTAGAAGCTTTAATCCTGTTGTTGTTGACAAATAACACTCCAAAAACAAAGAATTACAACCACATGAGCTTTATTTCTGTTTTTCCTGAGCGTTTTGATGGATTTTTATTAATGGGGCACACCTGAAGAGTCTTGGCATCAATCATCAAGCAAGCAGGTGATCAGGTAAGACTGCGAATATGCTGGACTGTGGTTGGGGTTGTCGTTGGGATTGGGATTAGGGGTTGTGTAGTGAAAATACACATTAAAGCAGTGTAAATATCATCTCAATTCACTTCAAAGCATTCACTGCTTTGAATTTGTTGGATTTTAATGTGTACATAACTTCCATATTCATAAAATACAATGTATTAACACAATTCTCACCAAAGCTAAGTAACCTAAACAACTAAAGTTGTGTGGATGTTGTATATTTTATTCATGTGTAAGTGAAATTGCTTGCTTCACATCTGTACATCACTCATTAAAGAGAAATCCTCATAGAATTTGTAATGGTTATAATGGGGATTGTATTGTTTTAATGGTTATAATGGGAATTGTATTGGTAATACAATTACTGCTGGTAATTTGTTGCCTTCTATTGGTGGCATGTTACTGGATACCATTAAGGACCAGTAATGGTTTTAGTAGTTAGCTGATGGTTTGTAATGGTAATTGTAGTAGAAACTATTAGAAATTCTGTGATGGTTTCTGATGGGTTTTGGATGGCAATTCATGGCAAAATTTGGACTTCTTTCTTTGTGTGGATTTGTTCAAACTGTTGTTTTTGCATTATGGTTTCTTGGATATGGATTCTTGTTTGTTGCCGGATACACCAACATTACATTTTTAAACTTTTTATTAGTAGATTGCTGGATGAAACATGGTTTTTGCTGAGGCTTTGTCAACTAATATAATTGCAAGATATAGCACAACAACGTGCAGTTCAGCAGCTAGATAAATGGCAAGATATATCTGTACAGTAAGATAATTGGTGTATACTATATATATTATAGTGTATTGGAAAGAGGTACGTATAAAATGATGAAAAAATATGTTATGTACCACGTTAGTCACATGTTCTCTTCATGTCTGTGTGGGTTTCATCTGGGTTCTCCGGTCTCCTCCAACCTTCCAAAAACATGCTAAGTGGATTGGCTTTGCTAACTTGCCCTTCGATGTAAAAGTGTGTGTGAATGGTAACCTGTGATGGCCTGCTATCCCATCCAGGGTATATTCCCAGCGTTCCACAGTGAACCCTGACCAGGAAAAAGTGGTTACTGTAGGCTAATGAATGAATACCATGTGCTGTATGAAAGTGTATGCTAACTAGCCTTTAAGTTGTATATACAGTATGAGCAGTTTTCCATCACGGATAATGTCACTATTGGTTTAGCGGGTGACCTGAGACTGGTTTGATGGGTGTTTGGTGTTTTTTTTGAGATGTATAACATGAGTCTGATGGTGGAGTGTATGGGGCATTTCAGACTTTTTGGAAAAATCTCTGATGTGTGTATTTCTGCTTATCCAGAAACCAGAATGAATATATCTTGGATTTGTAATTGAATGGAGGCTTGGATACCATTAAAACCATTAGAGCTGTGTAATGGAAACCAGTAGGCATATTTCCACTAGGACAAATAATTTCTAATACTTGTAACAGGTTTATAATAGAAGTAGAGCTTTGCTTTTTGCCTCAGATATAAACTACAGGGTGCACAAACTTTCGCTTCAGCGTTAACGGTTAGATTTTGAAATTTTAAATGACAGAAAACCGTCGCGAGCGCATTAATATTGAAAGACGCCCTCTCTTAAAACCTTTAAAACGCTAAATATTTATGAATTTTAATCAAATTTAATCAAAATGAGTGAATAGTTTTTAATAATTAATTTTTTATTTAGTTATTTAAACAAAACAAAAAAAAGAGGGTGAGCGGCGAGCGCGAGACCAGCTGACCGTTATTACACTACGCGCGTGCAAGTTTACGCACGCGGCTCGCGTTGACGCGCGCGCGCGCGCACCACTGTCAACTGTCATCCGGCAGCGCGGAGTGAGGTAAGATAAGCCTGGTCAGGTTTAAATTCTGCCACAAACGTCGTTAAAACGTCGTTAAAAACCTCGAAATGTTGCTCTTTAACTCTTTAAATGTGACACAGGAAGGTTTCGACGCCGTTTCCTTATGCGCTTTGCTACCGCGAATCTGCGCTGCGCTGGGGCTATTAGCTTGGATAAATATTCACCAAATATTTACAAACTGTTTCCAGTTTGAAAAAAAAAGGCAGCCAGTAGTGTTTGTCTGTTTGTTTGTTTTGTTTTGTTTTTCGGCTAAACTGTAGCATTAATTCATAAGACGCTTATCAGCCGCAATAAAGGGCTATTAACTGACCGGCCGCGTCTTAATCCGCACTGAATAGTGCACCGAGAAAGCACACTAGAGTACAGTATAGACTATACTGCCGCATAATACGCTGTAGGTTGCCATGGTTACCATAGCTCGCGCCCTGTTGTGACATATTAATTAGTGCGGATTGGGACGCAGCCCTTAATTCCAGTCTGCAGTGATGTGTGTGTGTGTGTGTGTGTGTGTGTGCGGTGCTGCTGCTTCCCTTTAACTCGCGCGCGCGCGCGCGGTCAGGTGCATCTTGTTGCCATAGCAAAGCACAATCTCGCGTGTGTGTGTGAGAGAGAGGTAATGGCTTTGCTTTTCTCCTCATCAACATGACTAGCTGTGGTTATTTATCCCCCAGGATTGAACTGCACTTCATTATTAAACTGCAGAATTAAAAGGCGTTGGATGGAAGCCACATTTTCTGTATTAAAGGTAGGGATTCTTAAACGCTGTGTCTCTTTCCAGCAGATTTGCATTAAAACGGATCGGTTTAATAGGAAGACGGGCTGCATCCACATGCCTCCTGTCTCCTTTTCTCACCTTTTGCATCACAAACTTTCAGCGGTCAAATTTCGGCCTGACCAGGGAGCTGAGTTGGGTTTGTTTTCGGATCGGCGTCGCCGCCCAGCTCCAGTCCCGGAGGTCACGCCGCCGCATCTGTGTGGTTTCAGATATTAGATGTGGGAGCGAACATCTAACATCTGTCAGTACCTCGACAGTGAAACTGTTAGGGCTGAGGAATGCGTCTTATCACAAGGTCTCATTCACAGAATAATAAGAACAGTGTGGAGCAAACTGTTACACACACACACACACACACACTTAAAGACAGATCTGTGGAAGCCCATTTCTTCCACTTAAAAAAATCCTATGATGTCTCAAAACTATGAGATACTAAGTCATAACTGAGATAAAAGAAACTCATAAAGTCAAGATACAAAGCCATAATTGAGATACAAAGCCATAATTTCGAGATAACAGATTTATCTGTCATAATTATGAGATAAAAAAAAAAACTCAATGTCAAGACATGAAGCCATATTTGAGATATTAAGTCACAATTATAAGATGAGAATATTATGAGAAGTCGTAATTTCAAGATACTAAGTCGTAATTATGTGGTCTTGTCTCATGTTAGAACCATACCAAAACTATCTCATAATTATGACTTATGTCATATTTGTGTTTTTTTAATCACCTAATTATGAAAGCATTTCCAAATTATGAGGTAATATCTTGAAGTTGTAACTTGTTTTCTCATTATTTTGAGTTTGAGGGTTTTTTAAAGGGTGGAAATGAGCAGATCCACAGATCAGATTGAAATTTTCTTTGTTTTAAGTCAGCGATGCTCGACTGGGTTCATGTCACGTTTGCGCCGAAGAGCGAACGCTGTAAGCAGAGAAGCTGAAACTCTTTCATTTAAACAACAACAAAAAAATCTCCCTAAACTTAGAGTTCTATCGTCTGTCCTTTTGTTTCTTTTGTACTTCGATTGGACAGAATGATGATTAGAGTAAAAAAAAAAAAAAAACAACTTCCTGCATGTTCATTTCACTCACTCGTCGTGACGTGTTACTGATGTGTCTGATGATAAAATGGAGGTCAAATCACTGATCACATGACACGACTGTCACTGAGTCTACAGTCTGGGCGAGAAAGAAATCAGCCCCAGCCTCACGCCTCGCCTCTTCATACCGTTCTGTGTGACGGATGGTGGTGCTGTAAAATACCACATAATCCGCTTTAATCGTTTGGGAAATCTGATATAGATGCCAGAAATCATATATGAAACTTAATTTTTTCTCTTTCTATAGCCATGCAAGCACATTTCTACTAGCCGCTCATGCTAAAACCTCATACTTCTGCATGGACTGGTTCCTCTTGATACAGTAGATTATTGTTTGGACCTCGTTGTGTACTGTATTTAAGGGCGTCTTTTATTTTAAGACGTCACATTAAAACCGTAAAAACAAACAATTCTGAAAAGAAAAGCATCGTTTTCCAAGTTGTACATCAGCACGTTTATGAAACGCTCGCTTATCTAGAGCAGAAGGATGCATTTATGCGGCATAGCGAGTTAACGTGTGTTACATCATGTCTCGTAGGCAGCGTGAGCCTGAGGCAGGAAGCTCCACCTTCATTCGATCTGCTGGTAAATGTGAGAGTTCCTGGTCAACCGAAGGGCAGTATGAAGTAACGGAGGCTGGATAGCAATCTGTTCGTATCGTATCAGCCGATATCGGAATTATATCTAGGCTTGTCCTGTCCTGAATGCCAGGAGGTCACTCTGGTTAACGTGCGACGTTCTTCATCCTGCTCCTGATGCTTTATTACTTTTAAACGTGTGTGTGTGTGTATGAGAGGAGCGGTGTGTTTTAACACTGAGGGGAACAGCACATGTTCCGTCACTGAAAAGCCTGAAGTTGGTAAAACAAGCTCCTGTCTCAAAAGCACAACCCCTTACACATTCCTCCCACTTCAAAACGAATAAACCGCAACCGGTTTTCAGGTTTGCGATAGTTCAAAAAGGAAGTGTGCAGGAAGATGGACGGCCAGAACCAGCTAACAGGCTCAAGCGCTAAGACTGTAGCGACAGACGGACGTATGTGGTTCTAGACGTGGTCCTTTTGTGTATATAGTAACGTCCTGGTGTCCATAACTCTAAGAAACTCCACTTTTGAGTTGCACTTTAAAGGACGAGCAGCTGGGGAACGGAGTCTACAAACACACGTCTGAAATGACGGAACCGCTCGAGCCACTGCAGGAGAACATTGCAAATCAGTTTTGGAGTTTATGATTCCATTACAGACTGCACCTTTAATTTTCTCCGTCAGCGGCAGAATGAATTCACATCCGTGACTCGTCGACAAGCTTCCTAATTTATTCCTTTTTTATAGCTGTGCGCGGAATAGTAATCGGCACATGGCAGGTTCAGAGGCGGAGTTCATACACCGAGGTGTCTCCTGACCTCGGCTGACACGTGAAGGGACTTGGAGGAAGTGCAACACGACGCCGTCCTTCTCTACTTCTACGTCTACGTCTCATGACCGAGCGCAGGCGTCGTTCACAAACTCACAAAGCCTGATTGAATTGGCGCCTGCTCGGGTTTGACACCATCAGAACAGAAAGAATCGATTTTTCTTTCCCCCTCATCGTGAGCGTGTGTGAGATCTGATGTCGACAGCAGTAAAGGCTTTGGCACTGGAGTGAGGGAACAGATTCGTAGTGAAACAGGAGGAGGGTTGTGTTACAGCGCGGCGCTCACAGCACAGCGAGGAAACCCTCCCTTCAAACAAAGCAAATCAGTGTAGATGTATTGGTGATGTACTGTTCCTGTTGGTTTAGGTGTGCGTGCGCGTGCGTGCGCGTGCGTGTGTGCGTGCGTGTGTGTGTGTGCTCAGAATAAAGCGTGAAGCCACAGTTTTCCCCCACTGCAGCACTTTTCTGGTCCCTTTGGTGTCCTTGCAGATGAACGCTCTCTCCTCGAGTCTCCGCCGCAGTCTGCAACGAGCGGTGTGAGGAACGCCGTTACCGTGTCACGTTAATCATCAAACCCAGCGCTCTCCCAACGTCCCGCTAACTGATTTAATAATTAAGCTCCCGTTTATTAAATGAACGAAAGAAGCACAATAACTGGATCGTCTCATTCAATATGTTTACGCTACAGGTGTCGGCCAGACTGAAGCGTTTTCTCTCTCACGCTCCGTTCTAGTGACATGTCTCCATCGTGTCTCACGCGCGCATAAGTTCCTGACGTCTCCTTAGGCGTCTCGGCTGGGAAACCGACCGCGTCGTTGCTAGGTGAGAAACTTTGTAGCTGAAACATGCACTTCAGCCTGCCGCGGAGAATCCGCTTTCACGCTGCCGGCTCTTAGCTCGTCCTTGATGCTCATTTCCACCCATCTGTTGCTGGAAGAGACTCCACCAGTGGAATGTTAAGACGCTGGAATGTGTCGGCTCTGCCACTAAGAGCTCACTTCATATGTTAATGTAGTGCTCTTATTATGCCCACCTGATATTTAATTTTTTTTTCCCTCTTTGGCGTCCGTTTTTTTTCTTCAGCTCTACGCTGACAGGGAGCATTGCACTACAGTTTAATTGCGCTGTGTGTAAATCTAGTGAGGTTTGTTTGACGTGTCCGACTCTTGAGCTGAGCCAAGACTGAAATAAAGGCACGTAAAGCAGTCTTATAGTCCAGAACTCGTTAATCAGCAGCCCTCAGCAAGTTGTGTTTATTCACACGTCACTGTGTGCAGGGTGCGATGGTAGAGCCGTCAGCGACGATCCTGCAGGGAGGACCCTGAGGGCTCACGACGAGAGAGAGAGAGAGAAAAGGAGAGAGAGACGGTGAGAAAGGAAGAGCGAGACTGAGAGAGGGAAAGGGACAGAGACTGAGAGAGAAAGGGAGAGAGGTGGAGAGAGAAATGGAGTGAGCGAGACAGAGAGAGGGAAAGGGACAGAGACTGAGAGAGAAAGGGAGAGAGGTGGAGAGAGAAAGATTAAATAGTGTGGTACTTAAGCTTGTGTTTTGATGGCATTTCATTTTTGCAGCTTGGTCTCCCACTGTGTGTGTGTGTGTGTGTGTGTGTGTGTGTTTTTGTTTTTTTTCTCCATCAGTGCAGATTAATCACACAAAGTATCAACACGTCCACATTTCTGCCCAAAATCATACTTTTCCCTCCATTTTCACCACCTGCCTGTGTGTATTTTCACTTTGAATATAGAATTATAGAAAACAGAATATAAAGTGGAGAATAACACTGTGACATTACTAATGAGGGCAGATACAACTCTCTCTCTACGCAAGAATGAATGAGCCTTTGAGTGGCCACCTGTCTGCCTCTCTCCCTCTCTCTCCCTCTCTCTCCCTCTCTCTCTCTCTCTCTCTCTCTCTCTGCTCTCTGAGACTGAGTGTGTGTGTGTGTACTCAGTGCAGTGGTGATGTGATGGTGAGTTTGGACTCAAAAATCTGAACCGGGCTGAACAGAGATAAAGCCATCCTAAAAGTCTCTGTTGTGCTCTGTTTCTCTCTCTCTCTCTCTCTCTGGTCGTTTGGTATGCTGCAGTACTCGATCATGGCGCCTCTCCTGGCACGGGCCGAGGCACCTGCTCCATCTCACCAAAGCAGCAGGGTATTTAACTTGCTCCTCGCTGCAGTGGAGGTCAGAAAAAAAAGATGTGTATTAGAATTTAGATGAGTTTTTCTTTCACATGGGTCAGACTCACGCACTCATAAATCACAATGTAGCGCTGTTATTTGTCTGTGGGTTTTGTGAGAACAAGGAATTAGCATGCAGGGCATTGAGAGCTGCTCACCCTCTGTCCGAGGAGCTGCTCAGTAATGAGCGCGGCGTCTCGGAGCGTTATTTCTTTCAGCGCGAACCGACACAAATGAGTCTAATGTAGCTAACCAGCTTCAGGGTGCTAACAATAACTGCTTCATCACACCACCCTGCCTCTGATTATTCTCCTGTAAGAGGAAAATAGTCTCTTATTCCATATTTGTATATTTGACAGCAAAGAAGAAGTGAGCCATGTTCTCTCTCTCTCTCGCTCTCTCTCTCTCTAAGACCAAACTGTGAATTTTATTTTATTTTAAGCTCCTGTAACAAGCTCGACGATGTGTTGTGTTGTCCTAATGTTCCAGATAAGCAGTGTAAGAAGACTAGGACGTATCTGTCTCTTCTCCCGGCATAGAGTGCGAGGTGCGATGTTCTTTAATAACAGCCGTCCATCACGCCATTACACTCTGGACGTCTCGGATGAATGAGGATGAGAAAGGAGCCACATCCCTTTGTGCATGTGGCAGATAGGATGTGTTTGTGTTTGACCCTCATTTCAGAACAACAGCTGCTAAAAGCAAAAGCTGAGTTATCTGTCGTCTGCCTCTTTCACCTTCTCTCTCTCTCTCTCTCTCTGTCCCTGCAGCTTAATCGCGCTTTACCAGATGAATAATTCTGGATTTACCTCATGTCAGCTGTGTTTCATGTTGACCCGCTGCTGACCCGCTGCTCGATTTGGAGCAAAGCGGCATGGGATTTCCTGCCTCCTCGTTTACGTGCCTCGATAAATCAGCGTGTTTATGGGCTGTGCCGGTATTAATTTCAGGATACTGCAGCGTAACTGAATAAACGGTTGGAGTTCTGTGTATGACGTGAAACTACAGATCAACAAGAAAACTAAACGAACTGTCGGTTTTAAAAAATGAGTCGTAGCCAGGGTGCGAGTTAAAGGTATGGAAGAGTGAGGTTATTTTATGAACCTCGAGGAAGTAGCGGAAACGCTCTGACGGGGAAAAAACCTGACATGCGCTTGCTGAAACCTTGAGCCAATCGGATGAGACCTTCATGTGCGTGTTACTTTACTTGTAATGGTAATCGTGTATTGTTCGGTGTGCAAAGGCTTATCAACATTTTTAAAAGGCTTGGAATTGTGAAAATAGTGCCAGTGCATAACCGAGACACAACAGAGATGCGACTGGATAATATCTTAAGTCCTGTTGTTGTGCCGCGTACCCCAGTAATCCTCTGTGCCCAGTCTGCCAGTCTGCCACACGCAGCGTGACGGGACACGGGGGTCGATTTGTGAGTTTTTTTTGAACACTCGCACGTTTCTCAGCTTTCTCCTGACACTAGTCCCTGTACTGCTTGTCCTACTGGCCAAATGTCTGTGTGTGGATTAAATCTGCTTAAAAAAAAAAAAAAGCTGCTAAAATTTAATCACTCTGTGTGTCCATGTCTGTGTGGAGGTGAATAAATATTACAATCATATCTGGGTGCAACATAAAGGTGTGCAATAAATAAGAATATCTTCACGTATGACAAAAAAATTCATTCAGTATATGAGTAAAATAAGTGCATTTGTCTCTTCTGTTCGTCCCGAAGCCTGGCCTGAGAGGAGAGCTCAGTGTGCTTTGTCGTGTTTTCGGCCAGGCTTCATCCCGGTCGCGAGCAGGGGATTGTAGGACGCCGAGATGATCCAGAAGAGCAGACGCTGGGTCCAGCTGGGTCCCGTTCTATTCGCTGTTAACTCGCAGTTCACTATTACTGAGCGATTCTAAAGTCAAATATAGTCTCACCAGCTTCCCCGAGGAGAGGCTAATGATGTGAGTCAAACGCACTGATCCAAATAAGTCAAGATAATGAGAGAAAATGATAATGCTTGGCCTCTGAACTTCTAACCAGCTTTATAATCCATAGCATTTATCTACTGAATACTAATAATACAATACAGCGTAACCCGTACGGCACCTTCAAGTTTATTAAAACGTACTCATGAACACTTAACAAAGTAACGTGTGATTGCTTTTCTGTCTGGTGTGGAATCTTCTCCACAGGTACATTAGGTAGCCCGGCTTGCGCTTTTGCTGCCGAGCATCTTTTGTGCTGATGTGAAACAGAAAAATAACAATAATCAGTCGATCCACAAACAGGGCAAATTTGGACTCAGGCTTACAAAAATAACTCTGCAAAGCAATGTCATCGAAATGCGATTCTGTTCAGGTCAAGTCAAGTTCAGCAAATACCTTGAAGTTTATTTCCACCATACTGTATTTTGAATGTTTTTTGGTTTTTTTTCATCTCTTCTCCCACAAGTTTTGTCCACTCAGCACCACATTTGGTACAAAGCATTGTAAGAACAATGTCTCATTTTGTCCAAATTCACCTCTCGTTAGCACTAGAACTCAAAATGTTAAAACTGCTTGTAACCTTTGAACCGTTCAACAACAAATCAAGACTTTTCCTTCTTGTGATTCCCTGGAAGGCGCCAGGTGTTCTTCATATAACGACTTTGTGATCCGTCAAACAGAAGATTAGTCGTTTTGAATTTTAACTGTTTTTTCACTTCTTCTCATACAAATGTTGTCCGTTAACCATGAAATTTGGAAGACAGCATCAGGAGACCAACCTGAACAAAGCATGTTTCTCGGATCTTTTACATGATGGATGATTTGTCCATAACGCACAAAAGAATTTGGCGTCGAAGTTGTTAATCAATGCTTGCAGCTATATTTTTAAATGTGCATATATTAATGTGGCCATGATTTGCGGGGAATGGTTGTATTTCTTTGAGTTTCTTGTTTCAGACCAATCAGTTACCTCTCACTCTCATCACTGACTGGACCAGACCTCATTCCCTGTCTCACAGTAGGGGTGGTGACTCCCATCCAACCATGTCACTTAATCCTGACTACCTATTATCTAGTCTCAATGGAACATTTCAGTATGTCGGTCTATACGATCTAACAGGTGCCCTTGTCTGGCTCTGCAGGACCTTGGCTAGAGCTGTTAGAAATCCCCAGAGTGACCGCGTTCTGAAAAGTACTTCTAATTAGCTACACATGGGAAACACTTTGTTAGGGACCATATTGCCAGCCCACACTTTAGCCAAACTTGTGGACATTGTGCCAGAGTGGCTGAGGATAAGTGGGTCTTAGAAGAAAGTGTTTTAAATGTGTTTTCAAAGCTGGGCTCTTCAAACAGAGTAGCAAATAACAAGGGTTGCTCCAAGAGCCCTCACGTCCACTTTGCCAGTAAAGCTCCATGCAAAAACACACTCGTGATTCAGTAACACGGGCAGCATCCTAGGAGCCATTTTGGGCCTTCAGTCAGGAAAGTGTTCGCCTGATGCAAGTAGATTCCTCACTGATGGTCACTTTTTTGCAGTTTCTTTGATGAAGGATTTTCGTTATGGGCTGTGAGTTTCATTATTAGGGCTACTCACATGTAGAGGATGATGACAGCTATGCGGCAAATGAGGCTCGTAAATCACAGGCAGCTTTTAGCCATGTCTTGTTAGAGAAAGAAGAGTACAATTTGAATGTTTCATATACTGGAACCTTGCTATAGTGACGATATTTTTTTTATTTAAAAATGGATCAGTGTAGACGAGCAGAAAAAGAGAGAGGAAACAGAGAAACATTGCCAGGCAGTTCATTTTAAGAGGCAGACATCTCATCAAAAGACATCGCAGTTTGTTTCCTGTTAAATGGCCAAGGCACCAGGCCAGAACACGGCTTCACTGTGCGCACAGATTAGGAGTAAAAAACTACACTGGACATTTTGGCTTGTAAAATGGACGATTGTTCCTGCGGAGGCCGTTCTGGTGCAGTTCAATGACAAGAGGAACCATGCAGTAATTTGCCGTTTCTGTTTAGTGCAGAATCGTAGTGTTTGATCTGACACGTTACTGCTGTGGAAACATTCTCGGATACAGCCAGGCTTGAAGGCAAGGAAGTGAAATGTTCTGGCCAAGTGAAATGCAATGGCCAAGTCAGTCACCTGACCTGAATCCAAAAGAGCACGCATTTATAGACTGGTGACAATTTAATGGGAAAAACGGGTGCTCTCGTATGCTGTAGGGGTGTGTTTATTTTTATTTTTTTTGCGCACACCTAAAATTGCTTCCACTTGTCCGCTTGGATAGAACCATTACTGTGAATCACTACAAAGGTTTTTTCTTGTAGGGGAGTGGTCTCTTCCAGGATGACCCCGCCCCCATCCACAGGGCACGAGGACTCACTGAATGGTTTTTGATGAAGACGAAAATGATGTACATCGTAGGCTGTGGCCTTGGCACTCACCAGCTGAACACATACGGGAGATTTTGGAGCGACGTCTTGGACATCATGACGGCACCGCCTGAGAGAAAGAAGGGAGTCGATCGCTCCAGGATAGTTCCAAAGATTTGTAGAATCGATGCCTTTGTCCTTTAATCTGAGTTACTCAGATATCCCAGTCCCAATATGTGGTGTGTAGTGTAAAGTAGTTTATCTCCTTGTTCCATGTTTTTTGGGGCGAGAGGGCCCTACCGTGCCTGAGCGAGTGTGGAATGGAGCGTGTGAAGCTGATGAAAGTGGGTAAGGATGACTGAATGACACGGCCTATGATCGAAACGTTACCTCACCACTGACTTTTTTCAAAATAGTGACTGAAATGCATTTTCTAATGCATTTCTGTTACCGAAACTGCATTTCTATTGTTAAACTGTTTTTTTAAAAAAAAAAACTCCAGCTACAAATCTCCAAAAATGGTGGCTTGTGTGGTCAAACAATACTGTGACACAGTAAAATTGTGATATTTTTAGACTTGGTTTTCAGGCTATGAACGATTTCAAACCGGAACAGGCATTTTTTCCTCAGATTCCTGTGAAAGATTGCCGTGACTGTCGATCAGCAGTCATTTTGCATGCCAATAAGCATGTGTAGAATTCATATCCGCATGTTTCCATGTACAACCTATACAACAGCAGATGGCAGCACACCCTGACCATTATCACAGCAGTTCTAAGATGCCAGATATCAGCCCAGAGAACCTGAGAGTCGGAGCAGATGAGTTCCTCCAGTTCCAGTAGCACAAAGATGTGACGATGCTGATAACTTTTGAGATTCGTAGCACATCTCATTTAATGTAATTACCAACCTGCACAGCAGCCCTGGATTAACAGCAGTCGGGATTCTTCGTTTAGAAAGGGGATGGTGACGACGGTAACAGATGGTTCTCGGTGCGCAGCTGTGTCTCGTCTGAAAATTCACTGCTGCATTTCTGGCGGGACAGCGTTTTGCAGGAGTCAGCACCGAAGCGCTCCCATGTCTGAAATAACCTTGAAAACCGCGAAAAGCTACACTGCTTCCGATACTTTGTTAATTATGCACTCTGTTAAATAAGTAGGTCTGCACATTTACGCTGTTGGATTCACTCCTCCTACGTCCGAACAGGAGATGGTTTAGATAATCGTTCTGATATCCGCAGCCGTTTCTTAGAGAAGAAGAATTCCCACAGAGAAATGACTTCTTCCATCCTTCCTCCTCCTTCATCACTTTATAATTGTGCTTTACGTTTATTAGAGATACGTTGATCTCATGCTTATTTCAACATTGCACCTGAAGAAATGACCGTTAGACCGTTACGCTACTTGGTAATAGGTTTGAATTCAGAAAAAATCATTTCTTCACTGGTTGTGATTTGCATTCGTTCTGAAAAGTACTGTAGGCGATTGACGTTTCAACCACCTGAGTGGAAAACAATCATTGTCAAAGCTAGAAGTCAATCACTTCTTACTCCAGATGCTAGCTTGCTAGCTGTTAACTTTTCCATTTCAGTTGCGTCAACAAGCGGCAGCAAGAAAATGGAAAAAAAAATTCATTAAAATTAATTAGTGTTGATTTCTTATTAGTTTTTTGTGTCAATTTCTTTGTTTTCTCTTTGCATTTTCTGCTCCAGACAGACAGAATGCTCAATGATCGTTGTTTACTTCGTGATCCGACATTAGCTACCTGAATTTAGTTTAGTTACATAAATGGCAGTTTCCAGTCTTTTCACACCACGAGGGGGCTCCCTGCGACCCCCTGATGCATAAACCATTTTAAAAATCGCGAACGACCTCTTATACCACTTATACTGAAGAAACTGCTCTGATTAAGCAGCATGATAGCTGGTGCTAAATCACATGCTAAATCGCGCCGAATCACACGAATCCGAGTCGTGCTGAATCTTTTGGTCTGTTTCTGTCTGGTCTGAATTTAGTTCTGTGCTGCACACGTTTAAGCCGAACAAACAGACTTCTGTGCAGTCATGTTCTCACTGCAAGTTAAATGCTGAATACTTGTCCTCTCGTCACGTTAAGAATCTGTGCTGTGTCTCTGGACATTTCACACCATCCGTTATATCTGTTTTGTGTTGTCTGTATTGCTTTTATTCTTAGTTACCACTCATTGCTGTCTGTCATGGACATCCTTTTTATCTGTTGAGATGTGCTTTCCATTGATAGAGTACACACGAACCTTAGCAATAACTGAAAAACGGAAAGGGCGATACAGAAAGGAGGAGTAGAAATTCTGCAACACCATCCATCTTTTCTCTCGAGTCCACAGAGAGCAGCACTGATCCACTAGCATGCTAATGTCTGCGTTTTCTCCGCCTCTCCATTCCAGCACGCTGTAACAGAGACATGCAGATGCTGTGTTTGCTCACAGCAGTGTGTGTGTGTGTGTGTGTGTGTGCGCGTGTGTGTGTGTGTGTGTGTGGGTTCAGATTCAGAGATGGAAATTGGGAGGAGGAGAGGAAAAGCTCTCGCTCATTCAACCTCGCAGTCCCAGTGGGACGTCTGTCCTGCTGCGCCTCTCGTAATGGGAAGACGGAGAGAGGGAGCGAGAAGAATGAGAATGAAAAACAAAGAGAAGTCTGTGGAAAAGATAGAGGGAAAGTACGAGAGAGTTAGATCGATGGAGAGGGAGAAGTGGATGGAGGAAGTGATGGCACACTGTTAGGAAAGAGAGCATGGTGTGGTGTTGGTTTTATTGTATAGTGTATGACCTGGGGGTGGGGCCTGTTTTGATTGGCAGCTCTCAGGTTGCATGCAGAGGAGTCACGAATATCGTATCATCACATCCCCTGCCTCTTGCACCCTCTTCTCCAAAACCCAGGTCTCGAATTTGAAGCTGTGGCTCGCTAACATCACGCTGTGTAGCTGTAATATTCCCATTCTGGGGGAAGCTGACGTAGAGGCACGATCTGATTCGCTGGGCAGTGATGGCTGCCAGAGTGGAGCAAGTTTAAACCAAAAAAGTCGATTTCATCACAAAACAGATCTTGGACGTCATGCTAGCTGAAAGAAGTGTGTTTGCTGTGAAATAAGCAGTTGGCTTGCTGTCCAGGTGCAGTGACTGGTCCACCATTTTTGCAAACCTGTCATGGCCTAGGAAAAACGAATGAATAAGAAATCGGTCATTGCCTACACCAAAAAGGACAGATGTGATGCTTTTACCTTCATGCTAATGCTGCCCAAAAATGTTGTCACACAGTTGCCTCCCGATTGAATCACTTTGTGTGTTGTGTGAAAGATATAACTTTGTAATTTTCCCTGCTGCGCATCTGTGTATGCCCACTGCATCCACAGTGCTCCTGCTCACAAAGGCTCGTGTGTATTGCAGCGTGCTTCTCACACACATTCTCCAAAGTCAGTGCGCTGAGGAATAGGATTGGCACTATTCATTTTTTTTTTTATTGCCAGAACGGTTCACAGGGCATCTGGTTGAGACTAGAGGTGTGCAGAGTACTCTGTAGGTGGGAGGGGCATACTCTCTTCCCTGTCAATCACAGCGATTCCCTGCCAATCGTTGGCATCTGTGAGATCACGTCTGTGGAAGAGAGAGAGAGAGAGACGTTTTAGAGCTTCCATTTCAGAGGTTCATAAATTGAGCTTCCATGTTCATTTCTTGGTTGCAGATTGCTCCTTCAGGCATGATGCCTGTGAAAGATGCCATTCTGCTGCTTGTTTCAGGACTTGTGTATCACCAGGCTGCATATTCAGTAAGTGTTGACGTATGTGATCCTTCAGGTTGGTTGGCAGACATGCGCAGTCAGGAACATTAGTTATTGGCCGCTGTCTCAAAGTGCAAAATGAGCCACCCCTCCTGGATTTGACTCTACATATTAAAGATACTTCTGTGCACTTCAGAGTTCATTATGCCGGCGCTGTCGGCCATCACGTTATCCATAAAGATGAGTGAGGCTGTTAAGTTGGTAGTTATTCATGCCTGAGCCACTGTTTTTTTTTTTTTGGGTATCCTTTGGATAATGAGCAACAACAGGGGCAAAAGCCACATCTGGAATAAACACTGTGTCTTTCACTGTGTATAAAGCAATGATACTTTCATACAAAGCTAAACAAAAGCAGCTACCTGTCCAGACATTTTGGTCCCTTGAAATGGCGGAAGGATATTAAAAAAAGGGATGATTGCTATATGGTTCAGCCAGTACAGATGATACCACTGATTAGCACTGAGTAAAGGTGAGGTTAAAGTGCAGAATGAAAAACGTCAAAGTTATGATGTTATTTCAAATGGAATGTCCATGAGTAGCCCAGGGGTAACACTCAACACGATGCTGCCACCACCGTGCTTCACCGCGTGGATGATGTTCTCAGGGTGATGAGCAGTGCTGGGTTTTGGCCAAACGTAATACTTTGTGCCAAGGCAGAAAAGACCAGTTTTGTTCTCATCAGAGTGGAGAACCTTTTCCACGTGCCTTTTGGCAAACTCCAGACAGGATTTCATATGGCTCACTACCTCTGATGAATATGGTTGTCCTGAGAACAGCTTCTCTCATCTGAGCTGTGCATCTCTCCAGCTCCTTCAGAGATATCCTTGGTCTCTTGCTTGCTTCCCTGACTAATGCCTTCCTTACATGGTGGCTGTATAGACAGATCTTAACATTCCTAACGTGGCTATGAGAGCAGAAAACAAAATGGAGTTTTCTTGAAATAAAGCTAATAACCAAAGTAGCTCAGCACTAATACAGGCCTTTATATAGGCGTGACATTATCTTTAATTTCCTTTATAGCGCTTATAAAACACACCACTCGATATCCAAACACAAGCTGCTTACAGAAAAGCCATCATCACGAGCCTGTCTTCCTCCTTCCTCAGATGTGTTACAGGATGAAAAGATTTGACACCGAGCATCATGAAAGGCTGAGTGTTTTGATTATTTGAGACATCGACTCCATTCACTGGCGGTCTCTGCTGTCAATACGGAAAACGTGGGCTGAGAGGAAGAGAATGGAAGGGTTGTGTGTCTGTGATGGGAAAACTATTGTGTTGCTCAGCTTTCAGAGCCGATGTGAATTTGATACTGAGAATGACGTGCTTCAAATGACTTTATAAAATCCGGCCCTTGAGTAATGAATACCTCAGCGTAATACGTTTCTGAAGGATGGCCTTATTCTTGGGGGTCCTTAAGAGGATTTAGTCAGCACACCTCGCTCCTGTATCCTACACCAGGCCCGGGCTGATATCCTTTTTATTTGATTAGTCCACAAAATGTCCACAAAAGTCTGGAAAAAAGACTTTGATAGACTGAGCTACTCGTCCCAAGATGGCGGCCTTCGTAATGTTCCAGCATCGAGGTACACGCTGAAGTTTAGTTCATGGTTATAGACTACAGGAAGTCACACTTGGTCTTAAACCGTATTTGCAGCTTTGTCTTAATCCATATCTGTACTAATATTATGTTTAAAACGGTAATGACACCATTGGAGGCGTTGCTATTTAATGTGGTATATGCTGTAACTCTAGTGAGAGAGGTTACCCGTTAGCCACGTTAGCCTCGTACCTACAGGGTAAAACTAGAGAGGCACGCTTTAGGTGACTGAAACTGGATCCTGGATCCTGTTCCTCTACCATTGCCACATTTTCTTGACACGTTCTTCCTCCATGAGCGTCACATGTAGGAATGCAACGACATGCTAATGTAAGTTACCAGTTCGGCAGCGACGCCGGAGCTAAATAATGATTTGCATCTCTTTGAGAGATGTGCGTTTCTTTCCACGCTGCACAGTTGTTAACAAGCTGCTGTGTCACACCAGGCGTGAATGATTGCTTCAGGAACAATGAGCTGGAATGATGTTTGAAATGTTCCCTTTTCTTTAATTACCTCTGCATGTCTTGAGATCATTCTGCGCTCTGAGGAAGTATCGGAAAATAGGAATCGTTTGTGTATCCTTGTGTAAGTCGTGCTTGTGTTCGTAAGTATTTTTTTTTTCCCCCTCAAACATTTGTTGTGTGTAAAAAAATAAAAAATAAAAATAAATAAATAAATAAAAAAATCTAGGTGAAGTAAGACACAAACACGGACTCCTGTTTTTTTTTTTTTTCCTTTTTAAGCCTATGATGATCTTTTATTTTTTACTCCATTCCTGACCTTTTGGAACTTGTACAAAGTGAGCCAAAGTCGAACACGCGGCATACAGCATTATTTTCATACCAAAGCATTTCTCTCCTCGAGAGGCGGCTGCATTAATTCAGCAGCTGTGATGGAATCGGCGGTAATGCCTCACGGCGTATTAGCTGAAGTAGTTTTCACTGCGTGCCCTTTTCTCTCCAACTTCTGACTGATCAGCGTGGAGCCTCGCAGACGTTCCATATTTGATATGAAGCCAGTGGATCTGGAGCTAATTAAAGTACTGGACAAGTGAAGCGACCTCAATTAGCTCATGGCAGTAAAAACCAAAAGTAGAAGAAGGAAAAATAATGCAGTAGGACGGGTCATGAGCTTGTAGTTTGTTTTTTTTGTTTTGTTTTTTGTTTTGTTTTTGCGAGTTCCAGGGATCTCTAGGAATTTATGGGTCTTGGAATCCATTTGATTATTTATGGAAATGGAACGTTTGTACTTTGGTAACATGCTGTGGGTTAGAAGTTGTTTAACTGGATGTGCTGAACATGCTTTCTGTTTGCTGGAGTTACTGGACCTGTTGTTTAAAAAAAAAAAAAAAAAAAAAAAAAAAAAAAAAAACGTATAGCGCAGTAAGAGGAGGATGTGTGTGCCGTCGGTAAGAGGTGACCGCTGCGTGACTGCCGAGCTCTCGGGAGCTGCTGCCTGCTCTCATTAGATCTCAGTAGCTTAGAGGCTGAAACAGAAACTAAACTCTTTCTCCACCTCTCCTCTCCTCTTCTTTCCTTTCCTTTTTTTTTTTTGTTTTTACTCCCCGCCCCCTGCAGCACATCTCCTTTTCCTTTTTTCTTTCTGCTCACTCGTGAATTCAATCTCAGGCAGGAGTTCTGTAAAATTGCACAATCCACCGGTTGACACAAACATCTCCAGAGATGAAAAACATGAACAAACACTTTTGGCCTTTTTCCCCTCCATCCCTCCCTCCATCCCTCCCTCCCTCGTCGCATTGTGCATCAGAATATCTTGGAAAGGTGCAATAAGAAGTCGGAGCGTTTGTATTTGAATATTTTGGCGTGACAGGTTTAAAAGATTTAACATCCCGAATCCATTAGAATGCATTAAAGCATCAGCTTCAATTAGCTCCTGTCAGAGGAGCGGCTCTGACGCATCCATTTGCATGATTTTAATAATCTAACTCTAACTCCCACTGATCCAACACCACCGCTGGGTTTCAGAATGACCTTTTAAAATGGAGTTTGTGTACTTTGGGCTTTTTCTTCATGTTTGGAAGGAGGGTAACATTTCTATCTATTGAAGTTCCCTACCTATTAGACTTTAATCACACTGGCTTTCATTTTTAATGAATATAATTAACTCGTCGTCTTATTAAACTCGAGGGATTATTGTGTTGTTGGTTTGTTGTCATTGTAGTTGTGTTTGCGGCCTCTTTTTTTTTTTTTTTTTTTTTGTCTCCCAACTTTAGGCATTTGCCACTTCTGGGATCTTCACTCGTCTCAGCTACTCTGTTTTTTTTTTTTTTTTTTTTTTTTTTTTTTTCTCTCCGTTGCAGGATAAAGAGACTGTATACGAGCCTATTGGATGTAAATGACTTTGTGACTTTGTGATATTTCAGTTCTCAAAGACATTGTCATGATGCACAATATATATATATCACGCTATATAGGTTTGTGTTGCTTTACATGGCATCCATTTTTAATTACCTATGCATCTATAGACTTCTTAAACTCTGTGTTTAAAAAAAAGTGTGTTTAAATTAGACCAGACCTAAGCGGAGTTTAAATTTAGATAAGATGCTACATTTGCGCTTTGTGCAAATAAATGAGGATAAATGGATGTTGATGTGTGATCATTAGAGCCATCTGTTTAAGCTGTGTGTGGTTTGTGTGGTTTTTTTTTTTTTTTTTTTTTTTTTTATCCTTTCATCCTTGTGCACACTCTCTCTCTCTCTCTCTCTCTTTTGTTTGTGATTCATCTTGGTCTGTATTCTGCTTGAAACTGATTTTTTTTAATGTAACACGGCAGTTTAATTTTCATCACGCATCATTAAAAAAAAACATCTTGTGGTAGATGTACATGTATGAGTGTATATCTATGAAGGATGAATATGACAATATGGTGTCATATCATGAATTTCTTTTTAATGTGTATAAAAAAATTCACTAAAATTAACAGCAAAGAGGAAGAAAAGTGGAACAGCTGGTGTAAATATGGATTGATCTAATCAGCTACTTGTTATAAAAAGTACATATAATGATATTTCTCTATACTGATGGCATATTGCCGAGTCCTGAAGTGAGACTTGCATTTGTGTACAGTATGTGCACGTGTGGTTTTATGTGACCGTTCAGTTGTGTCGTGACTGTATATCAGTTTCTGTGCCCTTCTCCCTCCAGAGACATCAGAGTGGCAGCACAAAGGCAGCTTCTGTCCTTGAGAGAGACACAAACCTTTGACTTCAGCTAGAGAGGAAAAAACACAGGGTGTGTAAGGACACAGTGAGAGAGAGAGGTGTGTGAGTGAGTGAGAGAGAGAGAGAGAGAGAGCGAGAGTATCTGTGTATCCTGCACTCAGGGAGGCTGGCTTTGGGCAAACATTTGCTTGTGCACATACCCGTTCATCTGTTTGCTAACTCGCATACACTTGTTCTCACATTTGTTCAGACGCTTTTATGTGCACTGTTTGTCTTCTTTATGGGGAATGCAGTACAGCAATACATTAGTGCTTATTACAGAGCTCCGCTTCTGCTGCGTCACCAATTACATAGCAGCTACTGTGATATCTGCATCTGCTACTGCTGTCTTTATCCAGCCACTGCAGCTCTATCTGGGTCTGTTACTACTTTCCCAATCCAGCCACTGCAGCTCTATCTGGGTCTGTTA
>CM075026.1:1566937-1583669 GCA_037576675.1 Pangasius sanitwongsei | reverse complement strand
CTGTTACTACTTTCCCAATCCAGCCACTGCAGCTCTATCTGGGTCTGTTACTACTTTCCCAATCCAGCCACTGCAGCTCTACCTGGATCTACTACTGCTGTGTTTATTTGTTACTATTGCCTTAATTCAGCAACTGCAGCGCTGTCTGTTGTTCTTCACCCCATAGACTTGATTATTCAGCCCTATCTTCCCTATGGCTTTGCTAAGCTTCCTCAGTCTGTTTTCGGACGTGATAAGAGAAATTTAAAGGGCAACCAATTAGTCACGTGAAGGGGCTGATTTCCCATCCAGACCTCGGCTGCCCTTCCCTGGGGATATTTTTGCTTTGAGGTCATTCGATCAGGAGGAAAGTGGTGATTAGTGAGTATGGAATATGTGATAATTTATCCCCAGCAGCTTTGGGAAGCCACGCTGCTGTGCTGCTGTCTTTTCTCTCACTCACTCACTCTTTTTTTCTCCCTTTTTTTTTTTTTTCTTTCCCCTCTCTCTACTCCCCGATGGGGACAGGCAGACAAGGAAAATGTCTTTTGTGGAAAGGACACTCTTCCACTGAAAGAGAATTTTCCAGCATTATCCGTGCATGTGCCTATGAGGCGTATCATTCTTATTTGGATTTAATTTGATTTGCATTCCATCGGTGGTCCCGTTGTCCCTCGGTGGCTGCAGCTTGATGATCCGTCACAAACCCGCCGTGTGAGTGCATCTGAGCGAGAGAGGGGAATTAATCCAGTTACTGAAGTTAATTATAGCAGGATTGGAACTGTACACTCTGCCCTTGTGTACACACACACACACACACACACACACAAACACACACATTCCATGGGCCTTACTTCCAGTTAAAGCTCACATGCAACTTACAGGATGATTCAGAAATCCTCAGACACACGATACCCACATTAGGGCCGTCCATATCTCCTCCGTATTCATCATCTAGTGGACACGCTGTAATTAGAGCCCATTTGGTCCATGCCCTTCCTTTACCAGCAAACTTCCTCTCCAAATTACATCATCTTCAAAGCTACTCCAGATTTGTACAGTAAAACATCCTGTTCTTTCATCTAAACACTTCCACAGAGCTCACAAATTGAGGATGCATCAGATCTGGACGCCAAAATGACACCCAGTAAATTGCGTGTGCAGTTAGTGGGTGTGTTTGCGTAAGTGATGTCATGTGAAAAGTAGCGAAATAAAACAATATGTAAATGAGGTTTTTGTGTGGTAGTTGTTCTTGATGACTATGGAGTTAAGATCTCAAAGAAGAGCCAAGCTGATGCATGCCATATTTGATTATTTTGAGAAAAATGTATACTCTCCCATCATTAGGACTTGGCAAATTGTTTTATTTTGTATTCAAATGACAGAAGCCATGTTCTACAACCCTCCATAGACCCTGTTAGTGAATAAGTTATTGATTTTGTCTTACAGCTTTACATTACTGCTGTTATAGATAACTAATCAACACCTTCTGACCAATCAGATTCAAGCAATCAACAGCGTTGCGGTATGATAAGAAATGAATGCAAAATGTCATTTCAAAAATATTAAGAGTTTTATACAGTGGCTTATAGAAGTATACAATTTATCTGAATAACAAATGATGAATACACACGTGAGTATGTTTATTGCAAACTCATGTTCTCTTACAGTGAATTTTCAAAGTCAAAATTAATTATTGGTCAGCAAGTATTTCAAAGAAAATGCTGGAAAAAAATGGAAAAATGCTGCTTGCATAAGTTTTCGACCTCCCAGGGTCCTGAAGCTCCAGATGACATACTGACTTATAATTGGCCTTCACCTGTGAAATATTAAAACATCTCCCATTTTCTGAACAGAAACCACCAGGAAAGAAGTGAAGATAATTAAGACTAAGGGGCATTCTAATGAAGTTAAACATAATAGAGTTTAAACGCAATAGAATTTCATAACATAGGAATAGGGTGTAAAATTATATCTAAGAGGTTGGACATCCCAGTAAGCACTGTTGGATCGATAGTGAGGAATTGGAAGCTGCATCACACCATCCAAGTACTACCTTAGACAAGGCCATCCCTCAAAACATTAAAAACAAGATAGAGAAGCCACAGTAAGGCCAACAGTCACTCTGAAGGAGTTACAGAGTACAGTGGCTGAAGGTGGAGTGAAGCTGCACCAGACGACCATTTCATGAACTCTGCGTAATTGAGGACTGTGTGGGAAGGTGGTTAGAAAGAAACCAGTGAGCCATATTAAAGCACAAGAGTGACCGAGTGAAGATGTGGGTTTTTTTGGACCGAGATCAAGACGCTATATTTAGGCAAGTTTCAAGGTGTTATGAGTGGCGCAACCCTAACGAAGGCCAAGCCTCAATTAACACTATCCCTACAGTGAAATATGGTGGTGGCAGCATCATGTTCTGGGGATGTTTTAAATCCTCAGAACATGGGCTTCTTGTCAAAATTGAAGGATGGGGGAAAATATAGGGGATATTACAAGAGAAGCTGTATCAGTCTGATAAAAACAAAAAATAAAAGCAGATTATGAATCTGACGAGTTTAAGGAGGTTGAATACTTTTGCAAGGCAGTATATATACATTACTGAATTGTCTCATTTAGGTGCTTTATAGACTATAGAGCTCACATAAGTGTGTCGTTACCCGAAGAATAAAATAAGAATGAAGTAAGCTTTCCCTTTCTTACTGAGACTTCTAAGACTTAGACTTCTGGCCTGCTCTAACAGCGTAGTGTGGAACTGAGTGAAACATACAGCTCTGTGTGGGAGTGTACATCGTAACTGATGGATAATTGATACCGTTTCCTCGGGAAAGCAGATAAATATACAGGGTTCGGAACCCACTAATGAGTAAAAGGTACAGTATATGTCGTGCACTTAAAGCAGCACAAGGAAAAAGGTTATCTGGTCTGATGAGACACAAACTTTTTGTCAAACTCCAGAAAAAAAAACAGGCACGGCTCATCAACTGGTGATATCATCCCTTCGGTGAAGCATGGTGTTGGCAGCATCATGCTGTAGGAGTGCTTCTCAGGCACAGTGATGAGACTGGTCAGAATTGAGGAAATGAATGGAGCCAAATACAGAGATGTCCTTGAAGAAAACCTGCTCGGGCAAAGGTCCAACTTTGAGTACGACAGCAACCCGAAGCACACAGCCAAGACAACGCTGGAGTGGCTTCAGGACAAGTCTCTGTCCATGAGTGACCCAGCTAAAACCCAGACCTGAACCTGGAAGAGAGCTGAAGATGGCATTTGATAGACACTCCCCATCTAGTATGATTGAGCTTGAGAGGATCTGACAGGAAGAATGGGAGAAACTGCCCAAATCCAGGTGTGCAAAGCTTGTAGAGACTTTTGCATTCGTTTGGTGCTTTTCTTCCTCTTGTTTCAAGGGCCAAACTGAGGCCACCGTAACTGCTGTCTGACCTGCATTTCAACTCACACTGCACTTTTTTTTTTTTTTTTTTTTTTTTTAAATCATGTCCTAAAACCAGTCACTCCTCTGCACCATTCATATAATTCAAATCACATCAAACGAGGGCTTTGGGGTGTGTGAATTATTCACAGCTAACAACACGGAGCAAGCGAACCTCTCATAATGCCATGTGACAGCTGCCATGCACTCATCACAGTCGATGAAAGGCGTCGCTCAGACGTGATGCACGTTAGCTTTAGCCACCTGGCTCATTCACTGCTATAAGTCGTCTTAAATCCTCACAGTTTTAACCTTTGCTTTGGCATGAATATTTTGAAAAGACATTTATATTAATGTCCTGTTAGACAGAGTGGCCTTTGAAAGAAGCATTCATCCCCACACTTGCAGCACTCACAGGTCATTGGCAGGCAAATGAATGATTCTGCATCCAGATAAATGATTTATTTATTCCTCCCCATTTGGTTTCATCAGTCACTCGGAGTCTGTGCGTCTCGGATTATAGAACAGCTCTGCTCGCGGAGGCAACTCGCAGCTTAATGCAACATTAGAGAAGCAGCACAGCCTGGATTCCTCTCCATTTCTAACCCTGTTAGCTCATTTGCTGTCACAGGCACGGATGCACTGCGTCTGCTGGAGTCTCTCGAGTGGGAAATGCAAAAACGCTTTGCCTCAGCGGTTGTGTTTCAGTGTTGAGCTATTTTACTTCTGTACACGAAAGACCTAACCGACAGAGCAGACACACTGTGTACGGTGGCGTATCTGTGACTATGTGTATGACTGCAGCATCCAACCTCAACATCACCACCCCTCTTGCTCACGACTGGTATCCGAGATCCACCGACGGCCCGAGTGTGTCGAAATTTCACGCCCGCATTTGCAGAACTCGTTGCCCGCTTCTGAATCGCCATTCTTAAAACGGAAAACGCCCTCAGCAGGTCTGAAGCGGTGTGTGTTATTAGAAGAGTCAGCAGGCGAAGCACGGGCTTCATTTGGATTACGTTTTCTGCCACAACAAACCGGGCCACTTTCACAGCTCTCTAACCTCCAGCTCAGACTTTATATTCACTGGCCTCTTAGCGTTTCCATGTCAACACCAGGAGACATGCGGTAGCCGCAGGAGTGGAAATCCAGCAGGGACTAATAGCATGGGCTTACCGCTACGTTCATTCTCCGTGGAAATGGAATTCTTCTAAGAATTCTGAAGGGGGCTGAAATAAATGAATGCTTTACTCCACTGGCTGCTTCGCTTCAATTTTTATGCCTAGTACTTTTTAAAAGGGAATTAAGGAGTAATCTTGGCACTTGGCACATTTTATTCAAGAATTATACTAAAGAAATGGCAGTAGATGTGCCACTTAATTCTTAATTCAGAAGCTTAATCTAGATCGCTCCTGGAAGGTTATGTGCTGTTAAAGTTGATAAGCTGCAAATGGTTCCACTGTCAGAAATGCGAGTTTACATAAGCAGCGCCCTCGCTCACGTCCATCCTCCTCACAAAGCAGCTCGAGAGGTTTTCGTCTGCTTGTAACGCACAGATGAGAAGAGAAGAAAATCAATTAAAGGCTAGATATAGTACAGTGAATGATGTGTAGTCATGGATATGGTGAAGTTTTACATCAGGAATTTTTTTTTTTTTTTAATTTTTATCATTTCATCTCCAGAATTTATGCGGATTTATGCTTTCTGGTTTCTCGGTAACACGTCGTGCTGAAGATTTTTTTTTTATCTTATTAAGTTGGAGAGAAACAGCAGGACAAGAGTGTTTCATTTCCTTGCAAATTGTGAAGGAAGGCGATATGAACACTTTTCCCATGCTTGATTATAAATGCATAGGAATGCGTGACTTGTATGTTTGCAGTTTCTCACGCTCCTGTATTCCACATCCGGCATTCAGGAGCAGCGACGCTGCCAGTTTATTGGGCTAATGGTGAAATCACTAATAGGCTAATTGCTAAACGGTCAGTTTGCTAGCCTGCTAGTACAAATAAGGAAATAAATGAAAGGTAATTTTTGTTAAAAGTGAATTGGTTAGCTTAATTTAATGCATGTTGAGGATATGTTTGAGTTTGTTTGGTTGTAATTCTGGGGAGTGATCCAGTGCCAAACAGAGAAGCAGTCAATGATTTGTCTCATAAAATAAAGTAAAACCGAATAAAATGAATGTATACAGTAAAATAATGTGTGCAGTAAAATGTCTGCAATGAAGTAACAATAAAGTACAAATAAAATATACATAAAATTTTAAAAAAAATCTGAAATAAGATTGAACAGTGTCCCTACCATCCGTGCTGCTGACTCAGGAGTTTTCCCTCCAAACTGAGAAGGAGAGCAGGAGAGAGGGATCAGTTCCACACCTCCATTACTGAATAAGAGCATCCACAGGGTCATCCATCACGTCGTTTGGCTCTGTGCTCCTACTGTCTCTCAGGCCGCGCTGCAGCTTAACTGGAGAAAGAGTTAGGACGTCCAGTTCGCTCGGTGTCTTCAGGAGAAACTTTTCCTAAAGCCCTGAGGACCTCTACCAGCGCTGACGAGCGAGGAGTTTGGTGTTCCTGTGCTCTCAGCCTCGGCGTGCGGGGTGAACGTGCGGGGTGAACGTGCTTCTGCCTGGTCATTGGGGTTTTGGAGTTTTTAAACGGTTCAGCGGAGAGAAGTAATGAGTTAATTTCCTGAAAGATCAGCGTCCCACCCCAGCTGATTTAATCGAATCGAGCCTCATGAGCCACGCTGAAGTGGAGAGCGTGAGGGTGAAGTGTAGGGTGAAGAAATTTCCATAAGCCGCAGTCGGCCCTCTTCCACATACACGAGCTCTCTCACGCTCACGTTTAATAAAATATTCGTCCCTGATTATGATACGTTATATGATCTTTCAAGCAATTCGCACTCGACTTTCTCTTCAGTCCACTTGTTGAAGTTGTGCTGCTACAAGACACACACACACACACACACACACACACACACACCTTCTGTTAGAACACACTCTGCTCAAAGCGCTGTGTACACACGGGCAATTGTTCAAGCTCTGCACATCTGTTACAGGAGGATTTAGATTTCTCATCCTCCTCACCTTACTCTCTCCTTCCCTTCTATCTCTTCTCATTTGCTTTGTGTGTGTGTGTGTGTGTTGGCCAAGTGCACCCGAGGTGTAAGAGAGCTGAGAACACACACGTCTCCACGCCTGATATTGAATTTGGCACGAGGAGCAACCACGCATGTATCCGCGCACACACATACACATACACACACACACACACACACACACACACAGCTAGAGATTGCCTGTGTGTGATTGTAACAAATTATTTTTCACCCAAAGCCTCATTAACTGTAGAGAGTGAGGTTATGGAGAGTGCATCTGTTTATCTGTGTACAAAACTGAGCACAGTGACCTCTCCAGTGATGGATTTTTGCAGCGCAGGCAGAATTTACAGCCTAATTAGATCTGCATGCCACCGTGTGTGTGTGTGTGTGTGTGTGTGTGTGTGTGTGTGTGTTTTTGTCCGCAGTACATTAGAAAATTCGGAGGCACTACTGCAAACGCATGCAGTGTTTTCAGCCACAGGGGGCAGCTGAACTCTGTCCACCAGCCTTCCTCTCTCTCTCTCTCTCTCTCTCACACACCTTCACTAAGCACTGAGAAACAAAGTTATTTGGGTTAATATGATGCAATGCGGTGCCACAGATCACAGCTGTAATTGGGTACGTGCCCAAAATACACCCTCATATTTAACACGCTACATCCTTAATCACAGACACTTTTATTTATTTTTTTATTTATTTTATTTTATTTTTTTAAATAGTCACTGTGTGTTCCTGAATAGGCAACAGGGCTGCATGACGTTTATCAACTGTGATCATAATAAGCTGAGATTTCAGCGACAAAGCGAGACGTGAGCTGAGATTTTTCTCAATTTTACGCGTGAGGCACGACGCAGTGACGTGATGTGACGATTTCAGGTGGTTTCCTTCCCCCGTGTCTCAGCTTTAGTTCCTGCGTCCTGTCCGACGTCTCATCAAATGTGTATAGAGACGTTACGAATGAAAGTACAGCTCAGAAGGAAGTAGCAGAGATCGTCAGTGTCGCAGGAGAGAGTTTGTAGCTAGCACTGTTAGCGTCCGGTGCTATTCTGCTAATAGCATCTATGAAGTTAGACAAATCGAACAACTAATTTGCGTTATTTCATTTGTGCTTTACTTGTTAGAAGACGATGTGTAGAGAGATATGCAGCTAGCACAGTTAGCTTGCGCTGCTAATCTGCTAGAAAAGATAAGACTTTAACAAACGGATCAAGATCGTGATTTTAATACGAAGTTGGTTTTTGTGAAGACAGATTTTATATTTTTATATTATTAATATCCGGGGGGAAAAAAAGGCAGTGTCCATAAACACCACGACCTCAGCCACTGCACCATCACACCATCGTCCATCATTTAAACATTGTTTATTCTTCTGCAACACATGACTTGGCTATCATTATACAGTTATTGCTTTTGTTATGTATCAGACGGTGCATCATCTCGCTTTTGTGTGTTTCATTCAAAACATGAAGTGTAAGCGAAGACCGAACCTAAAGCGTTATTTGTGATGACTGTCATGGTTTCATTCCAGGATGGTTATATAACACGAAGAGAATCGATTCAGAGCTGCAGCGTTTATATCATCGCCATGAATATTTCATCTTTACAATTACTGGCCATTGTTTATGATGTGTGTAAAATAATATGATACATATGTACAGTTACACTTGGCATTTCTAATCTCTCTCTGTCTGCCGCTCTCTCTCTGGCACTCTGTCTGTCTTTCTCTCTCTCTTTTTCACTCTGTCTCTCGATCTGTCTTTCTCTTTGTAACGCTGTCTGTCTGGCTCTTTCTCTGTCTGTCTCTCTCTCTCTCTCTCTCTCTCTCTCTCTCTCTCTCTCTCTGGCATTCTGTCTGTCTTTCTCTCTCTCTTTCACTCTCTGTTTGTCTCTCGGTCTGTCTTTCTCTTTGAAATGCTGTCTGTCTGGCTCTTTCTCTTTCTGTCTGTGTCTCTGTCTGTTTTTCTCCCTCTCTCTCTCTCTCTCTCTCTCTCTCTCTCTCTCTCCCCCTCATTAATGCTGTATCTATATCAGTGAAGAATGGTGAAGTCATGCACTGAAGATTCAGTAACCTTCTTTACAGTGCGTGTGTGTTTGCCTGTTTGGTGTTGTATTACAGTCACGAGTCAGAAGTGTGTGTGTGTGTGTGTGTGTGTGTGAGAGAGAGGGAGAGAGTGAGTGCGTGAGAGAGATGTGGCACTGTTGTCACACTCTGGCATGCACACACATTGTCTCATTACAAATAAACATTAACGCCCAGGGCTCACTATTAATGCCTACAACACCCTAACACACACACACACACACACACACACACACACACACAGCTCTTTTCTCTGTGTCCTGTATAATTGTGTGTATTGTAATTGTGTTATGTGTAAGTGATCAGGCTTCATTCCTCTTTCCTCTAAACATGCAGATTGAGATGAGTGCAGTGAGGCAGCTGATAAAGCAGCACAGCTGAACGAGAATGCCGCAGTGAGCTGAGCTGAGTGTGTGTGTGTGTGTGAGAGAGAGAGAGACATCACATTTTCTGTTTAAGATGTTATATATGTAAAGAGGATCTTTAATAGAGAACGTGGAAATGGCTAACGTGAGCTCTCAGAGCAGCATCAACAATCCGTTCATTAAAATGGAAGGAAATGAAGTGCTCAGTGCTCGCACAAGTGACCTGCTCTTAATTCACAATTAAACGCCATAGAGCCGAGAGTGATTGATTGATTGTTTTAACAAGTGCGTTATACCGACTGTTCTGATTAATGAGCCCTAACCGTGTTGCGGGATGAGACGCTGGACGCAGTGCTTTCGCTAGAGTCTCGTCCTACTTTCGCTTTTGTCCCATTAATATGGCGTGAATGAACTCTACCACTTCATCTCATTGCGTCTGTTTACTGATGATTCTATGTGCAATGCAGGTTTTAAACGGTGTCAGTTTTTCATTATAAAGCAATTTATACCAAGTTTTTCCTCCTTGTTGCTGTCTTGTCCTATTGTTCTGTATGCTGGAGCTTCCTGCTGTGAGGTTTCTGTGCACCTTTTGTGTCTGCATCTGCATTCACAACCTCCCCCCCCACCCCCTGTCTGTCTGTCTGCCTCGCTCTCACCTGAAGAAAAAAAAAAAAAGCACACCTTAGGATTTCTCTTTGTGTTCTGCTTGATGTCGTACTGCGAGCGTTTTACCGTGAGCTCTTTTTTTTTTCTTTCTTTTGATTCGCGTGCATAATTGAATCGTCCGAGCTTCTAAGAGCTGCCTCTGTAGTCATTAAGACTGTATCAGTGCTCATCCCACGTCTCTTCTTCATCTCGTCTGCTCACACTGAACATCTGAGTGCTGTTTGTCTCATATAATCGCACTACACGCTCTCAACCAGAAGAGTACCGCTCCCCTTTTGACTCCTCATGTTGTTGTCTCCGGGAGTTTTCCCTCATCACTGTCTCCTCCGGACTGCTCCTAAGACTGAGTTGTGATTATTGTTTTTAGTGCGTAACAGCAGGGAGTGGAGGTAGATTCCACCGTCGGAAAAAGAAGTAAACAAGCTGGAATCGAGACCAAGTCGTCTTCTGAAATTGATGTGAATATAACGAATATGGATATTACAAAACCGCACCTTTTTACAAAACGCCAGATCTGGAAATCTCGTTAAGTTAGGATTGAGAGCTTGACAGGCGAGTCTTGTCGTGTCATAAAACAGAGCAGCCAATCGCGTTTCAGTATGCAAATGACGTCACGCATACGGAATGTGTAATTCGTGTTTGACATTTCCATTTGCCGAGACATCAGACGATGTATTTTTTTTGCTTTAGAAAACAAATTGTAGGGTCTTCAAAATACGTCTTGGGTGATTGTGTGTGTGTGTGTGTGTGTGTGTGTGTGTGTGCGCGTGCGCGCGCGTGCAGATGTACAGTGAAGCGTTGAGGATTTATAACCTACGCTTTATTCCAGCTCTGCATTTCTCTGTACAGAGAAAGAGAGGGTGTGTGATGTCTCTTAAATTCACCTAGTTCTTCTTAATAAGCTTTACTGATCTCGTTGTTACTCTTATCTTTAAGAGGAGACGGAAATAGCGAATCGAGGTGCGCTCCAACGACACGACGACACAATTAAGCATTTTTAATTAATATTCGGAGCTTGTCCACATGCTCGTGGTGAACCGAGCTTCTCTCTCATTGTCTGAACCTGGCGCTCGTCCAGACGCTGTGCAGAGAAACATGGGGCGGATTCGAGCCGTCTGCGGCGCTGTGTCCCAGTCTGTGCGCTGCGTCTGACAGCCCGTCTCTCAGCCTGAGCTTCAACAATCCTGCACTCAGCAAACTGTCACCGCGGTCTCTCTTTCTTTATTACAGTCTCTCTCCGTCTGTTTATCTCACTCACACACTGCACTGCTCCCTCTCTCTCTCTCTCTCCCTCTCTCTCTCTCTTCCTCTCTGTCTCTCTCTGTGTGTGTGTGTACGTGTATATTTAAAACGACGTCTGCATCCTGGTCTCGTCTCTGTATATGATCAGGCATTTAGTGCGCTACACGAAGTGCACATATGTACTTTAAGATATATACTTTGAGAATTGAATAAAAGTTGAGTAGTGAACTTTTGTTCTGAAAGTACAAGTGCGTGTCATAAAACGAGATCCACGCAGCAGAAGAACGACAAACTAACAGCGCACATGTGAGTACGTGACCGTGCCAGAGGTGTCCGCTCTTAACTGCAGTGCATGCTGGGAAGATCTTGACCTCCCCGCTCCCAGCTCAGAGTGGCGATTGGGGTGTGTGTGTGTGTGTGTGTGAGGGAGGAACTCAGCGATATGTGAGAAATGTGATTATTTTTGGATCCTTGTAGTACCTACAGTTCAGAAATAACATGTGGGACCAGAGAGCCGTTGCACAACAGCTTTTGTGCAAACAGGATTGTGCAACGCACATTTCCACATTCAGCAGACGCTCATATTCCAAACGCGGAGCGGAGAAAAGAGCCGACAGAGACACAAGTACAACAGACGTGGAGAGCAAACTCATGGCGCGCCAGCAAACGCATGACTGGCTTTATGTACCTTGTAAAATGGTCTATAATATAATCTCTGCTTGCAAGATTTGTGTATAGCTTCAGTCATAAAAAAATCCAACAAGTCCACTGAGACGCAGTGCGTCCAGCTCCGTGTGTGTGTGTGTGTGTGTGTGTGTCACGTGATGACAAAACTGTGTGAATTCTGTCCAGGTCTGGGATTTTTTTTCTTTTTTTTTTTATTTTTTTTTTTAATTTGTTCAACCTCTCTTAGAGAACAGGGAAAAACTGTTGTTCAAACTCCCGTTTAGTAATAATGTTAAAAACAAAAAAAAAGTGTTAATATTGTTATTGAGGTTAGATTAAGTGATATTGTGATGTGTGTTAATATAATATACATTATGTAAGGAATAAAACACTTGTGTCATGCTGTTACCGGAAAATAATCACTGATGAAGCAGCGTGATGAATAGCAGCACATTCCAAAGTGTTTTATTCCCCTTATACAGCCATCAGTCAGCAGCAACACCTCGTACTCATGGAACCTCCACGAAACAAGTTCCTGTTGTCACTTAAGTTATAGCAGCTACAAACCATCGTTCTGTCCCCAGCCTCAGGCGATGTGCTGAAACACCGAAGCAGAGCTTCACAGCTCGCCTGTATAGTGTACGAGATCCTGCTCACGCCATTAATGCCGTCCTTGCATCATTCCATCATCCGGATGACCTTCTTGGGTTTTTGGGCGTGAACCTCCATCTTCTGCTCTTTAAAGCACATGAATTGCCACGCTCAGCAGCCTCCTGCTTAAACTGAGAGTTCTTTTTTTTTTTTTTTTTTTTTTTTTTGGAGGAAGGACAAATCCCTGCAGCTGTGGAGTTAATGCGCAGTTCTATTATCAACCATTTGCACAGAGCTCTTTCTGTGTAAAAATAGTGTAAGCAGGAAAACCCGAAGGACATGTAGAAGGAGTGTAGCAAATAAAGGTCCCAAACGTCTTTCCGCCGTTGCAGTAGGACGTGAAATCCTTCAGCTTGCGCCCTGTTTAGTGCACAGACGCTTGAACCAGAGATGCTGGTGCTTTCCCAGTGGAACAATCACGCTTTCATTAAGAAATCGAACTCTGCTGCTGGTTCTAAACAAACACACAGTCAACAGACTCACAATATAACATTGGGCCGCTGCTATTCGAAATCTGCATATTATCTCTGGAAGACAAATTTCTAAAATTATACAAATTATATACATTTTTTGTAGTGTTACAACATGGAACGGGAATGCACGTAATTAGGGTTACGTCCTAAAAAATACCTACAAATAAGAAATATGAAGGCTTCGATTGCCTAAATATTCACCCCTGTTTCTGTGAAACCCCTAAATTAGTTCCAGGACATGAGTTGCCGTAATTAATAGAATGGAGTCGATCTGTGTGGAATTAAAGTGTCACGTGCTCTCAATATGAATATCCCCCCTTTCTGGAAGGTCGAACAGCATCACAAAATCATCCAGGAGCTATAGAAACTAGTTCTGGGAAGGCATCAATACGGTTTTAGTTATAAAAAAAAATCCCAAAATAAATGAAAGATATGGCACAACTGCGACTCTGCCTAGAGGAAGCCATCCACCCAAATGCATGACCAGGTAAAAAGGGAATTAATCAGAGAAACAACTTGGAGGCCAGAGGGTGATTCTTAAGGCAGTGCTACCACCACCATGCTTCACTGTTGTCCATTTATAGCACGGGGTTTTAATGCTATAAAATGTAGACAAAGTTTAGTGGGGGCGAATACTTATGCAAGGCACTGTATTCCTCAAGATTTAAGTATTGCATGCACTGCTGCAATAAAAGTGTGAAACGTGCAGAATTCCTTTCTGAAGCTGTGGTTTACAGGTTCATACCAACTCAAACAGAGAGAGAGAGAGAGAGAGTGTTTTATAATGTGTTTTATTATTCCACTCGCGTAGAAACCTGGCCTCAGTTAGACTCGAAAAGCAGCTCCTTTAACTGAAAAACTTAATAGGAAGTTTCTGGTGTTATGTCAAAATGTGCTGCCTTGAAGGCAAAATTTGTATTAGCACCCACTCTTTGGTAGCTTTATGATTCATATCACTGTGTGCCTGTGTTAATTGTGCAGTTACATAACCTTATCGATGTCTCTAGTCTTTCCACCGTTAGCTTATTTTAACACGGCTTCCTGTGCATCTTCGAACATTCAGAGATATTTTAATGCAAAGCAACCTAGCCAGCGTAGAACTGGGGAAACCTTTAACACACCCCAAATTGCTCCGTATTGCTCCACTATTGCACCAGGGTGTGAAATCCATCAGCTCGCTTCTCTACGTGGTGCACAGATTGTGGAGCGAAGGGGCCGATGCTGACTGTTAGCTTTCACCGCTCCCGCTGGAACCCACTGTGGCTTCAAAGAAAGCAGAAGTCTCCCATTGCTGACGAGTTTTTCTTTCTGTCTTCACCGCTCTGTTGCGTGCTAGACGTTCATTATTGTAAGGAACAGGTGAGAATTAAAGGAGAATTTGCTCCCTCGCTGTCGTATTGTGTGTTGATGTGGGTGTTACGTGTAATTCTTTTAGACGGAATCCTGTAAGTAGTTTCTTCAATAATCCGTTTCATTTGCAGCTCATCAGACATCCGAGGTTATGAGTATTGGCTGATACCTAGTACTGTTCTGATTTTAGTTACTAATCACACATTCGTTATTGTGCAAAACATCACCGTACTGTTGAATGCAAAAGTTGGCGTGCCTTATGGTTTCTGGCTGAAAAAGACAGAAAAATGTACCTCCATTTAAAAAATATATATATATATCAATTCCGTTTTATTTATATTTCAATTTAAATGTCATCAGATATGTTTCGTTCAAACATTTACTGCAGTTTGCATAAACGTTCAGCCACCATGAACTTTTCCACGTTTAGTCATGTTGCTGAAATAGAGCAAAGCAAAGCATGGTGGTGGTAGCATCACGTTTAGCGTAACCCGTGGCCTCTTGGTTGTTTCTCTGACTAATCCCCACGCTACCCCGGTCACTCGTTTTGGCAGGCGGTAGAGTCGATTTCAGTAATACCGACACATTCGTTATTGTGTTAGAACATCATCGTAATATCATAACAATGGATTGGTAAATGTCAAACCTGATCCGACTCTTTCAGGTCATTTCTCAATATCTTACAAAAAAAAAAACACAGTTGCAAAGAAAAAAATGAAAGAAGAAGGGAAAGTTCACGAGCTCCTGCTATGTTGGCAGTGAAGTATGTACTGAGAGGAAGCTTTTCAGCTTTTTTTTTTATAGCTCCACTCGCACTGAAGCTTGGCCTCCTGTTGGACGCAATTCAGTAATGAGTTATGAGTCAGGCCAGCACGCTAAACTTCCCCTGGAGAATAAAGCAGGTCTGCATGAGCGCAGCCCACTCTTCTGTAGCTTAATGAGAATAATAAACGAGACAGTGTTAATTCGACAGTTCCATCACCGCGCCTGTTCTTTTCGCACAGTAGCCCAGCCACCTCATATCAACACGGGTGCTCTTATAGCGACGCGTAGGTCTCGGTTACATCCCACTCGAGGAGTGTTTATACTCGAGGATACATTTATAAACCGGAGTAAGAGAGCGAGAGAGTTATCACCCCTCCTCCATCTGCTAAGCACAGCCTCCGTGGACGTTTAGCTGCGATGCGTCTCTGCTAAAGGAACACAGACTAAATTAAATCCTGTGACGTGAGGACATTAATCCTGCCTTGGCTCTCGCCACACACACACACACACACACACACGCGTGTACATTGAAGCTTCTGGCTCACACAGTGTGTGTAGGGTTTAGTCAGAGCTCATAGTCGTTTCCTGCTTTTTATATATTATACTACATTTATAGTACAAATGTTTTCAAATGTTTCATTCAAGCAGTTCCAGTGGTTTGCAGAAGTATTCACCCTCCTTGAACTTGAAGTGAACCATAGTGAAGCATGGTGGTGGAAGCATCACATTAAGAGGTACCCTTGGCCTCTGGGTTGCTTGCCTGATAATCTCTTTATCCAGCAACTTAGTTTTGGTGGACGGTTTCCTCGACACAGAGTCACGTTTGTGTCGTATTCTTTACATCTTTTAATAACGGATTTATTGTCGCTCTACAAGATATTTAAAGTTTGAGAGATTTTTCTAACAAAACCCCGACTGATACTTTTCCAGAGCTTTGTCCCGGACTTGTTTGGATCGCCCTTTAGTCTTCATGAAGTCTGTTTTGGTATAGTATGATCTCTGACAAACTCTGGGTTCTTCCAGGAACAGGTTTGATGAAGGACCTCTGTCTGAAATGTCCCGTTTGTAGACACTTTGTCTACGTTGTTTAACTTTTAATATTTAATGACGGACAGACGGCAAACGGATGAAGCCATACTAATTTTGAATAGTATTTGTTTTATCTGTTTTATCAAATATAGTTTGTCATGAATGGATTTTATATTTCTATAACTTTATAAAAACTAACATTTGGACCATTATATATTGTCCATATGGTATTGGATTTGTTTATAAAGCTAGGAGTAATATAGAACATTAGCGTTCATGAAGTTAGTAATGATTGAAACTTGAAACCCGCGCAGCATTCAGTGTGTGTGACGCATGTTGGATTAATTGAGGTGAACGAGAGCTCCGTCCCCACACAACTCCTTTGTTTTCATTTGCACAGGAAGGACAAAAGCTGATCTTTCCCTTGCGATGCCTGGTGCGACCTGATTGACCTTCCCTTGTGTGTGTGTGTGTTTTAGGTGTGTCGTGTTCGATCAGAGGCTCTGTGCGGATGGCTCTAATGAGGATCTGAGCTTTTATATGGGAATTTCTCTTCAGACCGAGGTGAGTGGGATTTATCTGTTCTGGACGATCGCTCTTTTGTTTCCGTTTGTCCTCAACATTCACGTCAATACTTTCATTAGTTAAGGTTAAGTTCCGCAATTGAGTCTCGGGAGGTCTGAGGGATTTAATTAACATCAGTGTAGCGGTGCAGAACTTTCCCTGAAGGTATTACATTCTGATGTGAAATGGTGGGCGTTTATAAGTGTATTATGGAGGGAATAAAACACTTGAGGGGCCCTTCCTGCAGGTGAGTCGATTCAGAGTCAAATCGCATTTTTGCTAGAGTTCGCTTCCTGCAGGTGAGTCGATTCAGAGTCAAATCGCATTTTTGCTAGAGTTCGCTTCCTGCAGGTGAGTCGATTCAGAGTCA
>CM075026.1:1512084-1564375 GCA_037576675.1 Pangasius sanitwongsei | reverse complement strand
TTTGATTCAGAGTCAAATCGCCTTCGCACTAGAGTTCACTTCCTGCACGTTATTTGATTCAGAGTCAAATCGCCTTCGCACTAGAGTTCACTTCCTGCACGCTATTTGATTCAGAGTCAAATCGCCTTCACACTAGAGTTCACTTCCTGCACGTTATTTGATTCAGAGTCAAATCGCCTTCTCACTAGAGTTCACTTTCTGCAGATGAGTCGACTCGGAGTCGAATTGCTTTCTCACTGCAATCGAAGCGCACTAGAGTTCACCTCGCTCAGAAGCTCTTGGACCCGAGGGCTATTGCTGTGGTCTCACTTGCCTGAAGAGCAGGCTGAGATTGGCGTTAGTGCTTGTGTCTCATTACCTGGCTTCATATTCTTCTTTTTTATTCCCATTTCTCTAAATGCTCACTCTGCATTTGTGTGTATGGTGTTGTGTAGGTTGTGTGATTTAGTTATTTTAACAGTGTTGAAAGCACCATTAGGCTTTTGAGTAAGAGAGAAAATCCATCTGAATCTTTTGTTACAGGATTGGTAGCCATTAGGAAAAACCCGATTTACCTGGTGTTAAAGTTGTTGATTTTTTTTAAGCTTAGAAAACCTTGCAAGCAAGTGCAAGAGCAAATCACGTCATCGTCTTATCTAATTTGTAACTGTCAAGACTTTCTGAAAAGTAGACTTTTTCATAGACGATAGAGCTCTGCATTGAAGGAACTGGATTTTTATATATATTTTTTTTTTTTGCACTAATGGGCTCTCTAGAGAGCGAGAAGGTGCAAGATGAATGCTTCAATCAATCGAGTAAATAATTCCCTCTCAGTCACACTACACAGAAGCATAACCATTAATTTACGTAGACTGCTGTGAGAGGCCGCGTTCTTAGCCGCCGGATGCAGCACGTACGCGAGTGCCGACTCGGGGTTACGTAACCCAGTCTTACAGGAGCGCGTGTGCTCGTCATCAACACCCCGACAGACGGAGACCCTGCTGTTACCAGCGTGCATTTTGTAGCAGAGCGGCCTGGGGGACTAACAAGCATCCTAGTCAAAACACTTCAGAAACGCTCGGCTGCTCTGAGAGGAGGTGAGGGAGACGGCGTGGAGAGGACCTGAGAGCGCAGTAAGGTCTTTGACGACACGCACTTTAATTACAGGTGAAAAAGTGTTTCGTGATCAGTTAATCATAATCAGTGTGTTTATCTCTGGATCTCCGGAAGCACTAAAGACCAAAACTAAACTTTTTTTTTTTTCCCTTCAGACTGATATTTTTTGATACTCGTCAATACTCAAACGAGTTAACATTTTACATTCATCACATCATGGAACATTTTATTTAGCTCTTTTCTGTTACTAGAAACCTGTATGATTTCCATACAGCCATGTTTTTTTTTTTTTGTTTTTTTTTTTGCATTATTATGCTTCATAATCCGTAAGGTGTCCTGACTAGCCTTTAACGCTTAAACGTCATCTGCACAATTGGTTTGATTTGGAAGAAAAAGAGACCAGTGCACGCTGAAGTGCTTGGCCAGTTTGAGCTCCGCTCTCTTTAAACATGTTTTATGGATGAGAATATATTTATAGATGACTTTCATTAGGATAATACGCACTGAAGCGAGGCGTCCCTTATTTAGGGCGCGCTCGGCTCGGAAAGCGTCTGCTTTGTTGTTTTGAATTATTTATAGACGGCATAAAACCCTGGGAATCTTTTCCCTCCTCGCAGTTAGACAGCGTTGCTCAGGACTGCCAGGGTTGCGTCCTTTTGGTCACCTTTAACCACTTTAACCTTCTTGCCAGTTTCAACATTTCCACAGATGATGGACATATTCAATAACAGTAAGAATTTTTTTTTTTTTTTTTTTAAATCACTCCGTCGCACTCTCTCTCGGTCTTGTTTTTTTTCTCCCACATCTCTTCGTTTCCCCATGTCGTGCATAGCGAGAGATTCAGTGTGTCTTAATGCTTTACACACATCAAACCGTCAAATAGGAAATAGTAATCCAGGGGAAATGATAACACACACTGCAGGAGAAAGACCATATAGTGTATAATAGGGGACAGTGTGTGAGAAGACCAACAAACAACCAGAACAAATCTTAGAGAGCAAGACACGCCCCTGGGGGCGGGGCATGTACATTCTAGAGAGCATTTAATTGGACGAACCGGAGACTAGGACAGAATGAGTCATCAACTAAAGTCATCTTTTTCCTCTAACTATACAATAAAAAATAAATAAATAAATAAAAAAGATATTTGAATGTTTTTTTTTTTCCAGATATTATAAAAAGAAAAGAACAATGAAAAAGATGGGGGGAAAATATGGAATTTAAATTTTAAACATTTTTAAAACAGTAGAAGATCAAAATAGCTGCGTAAAGAGTTGGTATTTTTTTCTTTTGAGTTATTAAAAGATGGGTTAAAGAGAAATCGTAGAGGAACATTAGAATCATTAAAGAAGAGTGTGCGATGGGACGCACGCAGCCGTGTGCATTTTCATTCCCGACCCATACAGCGTGATGAAAACGAGCAGATCGAACAGCCGTCTCTCTTCTACGCCATGTCTTTTCCCAGACACTGGGTTTTTATCTCTTTTTTTTTTTTTTTTTTTTTTGTGCGCACATCAGTGTGCTGCCGTCACCATGATGCAATCAGCAATAATACTTGTGTCTCCACGGAGGTTTCCGAGACGAGTCGATGCCACTGGTTTGCGGTGTTCGTCTTTCACTAGAATACCAAGCGTCCCGAATGACACCGTGTTGGACGTGAGGCGTGAAGAGACTCGGAGCTCCATTGTTAAAAGGCCGCAGTGATGTACTTGTCCATTGTTCTTGCTTATGATACGTTTGAGGTTTTAATCAGACTGAAGAGACTCTCGTGCTCGTAGTTCCTCCCAAACACCTTGCCAGCAGAGGGAGCTTTAGCTTTATCCCCATTGAAATAGCTAACTAGCTATTAAGTAGCTAGTTGATATTATATATGTTATTATATGTTGATATTTTCTGTCACCTAGCTAGCGTTTGCTGCTAGTGATGAACTCCACGTGCTGTATGGTTGTATGGTTTAAGACGTTTCATCAGGTTACGTGTTTTTCTCTGAGCGTAGGTTGCAGTCCGCTTTGCTTTGATTAAGTGTGAAATACGTCCTGATCTGTTCGTGAGCGTGACGGTGTACACTAGGCTTACGTTCCACGGTATCAGACGGTATCGGATGTTCTGAATCTTCGCTGGTATGTAAAGTCGGTTCTGCAGCAGTCTTACTATCTCCCTTTCACAGGCTTGATGTAGATTTATTTAACACAGCTTTTTTTTTTTTAAAATTCAGAATTTCAGTCTCGTAGTAAATTGACGCGGTATATTCCCAGTCCAGCTGTGACATGTCGTTTACTGTGACCTTGTCTAATGCAGGTAACAGATTCTGATGTCGCCCACAGAGAGAGAGAAAGAGACAGAGAGAGACAGAGAGAGCGAGCTGGAGGAGCGTGACTAATCCCAGGATCTCCTGTCCAATCTGTGCGAGGCGCCGTTTCGTCCTTCATGCCCCGCCGAATAAGCACTCCGTATCTCGCTCAGCATTTTTGCCAATCAATCTGTATCAGAAGCGAACGGCAGCTGGAAGACCCCGAGCCTGTTCCGTTAAAATCCCTTCGAATCCCATAAACACACCTGTGTGTGTGAAAGTGACCCGTGGAGGACGGTGAGCTTCGGAGTGTTTCCAGGTCTCCACCTCTGCACTGGTGAATTATTCAGCAGTCAATTATCGGCCGTTCCAAAGAGCTGGCACTGGAGACTCCTTCCATTTAAAAAAAAAAAAAAAAAAAAAAAAAAAAAAGAGCATGTCCTTACACCACATCAGCAATTACACATGTATTTTTAAGTCGTTCATATAAAATGTCCACCATACAAAGTTCCTGCGAATGAGCTGTCAGTGTAGAAACGACAGCGTATTAAAACGAGCGCGTGAATTTTTAAAGCTAGCATTTATTGTTAGCTACACGTCTCTTGGATTCCGCAGCATCCAACAGTCAATTTGTTTTGTTTTGTTTCATTGAGTACGACAGAGTTGACAAAACATCCCAACAGATCTTGCTTGCCAAACTGACAGCTTAAGAAACCCATTTATGTCTCAGTATTCGCTAATTTGATGAAAGCGACTCAGAATTGCAGCTATTGCAGATTTTTTTTTTGTTTAGTACAAGAAAGCCAATGTGCTTGAAAGTCCATATCTTTTTTTTTTTTGTTTTTTTTTTATTTGCAGAAATTCCATTTGATCGTTTTTTTTAATTTTTTTTTTTTTTAATATAAGCACACAAGTAATGGTTTCATTTCCTGAGTGAATTCAGTTGCTTTCAACTCTGCATTGGTAGCAAACCAGCTGCTCTCGTACACCTGCAGTCTGAAACGTATCTGCCAATATCATCCTTGGCTAACCAAGTTCAACAGCTCCCTTATTTAAAATCCCCCACCGTGCGGTCTGTTAGCTGTCTGGTGTTGACGTCTCTCGTGAATATCAGACGTTTATATCTTCATTCAGAAGATTGCCAGGTGTTACAAAGGACGGCAGTCGTAAACATTTTCAGCGTTTCATGGCTGCGCAAAATGGCCTCCGTTCTCAGACCGTACACTGTTATTTATTAGTCACGCACAGCTGAACATCTCTCATAATTGTTCCCGAGTCCTTGGACGCCAAGTTAAAGGACTTTGTCTTGCCGCTTTTTGGTCCATCATCATTTGCGCTAATAACGCATTTCCTGTTTGCTGAAACACCACCTCATTCCTGCCAGTGCTAAACCAGAGGGAAAAAGAAATGGTTTAAAATGAGCGCGTGTGAAAGATTTGTTACCTTCCGCTTCCATCAAGGCCCACTTGAATCCGAGCGCGCCGCGTTTCATGTTGGCATTGGTATGCTAATGCTCTAATTAGCGCCTCGCGCATGTGGGAACGCGACAAAAATAGAATTGCATTTACACTCGAGCTGATTAGATAATTATAATATTTCCAGGAGAAGTTTCAAATTACAGCTAATTATTTCATGACTCGTTCTGTTTTGCCTCGCGTGGGTAAGGAGCGCCTCGCTGCTCTCTGAGGTAATCCCTGCGCTAGAGCCGAGCAGAGCTCACCCAAATTTGTGCTGTGTCACTTTCCATTTGTGCTGCGTCTCTTTTTTCCTCGTTTGAGGTTGCGTCTTCGGTCGTGGCGGCTCAACAATTCACTCTTCAGATTAATATTCAGTATAAAAGGAGAGACCTGTTCCATTTAATCTTCCAGACGTGAGATGGAGGCCGTGTCTGCGTACGAGTGTATGTCAGCGTATCTTGGAAGCAGTGAGTGTTTTTCCTATTCTAGGCATGTACAGAGAAGTGTCGACTGTTAACTGGGCTGTCTGAGCGGTTCCGTAGGTAAGGAAGGTGCCGAGCCCTTCGCCCCCCCCCCGCACCGGCTTTCTTTTAATAGGTTCCCAGATCACTTCACTGCCTCTCTTAAACACCGGGAAAAGAGAGCCTCGGCAAACGAGCAGCAGTCCCACAGGACGCCGTGACCGAGCACATTGCAGCCACATCAAGGAGAAAATGCTCGCGTTGCAGGAAACGTCTGCGCAAACCTCTCGCCGGCCTCCGAACCACAGCAGCAGCAAAACCAAAAACAGAGTACTGTACTCGCTACTGTGTCGTTTATACGTTACTCTGATATTATGCTGTATAACGGAATTTCTGACCTCTGACTAAAGGGAAAAAGAAAACAACGAAAACGTCCTCTTAACTCGGGACGTTCTCGAGTTCAGCAAGTGACGTCAAATCAACATGGCCGCTCACAGCATCAGCAGTAAACACAGCAGCACCTCTACCTTTAAATGACTTATAGTGTATATTATTTTAGATAAATCAGCATACAGACATATTCGCTACATAGTTCACTGTTCTGAGGAGGGACTTACACTCATCACAGTTAGCTAGCTAGCTAGCTTGTTGCTAACAAAAGACGGACACGGATCTATGATTTTTTTTCACTCACTTTGTAGATCGACAAGATTACGTAAATCCAAGTTCCGACTTCCCACTTCCGAGGTGAGTTGAATGCAGCATTAATTTTTTTTTTTACGGTAGCTGTGCTACTACAGCACATACGGTAGTTTACTCATTAGTTTGTGTTTTCAGCTTGCCGCTAACATACCACTGGGAATCGTTGTAGCTATAGGATTGATGACACCAATATCCTGTCTGAAATGCTTCTTTTCTCTAAGCAGACAGAATATGTGGGGCGTGTCTTGTACTCCAGACAAACTTGCCGTTCATAATGTACCGTAGTAGTAAGACCTGACGCAGAGTTTCCCTTTTCACGTTACAGTTCCCATGGTGATGGACTTCATGTGGTTGTGCTTGTTTTGCTTTTTATTCTAGTCCCGTCTCCACCCCTGTCCTGTCGTTGGCTTGTTGCCTGATTGCGTGTTTAGTCTGTCCTGTGTTTAGTTCTGATTAGTTTGTCTGTTTACACTTTGTCTATTGAGTGATCATCTCACAGCGAAGTCTTACCATGTTTTGGTTTTTTTTCGTTTTCTCCTGTGAATTCCTTTTCCGTGTTTCATGTTTCCTAGTTTTGACTAGCGATGATTATGGATATCTGTGATTACTCTGATGGAAAATGTTTTGAACCGCATCTTTGATTCTTTGTTTGAACTAACTAAAGGCGGACATTACGCACTCGCATCGTCCGATTAAAGAACTGTCACGTACTTCAAATGGGTTTTATTTTTATCGCGTGAACATTTTTTTTTTTTCTTTTACTTTTAAAGCATAAAGTGAAATTCTGTACCTCAGCTCCAGTGTGTGCGGCATTGAACAAAGGGCCCGGTTTTCAGCAAAAATGGCAAAAGTTTCTTTTGTGATGAAACTTGCGACTGACCCGGTAATTCACTTTCCCCTTTCTGAATGATGTGGAAGCTTTGCTTTGCCACTTGCTCCAGGGTGCTCAGATCATCTTTTTTTTCCCGACCCCAGAAGGAAATGTACATTGTGATTTTGAATTTTCATTGTATTCATTGTGAACACTTTATCTCCGTATGTTCGAGCTTGCACACAGTGAGCGTCTTATCCCGTTCTTTTTGTCCTTCTAATTCATAAAATCCAGAATGTGCCTATGCAGTCACTTTCAAAGTGGAGGAAGCAGGTCTGAGTTTGTACAACTGTAAATCTGCTGGCTAGCTTACCCTTTTTTTTTATTTTTTTTTTTTTATTAGGACTTGCTTCGCGTTGTTTGGACGGTTTGTGGGTTTTTGTTTTTAAAAAAAAAAAAAAAAAAAAGTAATAAAAATATGATTAAGATCTGTGCTCTGATACACCAATTCCTAACAAATATGTCAGAAGCAAAACAACTTTGCAATGGCTCATAGAGCTCCTCGGAGGGAAAGATAATGAGTTAGAGAGAGAGAGAGAGAGAGAGAGAGAGAGAGAGAGAGAGAGAGCGAGAAAGAGAGATTGTTGTACCTTGAGACTTGATCAGGGTTTTTTTTATAATGATGCACCCACCCCCGTGTTTCTGTGCACAGAAATTTAGTGGGGCTTAGTTAAATAGCTGGAATGCAGCGGGTGTTCCTGTATTTCTTTTGTCACGTTGTACATTACTAATGCGTTTCATGGATGGACAGTCTTCACCGTCTCGGTCTCTCGGCTACACTTCTCCATCCCAGCTTTCTTTCTCTTCATGCCTTTGTCTCTGTCTCAAGCGCCCAGTGGTGTGTGTGTGATGGAGAGCAATTTCGCACTCCACTGACTCGCTTCTACAGCCCGGGGTAGTGAGGTGATGCTGGGACCCTCCTAGTGGACCACCCAGTCAGGAGACCAAGATGAGAGATGATGCCCTTCTGCTAAGCTTTTCTGAGAGGCGCAAATTTTTGAGCAGAGTTGGGAAGTTCCAAACTATAATTACTTTTTTTTTTCTCTTTTTTTTTTTTTTTTAAAGAGTCAATCTAAATTCCTAACAAATCGAAACTTTAACATCTGTGACATCAGGAAAGCTCCCATCACTGTACTGTATCAGCTTCTGCATACATGTTGTGTTTATCACAGCAGTTCAGCTAGTTTGCATTAGAGTTGTCATCATGCATCCTGCTTGGCTCCTTAGTGAACGAAGCACTAATTTAGTATGAGGAACTAAAATCAGTGGGTTTTTTTTGGTGAATCTTTTTTCATACTGAGCAAAAAATATGAAACTGTACTTCAGCTTTAACCAGTGGATTTATTTAGATGACTAATTGCACTTTTACTTGAGTGACGGGATTCAGTAATTTTACCACCTCAGCTGTTGCAGCCGTCTGTCTGTAACGCACGACAAATCACAAAATGCCGGTTTTTGTATTTATTTTAAACATGGTGCGATCAGTGTCTGATAATAACAATTTGCTGTTAATTTGTTGCCGTACTGTTTTATCATCACACTGATCATCATACATAATAATACTAATCTGTCCCAGATGTGTCTGACCCAGAGAATATGATCATCTCAAGCTTAATTAGCTCCGTAGCAGAAATAGAGCTCCAATGTTGGCTAAAGTGCCCGCTTTCCGCTGCCTTTAGTGTTTTTACGAAAAGTGTTTTACTGAAGAGCTCTTGTTAACCGTTATAACGTGGTTGTGTAACCGTGTTGATTGTTGCAATCTGAAGCGATCAGACTTCACAACTGCAGCTCTCATAGGCTCTCCAAGAAATAACGTGATCATGTGACCAGCGTGCTTTGTATATATTTTAACTCTTTATGCAGATTAGGACCTCTGGTGTTCAAACAGTGCAGATGCATTACATGCGTAATTAACAGAATGCTGACTTGGACGAGATTTGGATGAGAATCACACATTTCCACATTTTTTGCATCACGTCACTATGTATCGTTCCACTCCTAGTAGCTATGCTTCACAGACTCCCCTGACCTAGAGTTGCGTGCAGTTAGAGCTTCCACATTACGGCTGTCGCGGTTGTTTTACTGAGGAGCAGTTGTTTTATCTCTGCAGGAGAACAGCGTGTTTATTTTGCTTCCTTAATTAGGGAGTGTAATGAATCAACAATGGCAGGCCCACACACTGTGGCTGAGGTGCGTTACTCAGCTCAGAGAGATGACGCTGCGTCTACTGCAAGACCTGCATCTGGAAGGAAACATAAATACATGCACTTGTGCATTAAACATGGCACCATGTGATTCAGATTTATTTCATGCCTATTCTAGTTTCCAGTATTTGCCATCCTTCCCACCTGCTTTCTTTTATTTCCCGGGATGTTTGTTAATTACCTGGCGCTAACTGGTGTTACTTTCTCACACGCTATGGACTCACGAGTCCGTGCCAAGGATAATTTATCTAACAAATCTAAGCAAGCAGATGGAATCGGAAAGCTTTATTTTTCGCCGTGTTAACTTATTTCCTCGGCCAATTAGTCAGCGAGTGCCGCAGCAATCACCAGTGAAGGTCACTGTAAAAATGCTGGCAGTTAACGTCTGATTATATCAGCAAGGCCTTCACCGTGTTCATTAAATAAATAGACTTTTTTTTTTTTTATATTGCCAAAGAAATCCAATGTCATCACGCAAATTTATCCAGGGTTATGTTTTTATACATGTACAAGTGAGGCAGCTCCATCTCTTTAGCTGAGACGGAGGAGATTCACTCTTCATTCTTTTTTTTTTTTTTTTTTTACAGTACTTACAGTTCCTGCGTTATGTGAATGCTGCGAAAATAAAAGGAACCGTAAAATGTTGTACTTTCTGCATTTAGAGGACTTCTCTCCGTCTGTAAAAGAGAGATGTACTGCAGTGACGTCCTCCTTATAAATCATCTTCCTCGTGTCCTTTATTAAAGCTGCTCCGTCATCCACGATACAGTGGTGGATAGCAATCGTTATTATTTCATAATGACGCAATTCCTCAACTGTCACTTGTTGCGGACGTGATGTTTAGCACGTCAACATTTATCTCCCCGCCTAGGACGAAATGCCAAGGCCTGCAGGTGCACTATTCAGAGATATTCATATACTGTGTGTGTGTGTGAGATTCATGTATTGGGTCTGACTGCATCATTGGAGTCATCTGGAACACGGTGTGTACTAGAGACAGTAGCTGAGACACTCTGAAGTCCAGGCACGGCTTGAATGTGTGATTAGAGAGAGAGAGAGAGACTCTTGGGAGCAGGTGCTGAAGCTGTGGCCGCCCTCTTGTAAATCACTCACACTCGTTTTAGAGGTGTAATGATATTTATTACTGCTGCTTTGAACATTGTATGTTGTAGGTTTTGCGTGTGTGTGTGTGGTTTCGTTTTTCCGTTACTGCTCTGAGCTAGTGTTGATCAGTTCATCCTGGGTCTCTGTCTTCCTCCATGTTTCTTGTAAGTGATAGAGGTCAAACCGACACCACGGGAGATATCACTCTCACATCGTGTCCTTCTCCGAGTTTTTCCCGGGCCTTACGTCAGCCATGTTATGAAACTTATCCGTACTTTGCCTGCGAGCGCGTGTTTAAAACCCCTGCGCCTCGGGGCGCCTCGGTCTCCCGGGCGCTTCTCTGCATCACCGTCTGCACTTTAATTTACAGAAACGCGGGAGTGTGTGGCACAGTGCAGAGCGAGAGAATTAAACACACAGGATAGTGTACAGCGCCGAGACTGAACATGCAGCCCTGAGGGTCACCGGTGCTCCGAGTGCTGCTGCTGCTGCTGCTGCAGGACGTGTTACTCGTCCCGACTTCAGTAGAGCTCAGCTTACTTTCCAGATCACTTTCTGTGGGAAGATTGTATCACTCAATAACATTCTCATCCATGGATAAGGCTCAGAGGGTGATAAGAGAGCTGTGTGGGGTTGAGTGAGACGCTCATTTTGTTCCTCTTGACTAGCTTGTTGATTAACGTTAAGAATGCTATGATCTGGTCATCTGAGAGACTGGCCTGTTGTCCTTGAAGCACGCAGGAACCGCTGCTAGGAAAGATAAAACACAACAGGCCGTGCTGTTATAGGGAAATAATCCATGACAACGTGGTGTGACTACACAAAGTGTTTTATTCCTCTTATACCACCGCCGTTTGCCAATGATGACAATTTTTAAATCATTAATGAACATCACTTTTTTTTTTTTTAACTGTTTATAGTTACATTTAATGTTGTTCAGCGTCCACGTAACAAGTTAGTTCGTGTTCTTACTTACGTTAAAGCAGCTATAAACAGTCGTTCCATCAGCAGCTTCTCCTTATTTCTGTCTCTAGAAGTTAATAAGACAAAAGAGAGACAGCTTGTCATGTTACTAAGAAACCGCTAAGCGTAAACTGCTCTGTCCCGTGGCGACAAACTGTCGACACTGCGATACTAGAGCCTCCTTCCCTAAGCTCTAAATGTCTTCTGACAGAAGACTCTCTCTCTCTCTCTCGATGTCTCTCTGTTTCTCTTCCTCCCAATAGTAGCACTCGGTAATTACTGTGAAAAACGCATCTTGCCCCAGTTTAGTGAGAATTACAGATCTCAGCACTTTTTGTTTGTGGAATCCGAGAGGAGTTTATGTGTCTGTGATCGCAGCAGCTGGTGCGCCTCGACCCCGTAACAGCTTTTCTTTACAATGCAGTTTAGTAGATATTTAGCCTTAATTACTCCTGCAGCTTTGGTCCCAGTCAGTGCGAGACGGGACCGGATGTGACAACAGCCAGACTGTAGTGCGTATAACGAACAGAACTCGGCTTCAATGCATCAGGAATGCCTGAAAGTATTTGCACACAACCCTAGTGGCTTTGCTTCTCCCTGCACTGTTCCAGTGCCTCGTCTTTGCTGTTTATACATCAGGACGTCTGAAAAGTACGAGTTTTAATATAAGACTAGCAGTTACTACAACCTGTGTGTCATTTAGATGGCTTTTATCTCCTGCTTCTTTAAAGACGGAGAGACATATTAAAGCTTTATCGCTCAGCCGTGAGCATTTCAGGTAAAATTACTCCTCAGATTGTTCAAGGCATTGTTCCTATAATATCCAGATGTTTAAAATTCCACCCACACGCGCAGAGAAAAAGGGTGTGTGTGTGTGTGTGTCTGCTGCGTGCTGGGTGGTATAAAGTTCATAACGCTGCTACGCGCCGTCACATTTAAAACTTTAGCTTCCTTCCACAACATCCTCATAAAGGAGGAGGAAAGCGCTGTCCGCCCTCTTCCGCATACATGAGCTCGCAGATGCCCGTGATTGGAGAGACAGAGTATGCCCCTCCCTCCCTGACGACCTAGGAATGACGGATGAACGTTTTTTTTTTTCTTCCCCACCTAAATTGATTTGATAAACAATAGAACACATCCAGACTCATTCTCGGTTGTTGTAAATGTGATGAATGTTCTGTCACTTTGCATGCCTTGTGAATGCGGAGATGACAAATCGCCTACATCGCTGAAATTAACTGCCAAAGTAAGAAAATTAGACTGGGGGGGAACAAAAAAATAAAAAATTGTGTGCTGAATACTAATGTCCATGCAAATCAGAATCTAAATGGCTAAATCGTAAATAACCGATCTGACAGATTCTCCAATGAGTTTAAAGCTAATTTCACTTCTAGCGAACAATTTCTAACAAACGTAAGTATCGGTGAAAAAGTGAGCAGCGCTTTAGTGAACCTTTGAGACTGCAGTTCAATCACACGTGACTGTCTGTTGATGTGTGTTTCATTATGTTAAAGCTTCATGGCTCCAGGGATTTATTTATTTATTTTAGTTATATAACTCATGAGGCACTCATCACTCAGATAATATTTGACGGTTATTATTTTTGTTTTGCACTCTTTTAGCCTGTACTCGTGCCGATCTGCGTTTCTTGTATTTATCGTCTGTTTCCTGCTTTATTGTGGTAGCGCGCTGATGTCAGAAATGCACATAATAACCCGAATTTATTATAATTACCTCTTGTAGTGTTCCCGCTGCTTCCACGTTGATTTGCCAGCGGCTCATTAATCAGCGTTTTTATCGATGCTTGGAGTTTATGTGAATTTTATGGTTCAAGCAGCATTCGCTGAGCTAAAGGAGTCGCTTTGCATCGCAGAAGTTGTTTGTTTGAGACGGTGTTGTTCTTCGCCATGAATCAGTATTCAGTAGTAGCTCTCTGTATTCCTGTAAGATTTAAAAAAAAAAAAAAAACGTATTACAGTCTCTTTTGAGGCTCCATTTTGAATGAAGGAAATCATTACTGCGCTCGGTCTGTCTTCACAGCAGAATTTGATAAAGCAGACATCTTTAATAAAGAATAGAGTGAATGGCGTGTCCGTGTGTCTCCGGCATTTATTCCCTTTTTTTCACACAGTGGCCCTCCATCTTAAGCTCATCAGGACCGTCATGGACCTGGTGACGTCACTGGAGACGAAACGCGTGTTCTGGCTTTTCTGTTAAAGAGCAAAGCCACGTCATGGAAGTATACTGTAAGAATCAGAATATAGGAATCAAAAATTGTCTAGTTTTCTCCGACTCCTCACAAAAGAAAGATTAAAACCTGTCTGTAATTGTGATATGAAGTTGTCTGGAAGGAGTCTCCAGTGTCAGTCAGGGGTGAAGCTGCTAACTTTAAACTCTCCAACACCAGAAATAGAAAATAGCACGCTGATTATTTTCCTCTCACTTCGCACATCTAAGATATAAAATACATATCACTTCCTTAAGCAAAGAAACTCACGAGGACGCACCATCCTAGTTTTATCGATACATTTCTTTCGGATTGTTTCTTATTTTTCGCTTACAGCGATGATTTCTGTTTTCTTGTCACTGATATTGTGCTTGATTTCACAAAAAAAAAAAAAAACACCACACAGATTGCATCCCAAATGACTTACTCTTCACTCTAAATGCTCACTACATGGTGTCGAATCATCGTAGACCCTACACAGTGCACGGTTTACCCAACACACCTCCATTTGAGCCACATAAAAAAAAAAAGAGAGAGAAAACTAAAAAGTGAAAAGAAAGGTGTGTTTCATTTGTATGAGACTATAAGTGTGGTGGTGTAAATTTCTGGTGTCAGTAAGCACTGACTGCTGGAGAAAAACAAAACGACACGCACAAGAAATCTGACTGAAATCTGTTTAAACTGAGAGATACATGTCTTTCCATTGCTTTGAAGATCCACACACACACACACACTTTAATGTAGCTGAAGGTATAGTTACCATGCTTCAGCGTTCCTGAGATAAAGTGAATAGTAGAGTAAAATGAATCATGATTTTTTTTTAAACAATGCTTGTGCACATGTTTATCTGCGTTGTAGCTCTGACAGTTTTAGATGGAAATGTTCAGTGTCTTTGGTTCCGTCTTGTTGGAGAGCACAAAGATGTGACTAGCTGAGCTCTGAGATAGAGGAAGCAAAAAAAAGAGTGCACTGATGATCTGTCAGAAACCAATAGAGCTCTAAACTAAAAATCGAGCTATAAAGGTTCCTGTAATGAGACTTTTTTTTTTTTTTTTTTTTCCCCCTCATGATGCCAGCGGTGCTGCGCTTCTTCATTTAGTGAGGTGATGTGAAGAGATGTTTTGATCATCAGGAACGTTATTGATCGGTCTATGGGGGGGGGGGAAAGGCGATGGGCCTTTTCCCAAAAGCACCATCTATAGCTATAAAACGGTTCAGATGGACTGTCAAGCTCTAATACTAGACTAGTGCCTTTGGCTTTATTACAGCGAGTGCTTACTGTTTGGTAGATAGTTTTAAACCAAAAGCTTTTTTTTGTGCTCAGAACCCAGTTAATGTTTCTCAGGAAGTGAGGATTCAAACAGCCCAGCCCATTTTTTTTTTTTTTTTTTTTTTTTGGACACAATGGGACACACGTCTTCCATATTCATGTCCTGATTGATGTCTTCCTGCTGTGATTCCTTATTAAACCCTGCCTGTCAGTCGCATCTCAATTTCTGTTTCATCACATGCCTCTCTGTTTGGTCAAAACGCAGCCATTCCAGACTCGGGCCCGGATTTTCCTCTTCTGTGGAACGGCGCTCGGCCGCCCGCTCTCATTAGAGAAGCTCGCAGGTCGCTTGGGGTCATCCGGTGATGAAACAGCACACACACCGACCGAAACTCAGGGAAATGAGGCTGCAGATTCTCATATTTCCACTCAGCCGTCACCTCTCATCGCCCAGAGCCAGGCCCATCAGCGTGGCCATACGCACCGATAACCCTTTCCAAGAATTAGTTTTTCACTCTTATAGCTTTGAGCTTTTATGAAGAAAATGACTTTTTTTTTTTTTTTTTTTTTTTTTGGAATTCAGGAAGAGAGTATGAGGAAGTGAAAGGTCAGTTGGAAGTGGAAGTGCTTTGTGATGGCAGTTTGAACCGTTTAAGTGGACGTCACTTGCTTATTTTAGCCGTGCGGTAAATATAGAGAGCTCGGAGCGTTCTCAGATTAGCCTGGCGTATTTCAGGACGTGTGTCTGAGGAGCTGACGCGCAGACCGTGACTGACAGCGTTGAGAGCTGATAGCTCCAGAACTTTAGGAACCTGAGCGTCATTGGGATAAAGGCAAGAGACGTTAACATGGGAAATGTATCGGTGTGAGTTTTACATAGAATGATAAATAAATTGACACAGTGACACAGATTCAACAAAAAAAAAAAAAGTCACTTAGACAACAGAAAAAAAAAAAAGCGAACGAATGCTCGTGTACACCTTGCTGCAGAACCAAAAGTCCAGGGGGTGGAGTCAGACCTGATTCAGCTCCTCCAAGTGGGTGGAGCCAAACCAATAATGTTCAGAGTCTCATGGTTTAGGGATGTGGGAGGAGTTGGATCAGGTCCAGCTCCACCCCCTAGACTTTTGGTTCTGCAGCAAAGAACACACACTTACACACACACACTTCCCCAGTTAAATTGACATCATAACGAGAAGAAACGAGACCTGTTTCCTGGCCCACATTGCTGTATTAAATCGTATATTTTTGAACCTCTACCAAGTCAGATTTTCCAATAAGATCCGATCAGCTTCCCTTAAAAGATCGTTTCTTAAAAGTGTGTGTGTGTGTGTGTGTGTGTGTGTGTGGAAATGCCTTCTTTTGCACTTCTGAATCCAATTAATTCTCCTGAAAGGGTTTAATCATTAAATCATTAAAAATGATTTCTAGAGCGCAGCGTGAGTTTTATAGATACACCCTTTTGGGGAAAACGAGCGTTGAGGGAAGGGCATGATTGATCTTTCATTCAGGATTTGGAAACGATCAGCAGGGTGAGGAGACGCCGTTCCTACCACTGAGCAATCTGTGACTGTAATGAAGGGTCCAGTGACGCTGCGGGAGCGGCCGGCCGTCTGTTCATACGCTCCGAAAAGCCCGTTCGTAGTTATATCCGTTCATAAAAGCGGATATGGAATAAAATATTTAACTGATTTCCTGATTACACATTAAATGCCGTGTTGGAAGATATCCGTATAAGGAACTGATTTCAGACTTGAACAGAATGTTGTGGTGTTTTTTTTTTTTGTTTGTTTGTTTTTTTTTTTTGGTCTTAGCGTAAGAGTCATGACTAATGTGAGCCTGCGCTGTCGTCTAGTCTGGCTTTGCCGCAGGAACTCGGCGTGCCTTCTGAAGTGCTCCACGTGATTTGCTCGGAGTGGAGAGTCAGACGCTTTGACGAGTTCTTGGCCAGCGAGCTCGGCGCAGTGGCACACTTCAGACCGGTTTCTTTTTTTTTTTTTTGAAGGATTTGTGAAAGTTAGCGCACGCTAATGAGGGATCGTTATCGTCATTAGGGACGGGCTGTCTTCGGCGGAGTCTGCCAATTGGGCTCGGCTCGCTCGACGCCGCACATTAAAGCTGATCACTGAGAAGCATCATCTGCCCCTACACACACACACACACACACACACACACACACAGAGTAACCATGTGGATTAGCATACATCTACTCACCATGGTTATTCTTCTCGTTTTGACCTTTCCACCCTGATTGTGCAGTCTTCCACCCCTTTATCTCTCCCTATCTCTCTCTCTCTCTCTATCTCTCTCTCCATCTCACTCTGTCCATGCCTCACACAGATAAGTGCCTCTCCGTTGCCACAGAGAGCAATCCATCAAGCTCCAGCTCTGACAGCATTTCCTGCAATAGCTCCATTACCCTTATTATTGAACATAAATCTGTGCTGCGCCCCATTTCCAAGCGTCGCCCCTTTTATTTATTTTGCAGATTACAGCACGCTGGGAGAGGTGAAGGAATATTTAGGACCGAGCGCTTATCAGAAGAGCTCGTAGCCCACGTCAGGTTTAGAGTCTCCTACAAGTCGAGAGCTGAGATCCACCAGACAGCGGTGCGCCTGTCTCCGATTCGCTCGTAAATTCACCGTATTTATTCATCATATTAAACCCCATTTCCAGCATCAGCAACAAAGTGTCCTGAAATGTGTCCTCGCTGTGGGGTGAAGGGAATTTCATCTTCACTCCACACACAGGGGCTTAAAGGAAACCTCCATCACTCCCCAAATACTGACTGGCCACCTAGTTCAGCCTTAGCCATTTCACTCAAGTAGTGTGTGTGTGTGTGTGTGTGTGTGTGTGTGTGTGTGTGTATATATACATATACATGTGTGTGTGTTAATTATTGAGAGACAGCGTGAGGAAGAAAACAAGAATAAGACTAAATAAAAATAGAAGGCAAAATAGTTTGTAGCAGAAAAAAGAAGAATGAGTGTAATGAAATTTAAAAGGCAAATTAAAAAGGTAATTAGTAAATAGAAATATAGTTTCTAAAAGAAAAGCAAGAATGAGAGTCGATAAAAAGGGAAGAAAATTCTAATAGAATTTGTAAAAGAATGGCACAGAAAAATGTAAAAGCTTTACAAAAGAAAACGAATAAAAATATTGTTTAAAAGAAAAAAAACACAAGAGTAAAAGTAAATGAAAACAGAAGGAATATAAAAATAGTTTCTAAAAGAAAAACAAGAATGAGAGTAAATAAAATAAAGTTTAAAAGAAAGAAACAAGAACGAGTACACCAGAAGAAACAGAACAAATCTGAAAGAGTAAAAAAAAAAAGTAAATAAAAACAGAGGGAATATAAAAAAGAGGAAGAAATACTGTATAAAAAGAGTTCAGAATATAAGGTAAGAATGAGGGTAAATAAGAAAAGAAATATAAAACGGAATTTAAAAGAAAGAAAAGGATGAGAGGAAATAAAAACAGAATGAATGGATGTTTATAACAGAGAAACAATAATAAGAGAAAATACAATTAGAAGAACTATAGAGTTTAAAAAAGCGAGAAAACAATTATTTAAAAAAAATAGTTTGTAAAAGAAAAACAAGAATAAAAAATTATATAAAATATATTTTAAAAATTTTATAATTTTTTTATCATTTAATTTATAATTTAAGTAATAATAATGATAATTAATAATCTAAAATAATTTAAATAAAGAAAAACTGAGAGGGAATAAAAACAGAAGAAATCATAACCAATAGTGTATAAAATGTTTTTTAGCTGATTTGTAAACATTATACCGTAGTCACCTGTCTGGTTTTTTAGGTTTATAGACACGGAGATGTTGGATGTTAGTGAGCGTGTGGAGCAGGACAGTGTGTATCGTCTGCTCCAGGGCTTTAAACGCCAGTCGCAGTGCTGCTGTGTTGTGTTTAGGAACGTAAAGCAGATCCAGCACCGCTGTAGTACAGCTAACACACGGCGAGCAGATTTAACTGGGACGCGATTGCAGGCTTCAGTGTAATCTTTACTCAGGAACGACAGACAGACAGAGAGAGAGAGAAAGAAAGAGAATACGAAAGCCATTCTAGCTAATGCTGCTCGGCTTAGCCGGGCGTTTGAAGTGTGTCTCGGTAATCCTGGGCGCTCGGAGCGTACACATCCTCAAAGTCAAGGCAGTGGTGTGAGAAACGCTCTCAGACCGCCAGCAGAAGCAGCGTGCGCTCTGGACTGGAGGAGAAAGTCATCGAGTAGAAGAGTGGACGGTTTCCCGCAGGGTTGTGTGATCACACACAGAGAGTCAGAAGCATCCTGTTCAGGAACAGAGGTACACACCTTCCCCGCGCTGTCACGCTTCACACTTAACTTCTAACCTCAAAGCAGACACGTCTCGCAGGAAGTGCGTGTCCTGACGCTGACATTAACAAGACTGAATAAGTCCCATATCGCTGTCATGCTCACGTCTAGCGTTTAGACGCGCTTCAAGGTTAAAAGTGGCGTGGATGACACGTTTTTTTGGATTCAGAGCAGATCAAATAGGCTGAGGGTGAAAGAGTACGAACAGCGCTGCAGAGTTTAACATTGTGATTCAACTCCTCAGCTCTTACCAAAGCTCTTCACAGGATGAAGGAAATGTGATCAGAAGCCAAAAAACACGAACGGTATTAAGGCTGTGGATGTTCAGGCCCGGGGTCTGGTGCACTCCTGATCTGTTCTGTCTTAACGACACGAAGAAGGACTCCACCAGACGCCGTGTGTTGAGAAGTTTGAAAGGTTCGAATGCACGAGTTCTCCTTCCTGTGCTCTCTGAGGAACCTTGAAGTGTGTGTGTGTGTGTGTGTGTGTGTGTGTGTGTGTGTATACATGTGACAGCTACTGTCTAAGAGCTAAGACCTCGTGCTTCAAAGCAAAATCGAAAGGAAGAAAAGCTGAGTGGTAAACAATGGCTTCTCTCTCTCTTTCTCTGTCTCTCTCTCTCTCTCTCTCTCTGAGTTCTGAGGCTTATCAGCGTTTGGCTCCGTGCTTTTCCTTTAAGCTCGCTCAGCCTCATCCTGCACTTCTCTTTCTCCCGGCTTTACTTCGTCTTTAATGTTCTTTAAAAAGAAACGGCTTAGAATCCTAAATCGGGGCTGAGATCCTAAGGGTGTGTGTGTGTGCGCACGCGTGTGTGTACAGGATATTATTAATATATTCGTACTTATCTATAATGCATTTCGCAGAGGTGCAAGCCGATGCTGTAACCAACAGGGCTGTAAACAGCGTCACAGGGTTAGATTTATATCTCTGCTAGACTTTGCTATAAGATGAAAATGATTTGGCTACACAGGAATCAAGCTTATTCCATTTGAGTTGTAATCTCATCTCAGCTGTGAAGCATGGTGTTGGGAGCATCATAGTTTGGAGCTGCTTTGCTGCCTCAGGGCCTAGACAGCTTGCATTTATTAAAGGAACTTTTGACCAAGCAACTTTCTTTCCCATCTCTGAAGACTTTTGCTCCAATCCGTTTGCTTTGGGTTTCGGCAGTCCAACCTCTTTCCTAAAATGTTCAGTTCGTTTTAAGAGCTGTTGATGCGGCCACTCCTTGTCTAACAACCGCCACTCAGACCTCTCTCTCCCGTGCCCATGTTTAATTCAGAAAAATGTGCCATTTTCATCTTCCTGAGGGTTTATGAAAAATCTGTTGACCTCTTAAGTGCTCCCGGGTGCTCGAAACAGAGTGCGTTAAATTATGGAAAATCTCCCAGAGTGCCTTTCAGCAGTAAGAGCCGTGACCTACAGCACGGCACGTTTAATCTCTCCTCACACAAAGCGTAGTAATGTCTCTTAATGTGTGTGATTTGGCTGCTGATGGGTTTGGAGTGTGTGTGTGTGTGTGTGTGTGTGTGTTCAGGTGGGTGGGAGTGGCAGCTGCACACGACTTGAGCAGGTGTTTGAGCCCCGCTGTGCCTTATACTGATCTCAGATCAGATTTCCGCTCCGGTTTGTCAGGAGCTAAACTCTAAAACTGTCCCCAGTTCAGTGTGATGGTGTCAGGCACAGATGGAGGCTCAGGTGGACACTGGTGGGGATTGATTTAGCCTCCCTCAGAGGGGAAACGAAGGGGGTAATCAGCGCGAACAGGGGACCGGCCGGGGTAATGAAACGGGGCCACTCTCTAATTGGTTTGCGCCTCTAATGCCAGTTTTCTATTTCGCTGGTCTCCCATCCCCCGTTTTCCCCACCCCTAACGCCCGTCTGGTTTGTAGCTGACCTCCTGCGCCAACCTTGTGCTTTGTGACTTAATGAGCTCCCTTTTCCCGCCAGGATGTCGTATCGATTTGGCCCAGCACGCCATTATTCATCCACAGTTTATTTTTGAGTCAAAACCGCCATTCTGCTGAGCCGAAGTGTAATGGAGAGATGCTGATTATTTCCTCCACGCGTTGCGTATGGATTGTGCATGGCTCAAGGGGTACACAAATTGACTGGCCCAATTCAGCTCTCTGTAAAAAAATATATATATATATATATATATACACATAAAAGTCAGTGTTTAGTGTCCAGCCTGCCTGTCTAGGAGTTTCCCAAGGCTGTCATGTGGGCCCAGAGGGATTTAATTCCCGTCTCACGTTCTGCATCTCACGTCTCAGTGTGGCTTTTTGTCCATCTATTTTTAGCACAGGCACAAATTGAGCAAACTCGTAAAGGGGGTAGGAGTAGATGAATAGTTACAGTTTGTCCTCTAGTGAAGCAGAAGGTAGTGAGTTGAAACCCCAGGACTTTCAGAGAGCCCCTGTAGTCCACACCAGACTCTGATCTGTATAAATATATATATATATACGGCTATGTACGTGCTGCTCGCTGAATGTAGGTTAGATCTGAAGTAGTAAAAAGTCTTGCCTCACTGTCCACAGAGCTCGCTGCCCAAGCCGGCCCGGTGGCCTGGATTTCATCAGTCACCACTCGCGTGTGTTGCTCTATTTTAAGCCTTGTCCGGACTCAGAAATAATGATAAGTGTAGTGGGTGTTTATGACGTACATTACGTTCCTCTGCTCTCTCCCATACTTTTTTTTTTTTTTTTTTTAATAAACATTATAACACGTGACATTAAAGTTCTGCAAGCTAACATTGTCATGACATCGACAAACTTAAAAACAATGCTAACGCTTCTTGTTTATTGCATCACGGTCAGTTGGAACTGTAGGGAATCACTTAGACGTAAATTAAACTCCACTAATGTGAGTTCAGCTAATTATCAACAACTAAGCGTAACCGTTTAATTAAATAACAAACGCTAAGGAGTTTGTTGTTGACGTGACATTCGAACAATACGGTGTTAATGACTTTATTAACGCTCAGAAGGATTATTACTGATCAGGTTCGTGGCTTTTTCCACTGTTAACGGTTATTTTATATTCCAGCATCAGACTCTGATCATCATGAAACCTTTCAAGCTGACGGTTTTCTTGGTTTTTTTTTTTTTTAACCCACTTCAAAAAAAATAAATAAATAAAAAAAACAACACGACTTCTTGCATTTGATTGCGTTGATTCTGATTTGTGTTGCATTTCTGTTGCTTTCAAGTCTTTCCCTGCACATGTTTGCCTTAAGAGTGTCTCACACATTTCAACATGTGCGTGTGTTTGTGTGTGTGTGTGTGTGTGTGTTAATGGAAATTTGTCTTGGAGTAATGGAGAAATCTGTTCTTCTCCTCCCTTCGGGAAAGAGTAAACAGTAGGGAATAGGTGGATTCCTCCGAGCGGGACGCCGCCGCACTCGTTCACTGTGTGAGCCGTGTCCTGAGCGCCGATCCAGATAAATAAATGATCAAAGCCTGAAGACTGTGTGCTGCTTCAAAGGGAATACATCTATGATGAGAATAGCGTGTGTGCGTGTGTGCGCGCGTGTGTGCGTGTGTGTGTGGTGCACAGGGTTCTAATCCATTAGCTTCCTCCACCTCTACACCTTTTGTCCAACATTTAATTCCATCTTTCTCTTCTTCCTTCTTCGGTCCTTGACCGAGGTTTTCAGCGCTCTTTATAGATTCCATCCACACCTTTTTTATTTTCCTCCGTGAAGGTGAATTCTGTCTTTCTAACATTTTCTTCTGTCTTTCACTTTCTCTCCTCTAGCCAGTGGGACATCTCTCCTCCGTGTCCGTCTGTAGCGGAGGATGTCCTTTCTCTAACTCGTCCTGCTCCACTAACCTCTAGGTGTGTATGAAAATGCCATTTTCCGTTCACCATTATTGTTGGGAAATTGTCACGTCCATCATTTTCTCAGTGTTGAGTGTTGGAAAGAGTGCTGATTCCGAGTGCAGTGTGCAGAGTGTGTGTTGGTATTTCCCACGTGCTTGGGCATTTGTCATCATTACACAATACGACAGTTATTTGTGTAGCCGTGTAACATTTCCATGTTGCTGTTTCTGTCCTAGAGCATGCAAAGCATGACGTCTTGACGTTTTTTTGATGATTGTTTTTAAACCCGGCTCCCTGTAATCTTCACCCCCTTTAACCGACCCCACTCTGTAAGCAGTGTAAAGTCTGAGCGGACATGGAGGAGTACGAGGCGCGTTCGGCCGCCAGCATCCTGGCCTCGGTTAAAGAGCAGGAGGCGAGGTTTGAGCAGCTGACGCGGGCGCTTGAGGAAGAGCGACGCCACGTCTCGCTGCAGCTGGAGCGCGCCAACATGCCGCGCGCCGACCACCTCCCGTGGCAGCAGGTGGTCATGCAGGTAAACCGGTTGATTGAGAGAGGAATACAAGCCCCGCCCATAATGCCACGTCATCTCTGAAAATGTCATTTCATTTGGTGAAATTGGGTCACCGGTGCAACCGTCATTATCCATTACTTGTACATAAGTATTTGGCTTTCGTAAAAAGGACGACTCATTAGTCCCATCTTCAGTCCTCTGCGTCCACCGATCCTCTGCGTCCACCACTCTTCATCTCCACCAATCCTCTGCCTCCACCACTCTTCATCTCCACCAATCCTCTGCCTCCACCACTCTTCACCTCCACCAATCCTCTGCTGCCACTAATCCTCACCTCCACCAATCCTCTGCCTCCACCACTGTTCATCTCCACCAATCCTCTGCCTCCACCAATCTTCACCTCCATCAATCCTTGTCTAGACCAATCTTTTGCCTCTACCAATCCTCACCTCCACCAATCTTCATATCCACCCCATTCAATCCATCTTATCCTTTTTTTATATCACCTTTGTCTCTGTTTGTATCTCTCTTAACTGAGAACAACTGGATCTCATCTGTTTCAAAATGTCACGTTATTGACTTCCACCCCAAACCCTGTCCAAGCCACAGGCTGTGGTCACGACTCCAACTCTGAGGACGGACACACACACACACACGCACACCCCATTGCATCTGTGTGTTTGCTTCTAACCAGCAGCTAGTTTCCTCCCTGCGGCATAACTGTGTGTGATGCACTTGCCAATTTAAAACCAATAAAGAGAAAATTGAGTGTCAATCTATTTTCCGTCGGTGCGTGCCGAGCCCGTGTCACGGGCGAGACTTTTTGACAATCTTTATTTCCTCAGCAGCCCTGGCATCCTCGCCTGCTCGTAAAGTCCAAGCATGATTTACATCACAGTCTCTAATGTGACAGCTCGGAAATTAGCCCTTTTGACAAGACGTTCGTTTTCTTAGCTGATGCAAATTGGACACAATGGCCACAGTAAGTCTGGATGATGTAGAATCTCGGACATGTTGATTGTGGAAATCTTTCACACACTTGACTTATTAGGAGATTAATCAGACTCAGACTTTGGTCGTGTTTGTCTAGGAACTGAAACAAGGACGCATGACACACCTTTCACCTTTCTTGGATACGGATCTCTGCAGGATCGCAGGAATTCTGTGAATCTTTTTTTTTTTCCCCCACTCTCTCTCTCTCTCTGGCTCAACTGCTTGCTGGGACGCGAGTCACTGATTCAGTAGTCGCGAATAGCGCCAATGACTCACGCTGAAGTGCGACTTTAAGTGGAAAGCCTTGCCAGTTTTTCACTGAGCGAGCAGTGAGGAATCGCCTCGTGAGACAGAGATGCGATAACAATTCAAGTGGACTCTTAAAGCGATAGGAAGTAAGTGGTATCAGTTCCATTTGAAGAACCAAGCTCGAACCAAACGATGCATAAAATCAAAGTAAATGCTTTGCGTTCTGTCCCATTGTTTTGATGTTACAGCCGTCACCTGTTGGACCCCTCTCTCTCTCTCTCTCTCTCTCTCTCTCTCTCTCTCTCTCTGGCATGGGCAGTTTGTCAGACAGATCCAGTACGGGTCAGAGCATCTCACTCTATAGCCACACCTGAGTGACACGGGCCACGGCTCACAATCCCTGTTATATGAAGCGGATCATCGATTGTACAGGCGTCGGAGAAAGGCCACTCGTCTCGCGTCTCTCTATTTTTCACTTTCTTTTTAGCCACGGCGTCTTCAGTGCCATTGATTTTTGAGCCTGTCTGATTAGACGCAAGGCCGTTGTGAGCCAGCAGGCCGGAAGATCCACTGGACACGCGCACGGTGACTTCCTCGGATTTGGAATTGAAAGCATATCCTACTCAGAAGCAAAGACCCCCCTGGGTGTCATGGTAACGCTTGTTAAGAACAGTAGCTCCTTTGACTGTAAGACTTATTGCACTTTTCCTCAACACCATGTTTAGGGTATTTTTTGGTTTCTTTTTTTTTTTTTTTTACTCGTATCCCCTTCAAACAATGGAAGCCCAGTGTGCCAAGTGTCGGAGGCAAAGTTTGCGAGACCTTCGTAAATCAGCTGCTTAACAATGATGCTTTTTGTTCCACACACACAAACACACACACACACACACACACTGCTTCCTTGTAAGTCATTAGGGAAACTGACACCTCCTGCGAACGTGTAAATTGTTTTCAGAGTTTATTTTAGCAGTCGCATGTCGTCCCCCCCCCCCCCCCCCAGACCTCTCACTTAATACAAATGAAATACATATTTCTACAAATTTCAGTGATGAAAAGTTATCAAGTGTGACCTTGATAACAGTCAGCGCTCACAGTAGTGGAGCACTAAGACTCGTTCGTCTTATTTTTCTCTAATCAGGAATTATTTATCAGCCCTCCTCATGCATCCTGACTCTTTCCTTTTGTTTTCAGAAGGGGATTAAACTGCTATTGTGTCCCAAACACACACTCCATTCTTCTCCTCCTCTTGTGTGGGACTAGCGGTCTCACTCTCCCTCACTCATTTATATTTCATTTCAAGGCCGTAGAGACTGTCCTCGTCCCCCGGGCGAACTCCGAGCCCGGGCTCTTAATGTTTAAACCACCAAATTATGCGCTATTACACCATTCGCCTCCTTGAGAGCTCCAGACTTCATAAAAACTGTTTGTTTACGCTCTGCTCTTGTCCTGTCCTCTAGGCATGGTGGTTTTAGCTGCAGCTATAAAGAGCGTGCCGTTAGTTAGGAATTCCAAACCTTCACCAAACGTTTGATCTCAGATTTCCGTAAAGCATCCTCATGTGTTTAAAATAAGGCTCTTGAGTCTTCAGGAGGAATGTGACCTCTGCTCCCCAGTGCGGGCTGTGCGTCTATAAGCAGCGTGTTCACCCAGATTAAAAGCAGCGTCAGTGGATGTGCCGTGTGATCAGGTGCATCACAGCGCTGGCTAACCGACATGACGACACGTCAAACGAATTGTCCGAAATCTACTCCAGCGCACCAGGGCTGAAGCATCACACACTTAAAAGCAGCATCAGCTCATGGGTGTGTATGTGAGGCTGCCAAAGTGAAAACGCATGCTGATGGATGAGATGAGATGCCTATCACCTTTCTCAGACAGATTATTATTATTATTATATTTCTCCTCTCTCTCTCTCTCTCTCTCTCTCTCTCTCACTCGCTCTGGGGCTGATTAGCTGAAGCTGTCTCAGGACATATTTCAGATTGCATAAGCAGTCCTTGGAGGAAACGGAGATAAAGATTAACAAAGCGCTTCATTCCTGCATTGTTACATTATTCTATTGCTCTATTGATGCACCTGCCACAATCCCTGCCTGCGTGTGAGCCGTAAACCTGAAACAAGGCTCATCGCAAGGCATATCATGTGATTACCGACCGCATACGTGTGAAATATACGTTCTCTGCGTGACTGCGCCGCACACTCGTCTCCGTCTGTTTCTTTCCTGCACAGGTTTCGCTGTGTTTTCACACAAATGGAGCGTCTTCAAATGCTGACTGTTCATTTCTTTCAGGAACTCCTAATGATGTAAATCATTACACTCCAAATGTGTGTGTGTGTGTCTCATCTAAGAAAATGTGATGTGTGTTTATAATCCTGTAGAAATGGAACAGCTTGAAATGTTAAAAGCCTATATAAGGAATTGAAAAACGGTTTCACTCTCGACTGAAGTGGAAATTTTGGTCACAAGGTATTTTTTTTTCAGCTGAAGTAGGAAAATTGGTCACATGGTGCCTTATCTAAACATATCTAGACAGATGAAGAGATGGAAGGGTTTTTTTTTTTTTTTTTTTCAGTTTGATTAATAAAAGTAACATTAATCCATGATCCTGTGTAGGATAGACCACTGATGAGCTGAATGCATGAATCAATCAGTGAATCACTCAGTGAATGAAAGAAGATTAATGACTGAATCAGTTAATCACTTGGTGAATGAAGGAACATGAACGAATGAATCAATGTATCACTCAGTGAATGAATGAAGTTGTACTAATGAATCATTTCATGAGTCACTCAGTGAATGAAGGAACATGAACGAATGAATCAATTAATCCCTCAATCAATGAAAGTGAATGAATGAATCATTGAATCAGTGAATGAATGAAGATGAACACTGAATCAGTGAATCACTCGCTGAAGAAAGGAAGATGAGTGACTGAATCAATAAAAGAATCACTCAGTGAATGAAAGAAGATGCATGAATGAGTTAATCACTCAGTGAATCAATGACTCCGTCAATGAACAGCAAACGTCAGTCTGTGCATTACGCTAAAACCGTCAATGCTTCTTTGGCAGTCCTTCTGGAGGAACCCTAAAAGGTTCTGTGTGGAACCCTAAAACCAAGTGTTTTCTATGTAGAACCTTTTTTTTTTAGAAAGCTCAAAACCCATAACTCTCCAACGAACAGTTCAAAGAACTCCCTAATCACGTTTACGTCATCCTCACTTCTTATGTTTAAAGTCCGAACGGCGTGCGTGGAAATAACCGAGCGCTTTATTTCAAGGCGTTTCTGATGCATGACGATGGAGCCAAGCTCTGACTGAAGGCGACATGAATTCTTCTGGACGGCCAGTGAAAACATCTCAGGCTTTCTCGTCACATGTGGGTATTTTTAGCCTCGGAAAAGAGCGCTGGAGTCGGTGGCCCTTCCTCTCCGCTCCTTACACCTCGTAGTATCATACGATCAGACAGAAATATTATTAAAAATGAGAATTTACACCATGTTTAATGTCTGGAGCCCTAGTGAAAAATGTAGCTACTGGAGAATGAAAGATTTGGATGAGAATTTATGTGTTTTTGAGGAGCGCGTGATGAACTAATTCCCCAGTGCAGAGCTTTAAAAAAAAAAAATACAGATGTTAAATACGGCTCTGCTGTTTGCCTGAATTTTCTGTAGAGAGAACACATTATATTTTTTTGGGAGGGGGGAAATATATGACTTTAATTATCTTTCAGTGAAACATTAAAATTCATTCTCACACTCTGAATAATGTCTGGAAACGCTCTCACATATTTATCAGACTGAAGGACAAAAGGACAAAGCACAGAGACACAAAGAAGGAGAGAGAGAGAGAGAGGGAAAGAGAGGGCAAAATGAAGGGATGAAGGGAAAAGTCGCGTCTCCTTTGCCAGGGTTGTGCTCCTTTGGCACGTTGGCGAGGTGGAGTCTCTCTCTCTCTCTCTCTCTCTCTCTCTCTCCAGCTGCGTCCGTCTGTCAGCCCCCTCCTTCTCTTTTTCTCTCCGCCTCGTCTGCTCAGATGCAGTGTGAGGAGAGCAGAGAGAGGGAGCAGGAAAGCGTTACTCTCACACAGCCGGACAACTCCGATAGGATTCTTTACACACACACACACACACACACACACACACCCCTCCTCTTTCTGTCGTTCTCCTCCTCCCCTCCCTCACTCGACCCAGGGGTTTTGTTCTCCGGGCCGGGGTAACTTTTTTTCACACGGTGCTCGTGCGCGAGTGTGTGTGCGCGCGCGCGCAGGTTTGTTTTGACTCTCGCCTTTTCGCGTGGATCCTTTACGCCGAGCTCTCGCCTCAGACGAACGCGCCTCGAGCCCCCGGAGCATGCGAGAGACGGGACGGAGGAGGAGGAGTGCACGCGTGCGATGAAAGGATGGCCATGCAGATCTGAGCCGCTTATCTTCCACACAGTGATTTAGGACACACACGCTGAAAGTTTGCTCTCACCGAGTCTGCGTGCGCACGGGAATTCAGCCATGCCCGCCGAAGTCAAGCAGGTCAGTGTGGAGGAATCTAATCCACAATCCTCCTCCTTCTTCTTCTTCTCTCTGTTTCTTTCGAAATCTCTCAGTATAATGTCTTAAATGCTACCTGATTCCCACACAGCACTAATGCACGGCTTGTTTTTGTGTAAACCGGACTCGACTGGATGCTCTGCCTTCGTTTCATTTCACACACTCGTGAGTCGTCCTTCAGGACATAACTCATGCTCACGTGCGAGAAAAGAATGTTGGGCTTTTTTTTTTTTCTTTTTTTTTTAAGGCGAATCAGGAAGACAGAAATGATGTAGATGCTGATGTTTGTTTATGGGAGCGGTGCATGCAGTGCCAGAGTGTAGAAGATTTAGCACATCTGGACACTTCACTGGCTGTGAAGAACAGCACGGCTCTTCAGTGCCATTGTTTCATCGCTTAGCAAAGGCGTTAGGACATCAAAGGAATGTCCTGCTTTTTCCTCTAAGCATGTTTCACTTAAAGAGCCGTTTCCACGGCAGCGCACTTATTTCATACACATCGCATCTTTTTTTTTTACCCCCCCCAAAGCGGATAAAAGCGTGAGGATTGATTGTGCTCCGAGTCTATAAAGAAGTTGGCACGGAGACGCATTCCAGCGGCCGTTAATCTGCTAACCGACTCCTCGCACCATTTTGAATCTCCCGTTTGTGTCTGTGACACCGGAGAGCTTCGGCACCTCAAAAACCCACTCCAGAAACGCGTGACGTGCCAGTTCATGACCTCTAACCTCCGCCATGAGTCAGATTCCTCACATACTCGGCAGTCTCTTCATATCTTGGTACATTTATTAGGAGGGCTAACACCTGTCTGGTTCGGGCGTATCAGAATTCCTGTGTGCTTTGTTGCTGAAATGAATCAGAGACAGAAAAACAGAGACTGTTGTTGTTGTTGTTGTTGTTTTTGAACGTGCATCATGATCAGGTGTGCGCTTTGCATGCCGTTATCTCATGATGATGATGATGATGATGATGTCATTTTTCATACAATATCATAGATGAACACGGGAATTATGATGATATGAATTTGTTAGTTCAGCACACTCCCAGCTCGGGCTGTTTGAGTTTGAGTTTCCACACAGGAAACGCTGGAAATGGTTCAGATGCGTATCTGTGCGTTTTCTTCCCCAAACTGAAAGATGACTGCTGAGTGCCCTCACTTCCTGCCAGGTTTAAATTTAATCTCCGCGTTCAAGTGCGTCAAACTTTCCTCACAACTGCCTTCTTCATTACACTGATCCTGGACCAGATTGAGGTTTTCTCTCTTAATAATTAGAGCGGGGTGTGTGTGTGTGTGTGTGTGTGTGTAAATGGAGAGATTTCTCCTGTGGTGTGGATCCACTTGCTCTCTGAACACCAGTGTCTGAAAACACTCCTCCATATGGATCAATACTGAACGGATTGTGTGCTGTGGATGCACTGACCCAGAAACGGCTGGTGGATGTGTTGGACCCCTGAGGCTCTGTGTGTGTGTGTGTGTGTGTGTGTGTGTGTGTGTGTGTGTGTGTGTGTGTGTATGTTTGAACAAGAGCCAATGGCTATATATAAGTGGATATAAGCTTCTAAGAGGATCTCCACCACCACTTTTAGCTCCCAGCAAAAGTTCCTGTGTTCACACTGATCCAGGATCAGCAGAGTGTTTCTGTTTATATTGCAGTAAAATCCACAGAACAGGTCTGAGATCAGTGATGCTCTTCCGCCACACGCTCATAAATACATTACGGTGTTGGCATGAGCTGTTTTGTAACCCATTTGGCAAGCTGGATGTGTAACTGATATAGCCTTGTGCTTTCTCATCACCCCAGCACACACACACACACAGCATGGAGCTATGTTTATGAGCTGTAGTACTCACCTGCGCTGTGCTTAAATAGTTTACATTGTGTGTGTGTGTGTGTGTGTGTGTGTCCATCCAGCCACATACACATACCTAATGATGTGTGTATTTTTGGACCTATTTTAAATTGTGTGTCAGTTTTTTCATTAGTTATATTAGAGAGAGAGAGAGAGAGATGGAGACAGATGGAGATGGAGAGAGACAAATACAAAGAGAAAATGAATGTGATAGAACAGAGAGAGAGAACACAAGATCACAAGAGACAGTGAGAGAGAGAGAGACAGAGACAGACAGAGGAAGAGAGATAGACAGTGAGAGAGACAGAGAGAGAGAGTTTGACAGGGAGGAGGGGTTGCCCTGTTTTCGTGGAAATTAATCTTCTGCTGTCCTGTGTGTGTGTGTGTGTGTGTGTGTGTGTGTTGTAGAATGGCTGGTGACATGTAGAGATTAGTAGGTAATCATACTGTTATCAGATGTTTTATCTGATGTATCTTGACCTCTCAGCACAGAGATACAAATACCTGTGTGTGTGTGAGTGTGTGTGAGTGAGTGTGTGTGAGTGTGTGAGCAGAGAGACAGATAGGTGCATGTGTGACACTTTTTCATCTTGTCCCATTGAAACAATGGAAGAACTGGTCCAGGCATCAGGATTGATCACACACACAGCAATGGTTGCTCTGTATTAGCCAATTTGGGAGTGTGAAGGGACAGTGATGGACATGTTTCATGCTTTTGTCCTTCTTCATTTAAATTTTTACTAATCAGTCATATCGCTCACACACACACACACACACACACACACACACACAGTGGCATAAGAATAAAGCCACGCACTTTGAACTTGAGAAAATGGCTTTGACATGAACACAATCGGGAGTTCTTTATACTGACGTAAGATCGATGTCTTTGTGCTGCGAGACACTTTTTCCATCCATCAACCTCCTGGATCGATTAAGAGCCAGTTCATTTCACCCCCTCACCTCCTCCTCATCCCCCTCTCCACTCTTCTGTTACTTCCTCCTCCACTGCGCTCCATCTTCCCTTTCAAAAGAACTGGGGCTCCTCTGACAGATATGTATAGAGCGTTTTTCACACACACACACACACACGCGCACACACACGCACAATCACAATCACATTTCTTCTCAGTTCAGCCAGCTGGGATGAGAGGCCCTGAGTGGGGGGGAGGGGCGAGTGAGCTCCTGAGGCAGCGTCGGCCATGTTGTACATGACAGAGTGACCATGTGAAGCGCATGGCCTCCGGGGCAAAAACGGTTAGCATGTGCCCCATTTTGACATTTCTGTGTCACGTCTGTCACCACGTGAAAGCATTTCTCATGCAGTACCCGTTCCACCATTTTAGTTTAGGGGGAAATATGACCACCTGCAAATGAAACCAGCATTAGGGGTAAAAAGTTGATCTGCTTAGCACAACTTGTGCTAATAGGCAGTGTTCAGGTTTCTCTCGCTTTATACATGATAAATACACAGAGGCGGAGCTACAGGAGAGGCAGAGGCAGACGCGACAGCTGTAGGCTAAGCCATGATGTCATATAGCACTAGCCCAACATTGTTTTGCACACTCCGTGTTGTGCTGTTATAAGAAAATAATCAGCGACATGGAGGTGGAATGAAGCGGAGATACTCTTACCATACTAAAGTAGATTGTTTTCCTGTAACGCCACGCGGTTTAATTTAATAATACTGTCGAACATCTGCGAGACGGGTTAGCTCCTGTTCTCACTTATGTTAGCTATAAACAGTCATTCCCCTCACTTTTTTCTCTCAGTGTTTCTGCAGTGGTGGAAAACCTTGACTGTTACAATAACACTGACACTGGAGACTCCTTCCATACATGTTCAAGTCTCCTAATAGAAAACTACACCAGAGCAACATGGAAGCCTCCTCTGTAAGTCCCCGTGTGGGCTGTTACTATAGAAACGAATTAGAAAGAGCGCATTAATATAAACCTGTGACTTGCAGCTGCGCTACAGTCAGAGCTGCTGTTATAGAAAATGAATCAACACCTTCTGACCAATCAGATTCAGCAGCGCTGTGGGATAAGACAAATATAAATAACTCCGGAGTCGAGACGGCCCTCACCTCCCCTCCACGCCACATGTAGTTTATTTTTCCCCGGAGCTTGACATCCTTGCCAAAAATATGACACACACCCGACTCAGAAGATTGAGCTTTTAAAATTCTTTGGCTCTGTCGAGCGTTGAAGTAACACTGAAGGGAGCGTTCGGCGTGGGTGTGTGTCGGCTGAGCGAGATTCCCCTGCAGCTTTATCTCACAATACAGGCTCATTACAGGAAGTGGAGGTCCAGAGAGTGTGTTCCACTTTCCTCAGTAATGGAAGCTGACGGGGGGCCATTGGCCTCAGCGCACGCGCTACGCTACCTTTATTTCTTCCCCATTCCTTCTTCTCTGTCTTCCTCTCTCTAACCACTCTCCACAAACCACCTTATGCAAATTACGCAAAAAATAATAACGAATCTTAATTCTATATCAACAATAGAGTGTGGAAAGAACAGACGCATCCATTTTGCGGAGAGAGGAAAGCTGTCATCTGCTGTTAACGTGACTGGTGAAGCTCGCTCGCTCACCTCGTCTCATTTTCTTTCCCTTTTTAACGGCCAAGCGTCTCATTCCCACCAGGACGTGAAAGGGGAACAAAAGCGAGAGGCGCGCTTCCGACATTCCTTAAAGCTCTATTGAGTTGTCTAATGAACCTCGACTGGTCCGTTTCTCGCTCTGTCTCGGCTAAATGCCGCTATTTTACTCTCCCGTCTCACTATTCTGTCTCCCTCTCTCTCAGTTTAATTTGTTTGGAGGCTGTAATTGGCAGTGAAGCAGCATGCCGGAGTAATTCCTGAGGAAAAGTTTCTGTGGAACTGGAGCAGTTTCCACCAAAACTTCCAAAGTTTCTTCTCTCTTTTTTTTGACTTTTATATCTCATGAGTGTAGCAATTGATTCGTCCTTGACCTGGCTGTTGAGATGCCTTTGGGAGTAAAATCTTTGCGTTTTGACCCAATGTGGGAGAACATCTTGAGGAATTTTTCTTTTGTTTGTGGCTACTGATGCAGAGGAGAGCCAGAAGCCCACACATCCCTCTGGTCCTTCAAATTAAAGGCATGGTTTTGTAAGAGCGAGAGTTTATATAGGGGTGAGGAGCAGAACGAGGCGTCCTCAAGTTCAAGGCGGTCATTTTTTCGAGCAAAGCTTCCCACTGTTGACCAAATGGATGGGGTCGATCCTGATTCCTGTTTACCCCCCCCCCCCCCCCCCACTTCTGGAGCCTTAATCCATTAAGACCGCTCTCAGCCACTCCCACCACAGTGTGAGCAGACCACATGTCATGTTGGAGCTGCATCTTTCGCCTGCAAGAGTCTGCAGATCTTCCAGTTTTCCTCATATCCACATCTTCTGCACACCTCTTTTCCTTCCCTCTAGTCTTCCTTGAAAGTGTCTGAATCACAGCTAGAGTCTTCTGGCTTTGTCTCGAAGAGTTGGTGAATTTGGAACGTCTTCCTTTTAATGAGAAACGTTGCTCACTCGCGCCATCCACGCTCCCCGTGTCACTGTTTACAAATGAAAGGCGTCCAAGCACCGAGAAGGGAATGCTAATGTTGGCACGATTTGTCTCCGTGTAGTCATTAAGCATGCCTTTATTTATTTATGCTGTCTCTGCGTAATGATTTTTGATACACGCTCTAAACTTTTGATTAGGGACAAGGGCGTAATCGCAGCTGGAACCGAACCTCAGTCCCGCTAATTGGGATGAATAATGTATGGAGATAAGCGGGCGAAGGATATTGTGGTCGAGTCCCATCAGATACGCGGGAACCCTGGATTAAACAGCGGCCGCTGCCTGGAGAAGGACCTGGTGACTTATGCACGGCGTCATATCGAATTGCCGGCGGGAGAAAGTTGCCCTTTCGGTGCCGGCTGTGATTTCTGCGTTTGGTTAGAGTTGGTAATCAGACAGCGTTAGCTGATTGCAGTTCAGGGAAAGGGCAAGTGGAGCGCATTAGCATGGAGGATCGTTCTAGCATCCCAAATGTGGAATAGAAAGCTTTTCTTGTGGTTTTAATGCTCGTTTTGGACAACTTCTCAAAAATGCTGCATAGCAGTAAATAAATGAATGGCTCAGAGGAGCAGGAAAGGCTCATCTCAAAAAAATTCACTTAGAGTTTGTGAAAGATTTGGAGGGAAATGTACCTTGTGAGTCACATGGGTCGTATTTCTGCTTCTCTGTTTCTCTGCACTCAGTCCTCGAGAGGTTCACAAATCTCAGAGGCTGTCGTGTGTCTGAACTCGAGCACACACTCCCTGCGTTTCTGTTCCCCAGCTCAATTAGATCCTCTCGCCCGTCTGTCAATCCTTCTATCAAACATTCACTTCTTCACTGTATCTTCAGAAAACCGCGGAAATGATTTGGCAGAGTTGTATGTGTTTTCATACCTTAGACACGCAAACATATAGTGTTCCTCAGAACAAGGCCAGGGAAGCTGACGAGCTCTGTCGGTAGCTAGTCTCAGGTCCGACGACTTTCCTTCAGCTAAATAAATGACGTAAATATGCGGGATTGGATCAACCGCAACAAACGATGTGCTACAGAAGCCGAGCTGCTTCGTGTAACTTGGTGAAGTTGTTCGGGAACTGGCCCGAGAGATGACGGAGCAGCTGAAAGCTACAGCGCCGTTAAAGAGGAAGAAAAGGAAAAGATCTACTTCCTGTGTTATTCTCTGAGTTTTTTTTTAAAATATTTTTTATAAACGTTCCTCCTTTTTTAGCCAGCAAACGCAGAAAGCCATTATTCTGTGACAGGACTGCTTTTTCCACATGTCATAGTAATGTTTTTGCTAATGGGACATGTGACAGGTGAGAATGGTTCGAAAATAAATACAGCTGCGAGGTTTTTTTTGTGTGTGTGTTTTTTTAGATTTGACATTTGGAGCTTGTCAGCGTGGGTTTTTTTTTTTTTTTTTTTTTTTTTTTTTTTTTTTTTGTAATCGCAGGCTCATATTTTTTTCCCCAGGTCATGCTCGATGCCCCAGACTCCATTGATCAAAATGTCAAGCTGAAATCTGTCAAACAGACAGGACATTTTTTCATCATCACACTCTCTTGAACGTTACGACGGACTCCGTTGTTCTGTGAAGAATCACAGCTATGTGTGTCGATAAGCTTGTGTAAAGGTTTCTGGCTTGCATCATTCAACATTTATAGACAAATTGCGGAATAATATGTCAGCATGAAATATCGAGATATCACAGCCTTGTGTGTTCTCTCATACAAACCTAATGGACTCATTCAGAGAAGGTGTTGTTGCCGATGCTGAACGTAGACCGTAATCAATGACTCTATTAGACGATGTAGCCTGGAGCGTAAAAACCTGGAGTCATGATGCCATTGGTTTGTCATTATTCACGCAAGTTATATAACTTCCCTCCTTCCACCGTTTTACTGCGCGCATGTTTTCAATTTGCTTTATCGCTGAAGCACGTTAGCTCCACATCTGGAACGCTAAAGTCAGTTTCTCAGGGCCGTAGCTCATCAAAAAGGAGCCGATCCTCCCATACGTCTATCCTCCGTTTTATCTTCACAGCAGGACAGGTAGGACTGCGATTTGGCACCATGCTTGAACCCTGGCGCCAAATTGCAGCCATATGGAGGCAACCTGCTACACAGAAGGGGCAGATTTGAGGCGTTTGTCATCAGCTCAGGACCCCTGCGTGGATGGTGGAATGTTTTGGTGTTGCTGCTCGGGTTCTTGGTTCTTTGCAAATACACACATCACAACGACACAATGAGGCGTCTCCAGAGACTTAGCCTCGCTGCCTGTTTTTTCTCGTTTTCAATTCCAGTGGCTCAGGGTATTTAAATATTTAACTTGCACGGTTTTTTACTGATGAAGCTGAGCTTGATTTTGAACTTTTGTATGAACGTTTCATAATTCAAGTATTGCTAATTGCTGAGCCGCTCTTTCATCTTTCATCATGTGAAAGCAGTGCAGTTTCTTAGGGAATGAAATAACAGTGCAGTCCGTTTTTTCCTCCTGAAGTCTTCGCTTTCTCACTCCATCAGACCCAACATCCTGTATTTCCATTCGATTGGTAAATACACTAAAGCCTTCCATGCCGTTTTCGTTTCTATTCATTTCAGCTCGCGTTGATCAGCCTGCTCTGTACTTTGGCTTGCAATAAGATGGCGATTTCGAGTACATTCCAGAGGTTTAGTCTTCTTTACTAAGTGTTTTGTTTTTTTTCCCTGCTAGGATATGCAGCTCTTGTGGTCTTGTACACATACTTGCAGTAGGATAAGATGTTCTTTGTCTTAGAGGCCCATACATGTCAAGTCCAGTATAGCTTATGGCTCGAGGTCCCTCAGGGGACGTCAACAATAAGCTCCATGTGAAGCGTTCAGGAGTATTGGGATTTTTCTGGCTGCTCGGATTGGAAAAACCTCAACAGTCTGAGGGACTAGAACAACAAGCCCCGGTCGTCTTATTTTCTTATTGAAGCTTTCGTATCAGCCTAGATGGCGTGTACTTGGAAGACTCTTGCTTTATATAAAGAAAGAAATGCTTGACTGTTGAGCAGGAGGAAGCCGCCTCTTTCGCCATCGGGTCCAAATAGCATCCGAGGTGGAAAAATAAGTAGGCCAGACGTCCAGGACAAGCAGATTTCATGTCTGGGCTGTTTGTTTTTTATTCGTAGTTGTCTGTTGGACAAGTGCGTTCAACAAGCAATTAATGCACTTCACAAATCCCACAACCTGCTGCACTACGCACATTGGCTGACGGGAGAGCAGTTTTTACTCGAGAGATCGTTTAGCCTTCACAGATGATGAAAGATCGTTTCAGTACCCAAAATAAACTCATTTAAGCTAACTGTCCTGCTGTAGAGGTTAAACGTGTGAAGAGGGAATAAACACTCGATCCAGACTTGAATATTATCCAAATGTCAACTTTCTGACTTTTTCCTCAGTGTCGCAAATACGATGTGCTACAATACAGTCTGTTAGAAGACTAGCTACCTAGCTCATCGTACGTTATACTTGCTATGACTTGCCCCATGGGCTAGCTGATAAATATAGGATTTGGGCACCCTGACAATCCAGCTATAATTAGACAAAAAATCAATTCAACAAGAAGAGAGGGAGGAAACGCTGCCATCCTCCCTCGGCAGCTGGGGGTATTCCACCGAATATCGAATTAATTTATCTCAACCAGACATCCATATGCTCCAAACACAAACCTCCGAGGCAGGTGCATAATTCCCTGACCACCCAGAAAGCCCTGAGCGTGACTCACTGTGACCCACCATGACTCAGTTTTTCACCCTGCCTCCTCTTCTTCCAGGGTGGATGACGTGAGTCTCCTGCGTTCACTCTTACACCGCTGTGAACATGGAGGAGAAAAAAAAAAAGGAACAAGAGGGAGTCGCAGTCGTCTCGGAAGCTTGTTTTGTTTGCTGCTTTTCTCTAATTTCAGAACGTTAAACAGCTGACGGACCTCATCGGGGGTCAAGGCAGCTTATTCCACTGTTTGAAAGCAGATGTCTCATTTAGTGCTGCTGTGGAGAAACCCATCTCAGCCCATTTTTATGAACTCAAACTTCTCCATTTTATATTAAAAAAAACAAAAAAGAATTGCTCTATTTGTTGTGTTTTTTGGGTTTTTTTTTTGGTCCTATTATTCATTCTGCTTTTCTGACCTATTGTTTTGCCTTTTCACTAACTGCAATGAACAAGCACATTCCCTGGGGGGGGGTGGGGGAGAGAGAGTGTGTGTGTGTGTGTGTTTGTTTTTCACCGAAATTAAGCCAGAGCCCCCCAGACCTGATTTGTACACAGATTAGATTAGCTGTGTCAGTTTGGACTCGGCCCTGCTGCAGCTGTAAGCCACAGTGTGTGTGTGTGTGTGTGTGTGGTGGTTGCATGCTTATTTCTTGACATGTCCCTGATACCTCGGGGTTTTTTTGTGCATGACTTTATATCTGTGTGTGTGTGTGTGTGTGTGTGTGTGTGTGTGTGTGTGTGTGAAAATAGCTCCAAATGCCGCTTTTCCTAAATGAGAATGCAGTTGCAGGCTATTTTCGGGCCTGGGCTCTGGTGGGGTTCGACACAGAAGGGTGCGATTCCTCTGTGGGATCGTGTTCCTTCAGCTCTGCCAAAAACCGTCACTTTCCAGAACCGGCTCGCTGTCCGACGCATTCTCTCAGTCACCACACTTCACAATCCACCAGCCTGAGCGAGTGCTAAAGAACGCCTCAGTCACACGACTTCACCAAAGCGGAGAGAGTGCAGTCGGAGAACTAGGCAATCTGGCGGAGGGAACTGCGAGACAGGAAAGGGGAAGCGCTCTCTTCTGTGCGACGCCGGAGAGTGCGACTCTGCTCGTTACAGTGAAAAGACATTTTCTCGGTACAATAGAAAATGTCTTGATAACATGCAGGATGTTGTCCAGGTCGGGGTTTTCATCTTATGTTATCTTTGTTACCTCCTTCCCTGAAAGTTTCTCTTCGTAGGTCTCTCTTCGTGGCGATAAGATGTAGGTCATTCAACAGCGTTCACTCAGCAACTGGGTTGAAGTTCATTTAAGGACGTTAGACAAGTTGAACTGTGCAATTATGCGAAGCAGTGAAATATCCCGTCAGCCGTAATGACCTGAAAATCAAGCTGTTAAATCAAACTCAAAATCATATTAATATTGAGACCAGTAAAACATCCCACCCGAGACGTGCATTCGCTCGTACCCAGCTACTTAATTAAATAACATTCCGACCATGAAATATAACGCACAGCTCGTGAATAGAAACGAGTGGGTGGCCTGTGTGTGTGTGTGTGTGTGTGTGTGTTGGTTTAGGACAGGGATAATCGAACTTGTTTGTTGTGAACGGGAGCCCTCTCTATCAGAGCCAGGAAGGGCGGGGCCACATTCCAGGCCCTCAGAGACAGGAAGCTTCTCAGCACGTCCTTCCTGTACTGATTCAAATAGTGTCTGTGCCAAAACTCTGTGCACGTACATATCCGTACACACACACACACACACACACACACACACGCACACACATTTCGCAGTGTTTGGTTTGCGAGGCTAGAGCCGGACGTTTGTTTGGCGGGCGAGGCAGGTGTCCGAGTCAGTGTCAGTGCCTCTGAAATGAGCCTAAACTGATTTGGCAGCCATGACTATGGACTTTTTCCATAATTCTCTGAACACACACACACACACACACACATACACACACACACAGCAGAGCAGTTTCACTGTAGAATGCTACCCACTGCAAGGACAGCTGGGAAGGCTGGTGGCTCTGCAGGTACTGAGCCAACTCGTCATTATCATCCTAATGTGTCTCGGCTCATCAGCCTGGCTCACGATGATAAATGAAGAAAAATCCACCTTTTACAGCTTTTTTTTTTCTCAGGTCACTTTTGATCCCATTTTTTAATAATGCGACCATTCTACCCAGCCGTGAGCTTCATTTTTACAATAAGCCAAATATAAACTTTTTTTATTAATTTTTTTTTAAGGTCTTCTGACTCATGCGCCAAGGTTTCCGCGTTCGAGGAAAACACCGCGACGACTCATTAGCATGTAAACGAGGTCTGTTGCGCCGAAAGCCCCGCGGCTTTAAAGATGCGCGAGAACGTCTTTTCAAATCGATGAGTCAAACGCAGTAGAGTAGTAGTAAAATCTCTGCCTTTTTTTTTTTTCCTTTTTTTTTTTTGTACACCCCAACCAAAACCTCCCGTCAGTGAGATTACTCTGAATGCACTCTTTGTAGTGATGCCGGCGGTGTTGCGCTCTCCTCTGTCTCAGATTCATCGTTTGCCAAAAAAGAAGAAGAGAAGAGGCACGAGATGTTCCGGGGGGCGTCTGCTTTTACACTTTGTCCAGGATTTATCGGAAAGGGCCGTTTGAGGGAGGCCGCTTAAATCCTCACAGCACATAATCCATATTTCATCTTCAGCTATTCCCCACACACACACACACACACACACACACACACACACCAGGCCAAATCCCAGCCACCTGCGGAGCGTCGCAGCCTGGCCAGCAGCATGCTAACTAAGATCGAACTCCGACTGCATTTCTACATTTATAATTTATAAAATATCCAAAGTTGTGTGGTGTGTTGTAAAGTTCCCACGAGTCCCATCTAACATTCCAACATTTTTTTTAAAGCTTTTCCAAACTCCCAAGCGTGTTTTACAGGCATGCAGTATTCAGTAGCAGCCTACAGATTAGCATGTAAACTCACCCCACACACACACACACACACACACACACACACACACAAATGGGAACATCTCCCTTCTCTGTAACCGGGCAGTGAGAGCGCATTAGCCACGCCTGGCCTATTAGTTTATTAGCCACGAGCTCTTTTGTTGTGTGCTATTAATCTATGATTAAAAAATCTAAACAAGCTATTAAGCAGCAATACCCGAGAAATCAAAATCCAATCCGACGCTAATCGAAAAAAACACCTTCTGAGCGGCCGCACCAGAACGGAAAGGCAGCAAAGTGAAATACATTACGACTAATGAAGCCCTGACATCTCTCTCTCTCTCTCTCTCTCTCTCTCTCTCTCTCTCTCTCTAACTGAACGAGTCATTGAGAAGGGCGGCCGTGTAGCTTATTGACATCCACATCTACACAGAGAGTTAATGGAGGCCGGCGCAGGAGCATCGAGCGGCGTCCTCACATTACATTAGCCAGAGTGGACGGCTGGAGCAGCTGCTCCGATTCCCCTCAGTGGAATTCTCCAAGATCCAATCTCTGATTACGGAGCCTGCGGGAGAGCAGCGCGTCCAGCTCCAGGAGCTCCACAACGCACGCAGCTTTCTGACACCGCGAGCAGCAGGACGGACGCCTGGTTTCTGACCTGCCTCTGAGTTTGTGTTAAAGTAAAAAAAAAAAAAAAAAAAATCTATAATAGTGGGGAGAATATTAATACTTCCCATGTGACAGATTTGGAAAAATGCTGAAGATGAACTGTTGTTCATTTCCCAGAGATTTCGCAGAGATTTACAATCGTGTCAGGCTTTTCTGTGTCTGTGTCTATCTTCACACTTATGTGCATAAATGTTTCAACTTTGGCTACTCTCATTAGCTCGGCTTGCCTGGTGTTAGATAGGTCGCGATATATTTTCCAACATCTAGTTCCAACAGCTGCTGTAAAGCGCCCCGTCGTTGCGCTCGTGATGTTTGGCGTTTCAGCAGCATGTTGGAGCAGTCAGTAGAGTCGCCGGGATGAGCCGGGGATGTATTCCCGCCTCGCACCGAGTGTTCCCAGCATGGACTCCAGATCCACCAGGATAAAGCGCTCACAGAAGATAAATGAACGAGTGCTTGGTGTTATTTGGAAACAGAAGCTTGCAGAGCGTCACTCGGCTACCGTGAGGACGTTCATGTTCATGGGCTCAGATACTCAGAGATCTGATATTTCCGTTGTGCAGAAAAAATGGCACATATTAAATTCAATAATAATTTGTAGTAGGTAAAAAAAAAAAAAAAAAAGACATGATCTGTTTTAGTGTGAAGATACTGTGTAGTTTTGTCCTTGCTTTTAACAGATCATGTCTTATATGTCAAGGACAAAAAACATGAATATTTCAAATGTCCCAAAAAGAATTAATTTTTTTTAAAAGGTAAAATGGTGTCAGTAAATCCAGCTTTGTTTCCTGGAGTTTTGTTTCTGAAGCTAATAATAAACAGCATGCTAGGTTACTCCAGTCTGTGTTTATGATGATGATGATGATGATGATGGAGTAGTGGTGATGGCTGTGACTTTTTTTTTTTTTTTTGCCTGAGCATGATTTCCCCATCAACACCCACCACCGGTTTCAAAATGGCCGCTGTGATGGATTTGACCAATTTCTGCTCCATTAGCTGTCCGGGTTCTGTTTCCTGCCTGATATCAGCTGAACCAGACGACGCTGAAAGCTCGAGCTGTGGACGGAGCAGCTGGAGACTCTCGACTTCGCAACATTTCTACTTGTGAAGCATTTAATGATTTTTTTTTTTTTTTGTCAACTGCAGAACATCGGATTTAAACATGCCCAGTTTCTGCTTTGATTTTATGCGAAGCCCTGGTGTCCATCAATCACCAGGCGTTGCCATGACGCTGAGGTATGACGCTGTGTCCCTCCCCCCTGTCCCTGACTAACACATCATCATTTCTGGCGCTCACACACGTTGTGAACATTGACCCACACTCTTAAAGTGTGATGTTTGGCCCGCTGCTGATCGCGTTAGACTGGCAGCATATCAGAGGGGAAGACGGAAGGAATGAGCTCTTTGGCTCCAAGCTGCTGCTTAAGCGCTTCTGACAGAAACAATACGGTCAGCTTCTGCTGCTGACATCCTGGCCCCGTGTGGAACTAAATCTCCTTCCCCGGGGCCATTTAATGTCTGGGCGCAACCTCTTAACGCGTGTTATCTCGTCCTCAGAGGGTTTGTTTGGGGATTTTGGGTTGCTGGTTTTGGCTCTTGGTCACAAACACTGTAAATGCAGTGTAGAGTTCAGTGCCAGAAAAATAATCAATGTTGAAGTAGTAAAAGTATGTCCGCTTGATGACACCATCCTATCGTGGAATATTTTCACACGGAGTGTCTTATTCCTTGACAACTTGTCAACACGTTGTACTTTTTTTTATACATTTATAGTTACATTTGATGTTGCGGAACTGTCAGCACCCTTTTTTTTTTTTTTTAATCTTATTCAGTCAGCCATGTTGGTACACAAAACCCCTCCAGTCAGTCTGTACTACTGTAGCCATTCCCTCTTCGCTCTCTACCCTTTCCCCGTATCTAAACAAACAAACCCACATCGCTCCACCCAAAGCCATGGCCATTCCCGTTGTTACAACACCGCATTGTGTAGAAATAATCTGCTCCTGTGTTGTGCTGTTAGGTTTTTCCGCTATTCTTCACCTTGAGTGGTGCTGAACAGCGGTGATAAATGGCCTAGCCAAGTACAATGGGTCACATTCCACAGATTTGCCTCTCTCCACATTGAGTGTGTGTGTGTGTGTGTGTGGCTAACTCGAACCCTACTGTAAGCCTCCGAGTTCCAGGAATGCCTGCGACGTGTGGACTTGGATTTATACGCCTCTGATTCGTTCCAGATGTTTTAAAAAAAAATGACCATCTCCAAAATATTCTCATCTCACAGGCCTTATGTTTCATAGCTTTTGGAAGCAGTGTATTGTTTAGACGTTATTTATCGCGGTAAAGCAGTCACATAGATCATGCAGTAATGGAAGAGTAAACAATGCGCTGATTGGTCAGTGGAACATTTCCGCACTTCAGCAAGGAAATACATCAGCGCACTCGGCGCATTCTTCAGGATTCTGACTCTGTGCCATGGTGAAAGGAAGCAGCAGCCTTTTGTAGCCTCTGCTGCAGAGCGAGATGTTTTATTGTTTGTTTATTTTGTTTAGTCTTTGACAATCTTTTGCACAATAGAACAAAAGAGTGGCCAGGAATGAGTGAGGAGTTTCGAAAAAGAATGGACGTGGCGAAAGCGTATGAGTAGCAGGAAGGAGGCAAGAGTGCATGCTGTAAAGATTCCTTAACCCCACCGCCACCCCCCGCCGCCGTGTGTCTACTGCTTCCAAAACTAACTTTCCCTCTCCAAAAACCTTCTCGCCCTCATCTTTGCTTGCACTTGACTACCCAGAATCCACCTTTCCTCACAGCCATTCAGCTTCATTAACACCCCGACGTCCTCTGGTCCAGACCTGGCTGACCTCAAACGGGGATCCAGTGCCAGAATCTGCTCCTTCTCTGGCCGGAGAGAGTGGGAGGAGCTGGAGCGCTGCCAATCACCCTCGTCCCTTCCTCCCAGCTTCCTCCCCACCCAACCCCCCCAAATTGATTTATTTGGCTCCTTCCATCCTCGTTTTAGAAGACTGTACTTCCATGGCATTAATAGTTGATGATAATGACTATCTCCGGCCTCTGTATGTTCTCATGCCTAGTTTCAGACTTCTTCTCCTGGGTCTAGTAAAGACAGGGCGAACGGCTCAGTACAGAAAAGGATGAAAGTTTTTTCTTTTTACAAAAATAAACAAGCACATGATTTGAATATATTCTCAAGCTCGCAGCGGAGACAGCTAAAAGCCAGCTCGTGTTAGCTCTACTGATCTCACCTCGGCGAGTTGGCAGAGCAGAAGGTCGAACAGAAGGGACCGTGGCTAAATTGGATGACCCAAGGTTACCCAGACTGTCTTTGCGAGGGGATTAATTGTATAAAAGCCCGGTAATGATCTCTGGCTTGTGGCCCGACTCAGAATCCCTTTAGCCACGGTGCAGTGAATTACCGCTGCTCAGGTGATTTAAGGTGAACACCACGGAGGAAGAGGAGCAAATCCATCACGCTGTGTTCTGACCTTCAGGCAAAACAACGAAGCTCAATTCGTTCTTGAAGCTTTACTTTTCCTCCATTTTCTAACATACGTCTACGGAAGAATGATGCAAACGTTAATTAAATTGATCTTGTTCCCATATTTGGACTGGAGGATGTCATGATGCTGATGAACAAATCGGAATGGACTGAAATAGCCTCCTTCTTTCGTGTTGTTCCAGTTTCGTTTTGAAAGGGCCACCGGAACTTCCTCTGCTGACTTTTCTGAGGACAGACCTGACAGCAGATTACAGAAAATAAAAGAAATCCGCTCTGCTGCTGATCTGAGAAACCTTTAACAATCCCGATCTCTCAGCATCCCGGCTCATCTTTACAGCTGACCTGTCTGTGTTTATTATTGATTATTTCATGTTAGTTCACACGTTGTTTCAGTTTCCGATACGCTCCAACAGCAGGATGGATGTAGAAAGCTTGCCAACCCGTCAATTAAATATAAAACCTAACATTAACAAAAAAAAAAAAAAAAAAAAAAAGGATGTGATTTGGTGATAGACTGCTACTTTGCTAGTTGTTGCTATGGGAACAATAAAGTGAGGAGGAAAAGTAGCTTATCTTTTCTTAACTCTCAGAACTTTGGATCCCCATGGAGAGAATCTTGTTACACCAGCACACCCCCAAGTGTTGTATTCCTCTTATACCACAGCAATTTGCTCACTCTTGCAAAACTTTTACTAATTAAAGTACTTCTTTTTTTTATCCATTTATAGTTACATCGAATGTTATGGAACCTCTACGAAACAGGTTAGTTCCTGTTCTTGCTCGTCAAGAAGCTTTACCTCGGACTGGTTACAAAGCCCTGACGAGTGGAGACTCCTTCCCTAAATGTTAAACGTCTTACGGAAAACTTTCATCATATCAACTCTTGTACTCAAGGTTTTTCTTTCCCCCCCACCCCCCTTTCTTTTTAACACGGCGCATCCATTGTACAAGTCGCCGTGAATGAGCTGTTACTATAGAAACGATAACGTATTAGAGCGAACGCATTCATCTCAACACTTTGTAACCAGTCAGACTGGAGAATTCATTAGCTCTGGTGTATAAATATTGCTGTATCTACTGGGCCTCTTTCATTTGACTGTGTCTGAGAAATGTGCTCCGGTGAATAGACCGCTAGCACGCACACACACACACACACACACACACACACACCACACACGAAAACCCACTTTTGTAAGTATCGTTAGTAGGTTGTGAACCGTTGATGCTGTGCATTTGATGTTTTGTCATTGGTGGGCCATCTGAGAAGCTTTTCACCCCTCTTGTGTTTGGTATATGGGCATTCATTCTTTGGACTGTTGCTAGGAAACACCCCCCCCCCCCCCCCCTTTCTTTTTTTTTTGGAGGAGCCTCTTTCGCTTCCCCGTCTGAGCCGGTCATATTGCTGTGTGGAAGGAGCCTCTTGTGCACCCTTCTGCCCAGAGTGGGGGCCTCGATCTGTGTGTTTAAGACGAGGCACAGAGATGGAGAACATAGAGGCCGCGTAATGTGGAATGCAGAAAATCAGAGTCTCATTCCCTCAATCCGACGGCTTCTCGTAAGGCCTAGAGAACGTCACGGGGACACGATATACGGAACAGCACTCTTTTAGCGGGAGAAATTGGGCTTTTACACAAAATATGAATCGTATCATGTGTACTGGATGAGTTCTAAAGCCATCGAGCAGTCAGGAGTAATAAAATATACTGAAGCTTTCAGATCTGAGACTGTGAACGGCATTAATGCTGACATTTAGCTATAATAAAGGTCAGAGGTCAAATCGTTGTTACACCCGGGGTAATGTGCCAGACGCTCATAGAGAGACGGTGTCCGGTTCAGAATGTCAGTAGTGTGAAAATGTGTTTATAGGAGAGGCAGCTGTGGGGTGTGTGTGTGTGTGTGTGTGTGTGTGTGTGTTCGGAGATATCCTTCCTCATGCTGAGCAGATCAGTCATAAAGGCTGTGAAGCCTGAAGCCTAGGTTTTATCTAATCCTCAGTCCAATCCGGCCGGCTGTCTGACCATGCTCTCCTTCTTTCTTCAGCGCTTTCTTGCCTTACACTTAGTAGAAGCTGAGTGCATTTTGTTTTGGTTCCTTGGACTCCAAATCTCATTCTAGGTTAAGTGGGTCTGCTTCACCCGTGTGTGTGTGTGTGTGTGTTTTTATGGAAAATAATGTGGAACATCCCATGAAACAAGTTCTCACTTAAGTTCCAGCAGCTATAAACAGTCGTTCCCTCACCAGCCTGTCTCTCTCTTTTTCTCTCTCTGTCTATCATGTTACCAAGAAACTGAGTTACAAAGCCGTGACACTGGAGACTCCTTCCATGAATGTTAAAACTTCACCGTATCAACAGTGGTGGTGTTTTTTTTTTTTTTTTTTTTTTTTTTTTTCGTTGTTAAATAACAATACATTTTCACTCTGTGTAATATTAGTCTTAGTTTATATAGAGCACCTGCAGTACAAGTCCTTGTGGATGAGCTGTTACTATAGAAACGATAAAGTATTAGAAGGAGCGCGGTAATATAAACCTCAACATCCTTCTAAGCAATCAGAACCCAGAATTCAGCAGCGCTGTGGTATACCAGCTAAATATCCACGGGTAATTTTCGGACTTTCTCCGTTTTTGCCCCGCTTTTGTCTGTTACTCTCTGCTGTGCTCCTGTCCGCCAAAACCTGCCATGTCTCATCCATGTGCTTTGTCATTTAGTCATTAACATGCAAAGTCGCCTCTGTTTGTGCATTCTGATCATTTCCAGAGAGCCCAATTAACTAAATAGGACTGTAAAAACAGTACAACCAGGCTTTTATTTACATCAGGGCTTTTTTTTAATGCTGTGTTTGCCAACATTGTTTCCAGAAGAGCATCTGTTACAGGACGAACAAAAAAAAACCTGGTCTTTTCATGTCCAGATAAAAGAAATCCCAGGACAATAAGCGTCCGCACTCTGTACCAACACAGCCACAATTATACAGAGGATTGCGAAGAGCGATGTTTAGCGTGGAACGTGAAACCTCAAATCTCTGCTGCGTTTATAATAATAATGTGAAGAAATGCCTTTGGTCCTAGAGGTGCTAATGGTGTAACTGTGACATAGTGCATGTATTATATAAAGTTACTGAGATGATCAGTGGGTAAGGTTCCTAATAGGAATTGGTCTATGGTTTCAAAAATCATTAGACACTGATGGGGAAACGGCTAATGGAAACCATTAGGGAGTGTTTTTTTCTCTCTCTCTCTCTCTCTGTGCACTTGTGTTAATCGTCTGGGCTGCGCCAGAGTACAGCAGTTAAATTATTTATTATTAGTCATAGATTATGTGGCGCGTCCACTATACAAGCTCTTGTGTACGTTGTTACTATAGAAACGAAAACGTACTAGACAGAGCGCGTTGATATAAACCTGTGATTTGCAGCTGCACTACTGTTATAGGAAATGAATCCGACCAATCAGAATCCAGATTGGGTCTTCAGCTGTCTCACAGTTTGGGTGAGTCGGTGCCCGCTGTAGCCACAGATTCCTGTTCTCGGCTGACAGGAGCGGAACCTGATGTGGCCTTCTGCTGTTGTCGCTCGTCCACCTCAAGGTTTTACATGTTGAGATGCTTTTCTGCTCAGCATGGCTGTAACGAGTGGTTATTTGTGTTCTAAGCCTAAGTACTCAAACTGCCACTAACAACCATGCCACGGTCACTGAGATCACACGTTTTCCCCATTCTGAGGTTTGATGAGTGTTAACTGACGCTTTTGATCTGTGACAGTGAAAATATACAATATTTTTATTTGTTTTCCTTTGTTTTGCCTGTTTTAGTAGTCATGGGTAATTTTGTTAGCTGGTCTTGCAAAACAGAAATTTTGATTTACCAAAAAAAGCCGCAATGAAAATCTGATGTTTAATTACAATACGGAGTTGCATCAGTTATTATCTGATCTTTTCAACAATTTTGTGTGATTTATGCCAAATTTATATATATGAGATTTCTTTATTTTGCGTTTGTTTGAGAAGATGATATCTGTTGAAGCTATAATGGAAATTTTCCAGATGTAGACAGGCCTCTGATAGAACAACAAAAACGTTTCCATGCCACAGAGTTAGCTCATTTCTAAAAACAGCCTGCTTTAATAGAGCCAGCTCCCTCGTGTCATCAGGTCTCATCTCGTTTTAAAGTCGGGTTCTTTTGATTCAGTGGAGAATTTCGTGCTCGCGCTGCCACGGAGCTGAGAGGCATGGCCTGGACGTCAGCGTGACCTGCCGCAGGCGCTGCGGTGTAAAAGAGCCGTGGTGTCAGACGCTGTTATTCAGACTGACAGGCCTTCTCCTTCTATCACACGAACCGACTGCACACGCAATCCAGAGGTGAGAAATGAACACGGCTTTCCACTTACGCCTCCCACAGCCCCATCTCCCCGACTCTCCACCCGTCAGCGAGCACGGAGGCGGCACCGACTCCCGTATCTGCGTCTGCGGCTCTTCCCTTTCATCTGTCTGCTTTTAAAACTCACTTCTATTTACCTGCGTGTACAGCAAATAAACAGCGAAATGATATTAAAATTCACACCCACAAGCCTCTTAACAGGCTTTCGCGTGAGCTAATCAAAGCGTCATTACCGCACACTATTGCTTTTATAAAGCAGACAGCACTCGAGCGTTAGTGGGAGGCACTTCAGCTCGGAAACGTCTCCTCGCCCACGAGCGACTTGGAGCAGACGATTAACACTGCGCCTTTATTTCAGCAGAGAGGAGGAAAGTTTCTTTTAGATTTTTCTCTTCCTCGTTGATGACGAATCAGAAACATCCAATCCATAACCTTTGTTTTGTTCTCCTCACCTGGGTTTAGTCACAGGCCGTTTTTGCTCTTGTCATCTCTCCGCGTTCGATCCATGTTTGTCTGATATTTTCGGCATGACATTTCGTCTCTTACCCGCAAAGCTCCCGAGGCTCTTTAGCAAGCCAGTAATATTAAAACTGTATTAATAACTGAAGGCGAGGAAAAAGTACCCCTTTGCTCCATCATGATGATGACCTTCGACCTCTGTTTGACAGGAGCAGAGTCCCAGCAACCAGACGTCTCTGGCAATGATGCAGGAGCCGCAGGAGGTGGTGGAGGAGACGGTCACTATAGAGGAGGACCCCGGCACGCCCACTTCACACGTCTCCGTGGTGACGTCAGAGGATGGAACCACGCGCCGCACAGAGACCAAGGTACGGGGGTACACACACACACACACACACACACACACACACAGGCAATTAGAAGTGAAACATATGTTGAACATCAGGTAATATTTTAAATAGAAAGGAACGTTATTTAGTGCTGCAGTAATTACTGTAGGTCGTATTGAAGCTTACTGTAATGTCATGTACCTAATGACTGTTCGTGTGTGTGTGTGTGTGTGTGTGTGTGTGTAGATCTCAGCTAATTTACACATTTTTCACTCACTCACTTTTTTAAAAAAACTTTGTAGTGAATATTTAGGCTGCTATCAGGCCAAAAGGCTTGTGAGTGTGTGTGTGTGTGTGTGTGTGTGTGTGTGTGTGTCAGCGATCTGCATTGTTACCACTATAAACTGGGAAACTACTGCTGACATGGAGATTTCTAGAACATGTCGAGTCAGATTTCCACCCAGTCACACACACACACACACACACAAAGGTTTCTGAAGTGTGGGCTTCATTTTTACAGCTGCACAGTTTCACTCCAGCACATTTTCCTCGTGTGGAACGCAGAGTCGATCCTTTCTCAAACATCCAGGGCATGTTATAAATGTTTTGGCGTGACCGAGCAACTCGCATTTCACACTGCGTCCAGACACAAGAGTTCCCATGATGCATGTGTGCTGTGGTGTTAATGTGCCAGGACATTTACAGAGTGTGAATGTGTTCAGTATTCATAATAATAATAATAGTAATATTATTATTATTATTATTATTATTAATTTCTCTTTAGTGATCACATGACCAGCGATTCCCACGCTAATGGCCATTTCTAGCTTGCATCTCATAAAACAATTGGTTCTCAAAGTGGGGTCCAGGGACCTTTAAGGGTTCATAAAGCACATCATATTATGTTATTATATTTAGGGGTCCAAGCACCAAAGTCAGCTGGGACCTAATTCTGTTCTATTGGTGGAAATAGACACACATACTATTTGACAGATTTAAATAAAGTTCATGACATAAATCTGTACGGAGTGGCTCTGTAGAATTTATTTTACCATTAAAGGAGTCCCTGGCTGCAAAAAGCTTGAGAACCCCTGCTTTAAAGCTCTCACCCATAATATTCCTGCTACAAGTCATAGCTTCAGCACGAGCACTTCCCTTTGTTATCCTCCGCTTGTTTGTGAAAAGGGCAATTCAGCTAACACGAGGCAGAAATGAAACTCGCCCTTACAGAGACATCATGTTTACGCTCAGCGCTGCTGAGAAATTCCAGCATGGAGCTCCGATTCGCCAAGCAGTCCCCTGCACATAACCTCCACCCCCGCAGGGTGTTTATATCACTCTCTCACACGCACCTGCACACATTAAAAACTAATACACACACATTTCACTCTGTGTGTTTGCATTTGTGTGATAAACTATAGAACTATTTATATTCAGTCCTCAGTCTCACTGATTTGGAATCAGAACAGAGGGGGACATATTGAGTGTGTATGACAGAGGGGACATATTGAGTGTGTATGACACAGGGGACATATTGAGTGTGTATGACGGGGGGACACATTGAGTGTGTATGACGGGGGACATATTGAGTGTGTATGACAGGGGACATATTGAGTGTGTATGACAGAGGGGACATATTGAGTGTGTATGACGGGGGGACATATTGAGTGTGTATGACAGGGGACATATTGAGTGTGTATGACAGGGGACATATTGAGTGTGTATGACAGAGGGGACATATTGAGTGTGTATGACAG
>CM075026.1:1491810-1512074 GCA_037576675.1 Pangasius sanitwongsei | reverse complement strand
GGGACATATTGAGTGTGTATGACAGGGGACATATTGAGTGTGTATGACAGAGGGGACATATTGAGTGTGTATGACAGAGGGGACATATTGAGTGTGTATGACAGGGGACATATTGAGTGTGTATGACAGGGGACATATTGAGTGTGTATGACGGGGGACACACTGAGTGTGTATGACAGAGGGGACATATTGAGTGTGTATATTGTTATTTTACATTACACCACAGAGCTGCTGGATTCTGATTGGTCAGGAAGTGTTGATTAGTTTCCTATAACAGCAGCTCTGACAGTAGTGCAGCTGCACGTCACAGGTTTATATTAATAAGTTATGGTTTCTATAGTAACGGCTCGTTCACAGGGGCTTGGTGATATGGTGACGTTTTCCGTAAGGAGACTTATTTAGAATAGAGGCTGTGTTTTTTTTCTCTTCTTAACTTCGAGAGAGAGGGAAAGAGAGGCTGGTGAGGGAACGACTGTTTTCCTGTTTTGCTCTATTATGAACATTAAAAAATGAAAAGAAACTGGAGAAATATTTCTGGAGGAATTTGAAGCAGGAAGTTATAAATAGATTTTTTTTTTCATTGAATCTGTTATGTATGCTATGAAGCTCCCGTGCAGGCTGGAAGTTCGACGTGTCACGCTTATGAATGGTTTGCTGAGATTAGCTGAAAATGGGCCAAAATAACCCTGAAGTATATCGAGTTATTCCTGACTTCCTAAGATCCTGACGTTAGGAAATAAGAGGAAAGAGGAAAGAAGTTTGTATAGTTGATCTGTTAGAGCCGTTTCCCACGAGTGTATTAAGCGGTAACAAACGGCCGCGCCCGCTTGCTAGACACGGATGCTCTCGGCTGACGATTAATTCTCATCAGCCTCATTAATTCCCAAGACAAATTTATAGCCTCGAACAAAATGGCTAATTAACGGCGCCGTGCAGTTTGCTGGGCAGCAAATTGGTTTCAGAATCGGCGGCGAGCACCAGAACACCGAGGCGGCTCTCCTCCCCGAGCGCGGACGTTTTAAAGGAAGGAGCTGGGAGTCGGGGGGTGAGACACTCGTTTATTCAAGTCTAGCCACAGAGACGTCTGAGATGGATGGAGAGATGCCTGCGCTTTAGGTAGTCGTGAATAAAACCTGCCCAATCTGCTATCACTTCTCACATCTCTGTGATGTGTACTACTATGTCTAGGCCACGCCTACTTTTTGGTATAAATCCAAATACTGATACGGATGTTTGGAGCACTATATATAGATACGGATGATCTCTGAATGGCGTCTATGCAAATTGATTGGTAGGCGCGTAAGCACGCTTGGGGATCGATACAGCGACGTGATTGGTCCGTCCCTGCTTTTCATCAGGCTCAGTCTATTTTAGCATGCTGTTGTTTACTCATTTATTGACATCTAACCGTACAGACAGATTGATGGCCTGGGAGAACAGTGCAGTAATATGATTAATCCTTCCAGCCCTGTTTTCAAGTGCCCTTGTTTTTATCTCTCTTTTTTTTCTTCCTCTCTCTCTCTCTCTCTTCCCCTTCCAGCTTTGGTAGTGACTCATCTAATAGGCCAGAGTTTTTGAACTCCAGTCCTGCAATGCTCTATGATCATCAAGCTTCAAAGTAAATATGAATGATTTACAACCCAAACAGGCACCGGGTAATGTTGTGGACGCTCGAACCCACGTTAAGAAAAAAAAAAAAAAAGCCCTGGCTAGATCAGATAGCACTTTGACGTCTTGCTCATTATTAAGTGAACTTCAGTAACATGGTGTGCGGTGGAAATATCAGCGCTGCCTGCAAGGAAGCCGGCTCATATTTATCACAGAAATTCAATATCCCCCCGAAAAGCGTTTACGCATTCTGAAGCGGTGCAGCCTGGAAATACATCTTCTTCGAATTCATGACCACACAACTCTGTGCCAGTATGGGCTTTAATTATTCATCTTTTTTTTTCCCTTCCCTCTCTGAGCCGGTTTGTGATTCTGAGTCGTAATTAATAAAACAATCTGACAGAGCGTGTTGTTTTGGAGCCGAACTCTAGCACGTGACATTTAATAGTTTTCAAAGTAAACCTGGAACTGTGCTGGAGAACAAACTCCTTGCACTTGACATTTCTTCACGCTCCACTGTATGCGCTATTTATTTATTTATTTATTTATTTATTTATTTATTTATTTATTTATTCATTCTTGCCAACTTCTTTATCCATTTGCTCTTCCAGGTGACCAAGATGGTGAAGACAGTGACGACCCGCACTGTGCGTCAGGTCCCGCTGGGTCCAGATGGTCTGCCGATTCCCGACGGCTCTTCGCCGCTGGGCAGCTACACAGACTCCATCGACCGTCGCTTCATGAAGAACGGCGAGCGCTTCGTCACACCTCAGGCCACGTCCACGCTCACACGCTCCTACAACCACAGCAACTATGGTGACTCGTACTACAGCCCGCACGACGCCTACGGGGACGTTTGCGACAACTACGGCAGCCTCTCCCGTGGCCTCAACTACCGCCCCTACCGGCCCTACGGCTACCGCGTGGAGAACAGCTACACCCTCCCCATCCGTAGGGACGACTACGGGCACATGGCACAGCCACAAGTACCCGTGGGCGGCAGCAGCACCATGGACCTCAATCGCTCGCAGCCGGAGCGCTTCCAGCCCGAGCCGTATGGACTGGAGGACGACCGGCGCAGCCTCGGCCCAGACGAAGAAGAGCCGTACGAGCTGGAGCCTGACTACTCCACCGCCAACCGCCGCACACTGCCCACCGCTGCACGTGCCATGAGAGACCCGCTGCGCAACGGTCCTCGCGTCAGGTGAGGGTCAGGGTCTGATCTCAGTCTGATCAACCTAATATCAGGATGTTACCTTTATATGATCTCAGGATGCTCTACGTTTATCCTTATACCTATCTTAGTTTTTCCTATGAACAGTCTGAGTCTGATCTCAGCATTACCTCAGGGAGATTAGGGTCTAATCTTGAGTGTGATCTCAGTATCACCTCAGGAAAGTCCAGGTTTAATCTGAGTCTGATCTCAGTATCATGTCAGGGAGGTTTTGGTCTAATCTTCATCTGATCTCAGTATCACCTGAGGACGATTAGGGTCTAATCTGAGTATGATCTCAGTATCACCTGAGGACGATTAGAGTCTAATCTGATTCTCAGTGTCACATCAGGGAGATTAGGGTCTAATCGGAGTCTGATCTCAGTGTCATGTCAGTGTCACATAGCTTGGTTAGTTGGTCTTCCATGGTTTACAGACTCTATAGCTGTCTGTAAAAAATTTCCATAGTGTGGGCTGGATATGCCGACGGTGTCGTGACGCGGACGCGTCAGGCAGGAGAGCAGGGAGAGAAGAGGAGTGTGGATAGTTGAGGATAAGGCATCTGTTGGTGTGGCTGAGGGACATCATCTTACACGCTTGTAAACAGATGCTCAGAGTGACGACGCTGCACGGGGGGATTTAAGTGCTAACAGCTAGTGAGCATGTGGTTGTGTCAGTAGGAGCAGCCTGAGCATCACTCTCCTCCTGACACTTCTCTCTCATGCTGAAATGGGCGGGGCCATGAGCCTTCGCTCGTCTCTCACGGGTCCGGAGAGAGAAACTGATGTTCAGCTTGTTATAATGAGAGCACCAACAATGACCAACAATGACCAACAACTTGGATTCCTGATTTAGACTAACGAGTGCTGCTTCTCTGTAAAAATGGTATGTAGTTTAGAGCAAAGTGGCCATGTTTTAATCAGCAGCCCCACTCTAGCCCTCTCTGGCTCCCACACTGACATTGTGTATATACACACACACACACACACACACACACACACACAGACACAGAGCTAGCATGCCCCTGATAGCGCTTTGCTCTGACACAAGCACATTTCTAAAAAAAAAAAAAATGACAGAACAAATAAAAGCTGACATTTGACATGAAGTAGAGGTGTGTGTGTGTGTGTTTGGACAATGGACTGAAGGGTATAAAGAAAGCATTTTCTGTCAAGCAGGATTTCGGTCCTGGCTGACACACACACAGTGAAGTGTATACACACACACACACACACACACACACACACATCTAGCTATGATGAGCTCCAGACTATTTTATGCATAATGATCTGTTATAAGGACACAAAGTCCTTATATATATATTTTGCACTTTGTCACACTCACGTCTCTATAGCATCCCTATAATAACACACTGGGACCGTAAATGACGAACGGACGAGGAGATCCGCGAGTTATAATTACAGCTTATTGTGCAGCCGGCTCAGAAACCCGCCAATTACACTCACGAGGAAATTGAGACGTTTACCACGGAAATCATCCCGATGCACTCGAATCAGTGAGCGACAGGTGGAGTGTGTTTAATCCATTACTGACGCTACATGAGCACCGTTTATCCCGCGCACCTTCTCAGCGTCACTCTTTCACCCTCTCGCTTCAGTTCAAACTATTTTGCTTCATTAGTGTTAGCAGGCTTTTAGTGGCATCGCTGCTGCACATGTGCAGTACTGGCAACACACTTACAAGATGATGTAATGTTCTTCATAAACCAATCAAAATCCAGGAACCCCGTGGTCACAGTTTAGTGACTGCAAGTACCCCACCCACTAGTTTTCCCCTGTCACATGACCTCTACCAGGTGAGGACGCTGAAAGCTAATGTTTCTCCTCTCAGACATTTTATTTCAACTGTTGCTCATGCGACTGAACACGCTAGGAGGAGAAGATTTGTGCCCTCACAGCTGATTGGTTAATGGCTCTTTTTGGATTTCTTCCCCAATTTGGTCCTGCCAATTCCCAGTTCTCTGGCTATCACAAGACAGCTACTACGCAGGGTGGATGAAGGCTAACGCATGCTTCCTCCGAGACACATGAAGCCGGCCAAACGCATCATCTCGAACTGCTGCTCATGCTGCATCACAGGGCCGCGTAACACACTCTGAGGAAAGCGCTACCCGCCCCCTACGCGATTGGCTAGTGTCTCTGTGATTGACAGCGGAGAGAGAGAGAATGCCCCTCCCACTCAGAAAGCACGCTCAGTTGCCGCGGATGGCTGTGGCATCGTCTAGGCTCGAGCTCGCAATCTGAGCCAGGATGAAAATGAAAATGGAGGAAGTGATAAACTGCCATTATTATGTTTTAAATGCAAAAGCCGTACAGATTTGATTTTTTTTTAAAAATACAAGTGTGAAAGTATTTATTGCTCGCCGTGGGAAATTTGTGTTACTTTCACCTTGTTCATTATTCGGCCTGGATAATTGTGATTGTATGCAGCGCGTCTGTTCCACACACCACTTAATTAATATTCATGCTCCAGAACCTCTGATGATTTAAAATAGCCCATAGAGGCAGAAGGAACAAAAATACCCACGCTTAATGATCAACAGTTCAGACCAAAATGCTTAACTGGAGAGAGAAAAAAAAAAATCACCAAGGTAACAAAAATGGCACGATGAAGTAAGAGATGAAATGACATCCTCACGCTCAGCTTTTAATTTGCACACTTAATGTGAAATAATGCTTGTTTCTTCATCCTTCATGTTAACAGAAGTTGGATGGAGTGAATGATGAACGCTGGAGGACAGAACGTGGTGAAAAATGATGAACCTGGTTCATATTGAATCAAATCTGCACCTTTTTAATCGGATCTATGGGACACGTGTCATGCTGCTGTCCCTGACACACTCCTCTCAGCGCAGGAAATCAGCTCAGATGTTGGCTACGAAGCGTCATTTCGCTTCACCGCTACTTCTTTATTATCTTGTGTCTTGTGTGTTCCTGCTGAAAAAAAATACAGTATAAACAAAAGCCAGACAGAACAGAATGTCTAATCCCAGACGGAGTGCTTAGAGCAGGCTGTGATTTATTTCATTACACTTTGCCGATGCAGCAGAACGCGGCCCAAAACGTCTGCGTGTTTCACCGCATTCTTCATCTACAGGAGAAAACTCCAAACTCCAAGTCTTCACAACAACATCAGCATCAACTCTCTCTCTCTGTCTCTCTTTGGATGACCCCTTACGCACCTGTTTATCCTGCCAGGTTGCCATGGAGATGACCCCTAGAGACGCCCCCCTCACCCCTGACGTGTGTATATCATGAGCTCAGACACGGTTTCAGTCTATAGACTGATGAGTTACCATGACAAGCAGCCGTCCCAAGTCCATTAGTGAACAGCTCATTATCGCACTATTTATCTACTGAACAAGTGCACGTCCCTCGAGCGAGAGAAAAGGAAACAAATTCATATACGTAATCATTAGACGTGGTCGTTTCGGTACCAGCGCATCGCGACGACGCTGTAAAACAAGCCAAGAGGGCGCGCAAATATCTCCATCTGTGAGCGTAGCATCGGCACAAGCCCAGGCTTAATATCGTTCCTGTTCTGAACCCGGTCGAGTCTCTGAGCACGGCGCTGAGGAAAGGTTGTTTTTCTTTTCAGGGAGATCCTGTCTGTGTGAAACGCTCTCAGCGTGGGAGATGGAAAGATTCCTAGAGTGCTGCATTCCTCTCGCTGCCCTCCTCGCTGGCTTTTGCCTTATAAGGAGTGGTTTCGTGAAGGCCAGATTATTAGCAAAATTATCAATTATAGTTAGACGTAGGAGCTTCCGTAATCAGCGCCTAGGTCCTAGTGTCAGCGTCGTTCCTGTCCTGGGAATGCACACAGCTCCGGTTTAAATGCAAATCCTGACATTCCCATCACTCAGACCAAGCGGCCGAGCTCTCAGGAATTTCAATTTTCAAGCTGTGTGTGTGTGTATGTGTGTGTGTGTGTGTGTGTGTGTGGCTGAAGCGGTTATGACAATGACCTCATTTATCAAGGCTCTTTCTATTATATCCAGTACATCACATTACCCACAAACAACCTCCCTAGCCGACTACACTCACTCAGACAGAATTATTTTTGGCTTTCACACACACATACGCCTTGTGAGCATGACAAGGTTTTCTGCATGCTTTTGGTTGATTACCAGATGAATCTGTACAGCACTTTGGCAGAAATCAGTCGTGTCCTGGATTACACACACAGAACAAATGCTCCAGAGATATTTAGCTTCGGCTAATCAGCGTTCTCCGTTAGCATACTCTATTTAAAAAGTTTTTTCAGCGTGCGATTATGATACAAACGGATAAATCTAATCTAATCCCAGCGTTTGTTTTCTAAACCCATAGCAGCTTTGGTGCTAATGAATGCTTGCTTTATTAAAGTGCAGAGATGGCTTTGAAGTAGAGCTGTAATTATAGAATTATATAAAGTGTAATGCTATAAAAAAATTTAAAAAAAAAAGTGTAATAGACCCTCATACACACGCAAACACAAATGAGTATTATATAGCAAATATATAGTTCATACTAGTTATAAACTTATACATATACATACATAATGGAATATTTAAGACATAAGCGCTGGATGAAGGTCAGAAATTTCAGCCCACACAGAAATCTAACACTCAGGCCGAGAGCAGGAGAGCGTAAAAGACAGAACGCTGGCTTTAATGAACTCATGAGAACGTGCTTTATAAAAGTACTCGAGCGTACTGTAGGCTCACAGCGGAGCGCTGCTTTAATTACATCCCCAATCTCTCATGCTTAAGATCTCAGCATGGACTGGCTTTCAGCCCTGAGAAACAGTTAGGCTTTTAAAAAGTCCGCCATTTATTTTATTTTATTAATTAATTAATTAATTTATTTGTTAAGTAATGACTTCAGTAAAGAATGGCATTGCTGAGTGACTGTCAGCAGTAGAGATGTTCAGATGCGCGTGTCCACGTGTATTAAAAAAAAAAAAAAAAAAACTTCTACAACGCTTGTGTGCAGCTATCAGATTATATCCGGCGTACGTTCCATTAATAGCGGGTATAACTCTGGGGAAAAAAACAAATGGCAGCGTTGTTGTGTTGACTAAGATCTGATCGTGCAGTAATTCGGCGTATATAGCGTTGGCCACATTTCCAAGGATACGTGAGTGTGTAGCGACGTCACTGTTGTCGTTTATGAGTGTGGCCTGTCCAGCATTATTTCATCCCCTCTAATGAGAAACAGTAGTAGCTATATATTAAAGCTAACTAGTTTAACACAAAGTAAATAAAGCACTTATCCATGTGAAAATCAGTTGTTGATTTGCATCCCCAGCTTCGTACTAGCTTCATTCCCAGATTAGCAGAACAGGTTATCTGTGCTAGCTACATACACTCACCAGCGGCGCCAGCCAACTCTTCTACTTCCTGCCATGCTTTATTTTTCCTCCTAATGTCTCTGGACACATTTAATGAGAGGTCGTTGAAAGATGTATATACGTTTTTCTTCCGTTTTTGCGCATCAGACAGTAAACGGCAAATCATTGCACGTAGGAACGAAAGTGGGGAACTAAAGAAAAGTCGGACCACTATTTTAATGCCGTAGGATTGGTCCAAGGAATCATTCGAGACAGTCGTTTGAATTTGGTGCTTTATAGAGTCGTATCTAATTTGCATAGGGAGTGCTTTGTCACTGGCGATGAAATCCCAGTCAGTGGTTTTGCATTAAATCAGTGAAGGTTGTGAGTTTAAGTCGCGGTTAAGTTTGAGGTGGAATTCCATTTAGATTAAACCATCTGACCAGTGAGTAAATGGAAACGTCTTGGACTGACATGGGCTGACATCGAATGATCCCGGTGATCCAGAATGATATTCACGGGATTCAGATTCAGATCTCGTAAAGAAATTTAGCTGTATAATACGACCGCCTGTGGGTTAGACTGTACCGCTCGCTTGGGACAGCGAGACAGGAATTCAGCTTGTTTTATTTTCTGCATTCCTGCTCGATTAATCAGGAAATGATAAAGAGATGTTGCCGTCTAACCGTGCTTTCCCAAGGCATCATACAACACTGTCACCTTCCATTGCTGTCTTCTCTCTCTCTCTCTCTCTCTCTCTCTCTCTCTCTCTCTCTTGCTCTCCTGTAACCTCACTCTCGTTTTCATTAATAAAAGCATTGCTCCTCTCTGGCACAGTCCATTAATAAGGAAGTGGCAGCTGTTCCTCTTATCAACAGGACTGGCTCTTCTGGCTGCTTCTTTGACAGCGTGGTTAATAGCCGTCCACGCTTGCTGCTCACCTGACTCTGTTTTCTCTCTCTCTCCATGTTTTGGCGTTTCCATCACTCTCGGTCTCACACTGACTGTTCCACTTAAACCTGTTTCCTTCCCCACGTCTGTCTTTGCTTTCGACTCAGATAAGCTGTCCATCTCTGAAAGGAGCTATTTCTGCTTTTCCCCTGGAGCTCCTAATAATTTTGTTCACTCTTTGCCTCTCGGTGTCTCTCTGTTTGACACGGAAATGATCAGTCAGTGGCCACTGTGTCATTTTAACATGTCAGTGACTGTTAAGTCTTTTTGATAAGTAAAAGAGCTTTTTCACCGAACTCGGTTTCACACACTTTGCAACTATTCCTGCTACGAAGTAATCCGTGCCGTTCCTACTGTGCGTGCCGAGCCTTATGCCTTAATAGATTTCCCGGCACATCACACCTTTATCATACAGTTTATTCAGATTTCATTATTTATCTTCAGCAATGCCTTTCTGTCTTCATAATACTCAAAAACTCAGAAATTCAGATTAGTTACCAGTGGATAAGCACTGCATTGTTCAGGTAAAAATAAACCTAACCACCGTATCTCTCTGTTTCTCTGACCCTAAACAGAGGCTATGATGACCCCATTGAGTCTGAACTAATTGATGAGCGGCACCGCTACGCTCCTGGCATGTACCCCGCCCCGCTTGCACAGCCCGAGCGGGGCAGCACGGCCAGCCTGGATGGTGGCATCGACGGTGGCATCGCACGTCAGGACCCACGCTGCTGGCGTGACCCGGACCTCCCCGAGGTCATTGCTATGCTGGGCCACCCTCTCGATCCGGTCAAGGCCAACGCCGCCGCCTACCTGCAGCACCTGTGCTACGAGAACGACGCAGTGAAGAAGGCCGTGCGACAGCTGAACGGCATCCCGGCTCTAGTGGCCTTGCTCGAGCACCCCAAGGGCGAAGTGCAGCGCAAGGCATGTGGAGCTCTGCGCAACCTCTCCTTCGGCAAGGACAATGAAAACAAGGCGGCCATCAGGAGCTGCGATGGCATCCCCGCTCTCGTTCGCCTGCTCAGGAAAAGCGGCGACGCTGAGGTCCGCGAGCTCGTCACAGGTACGCCATCTATTTATCAGTCTGTGTTTTCATTAAGAGAGTGACAAAAATTAAAAGTTTTTTTTTAATTTGCATCACAGATTGCAAAATACAATTACTAATCACTGCTGTGGGGATGTTGACTAGCCGGGTCATGAAAATAACACTGAGGTAGACGGTAAAGAAAGCAGCACTATGCGCTCTCAGTTTCAGAGTCAATTATTTCAGTTAAACCACCAGCTCGACCTTGCGAGTGCATTTTAAGACTTGGTACATCCTTAAATGCTGTAATATTGCACACAGATTTATTATTTAGCACATTTATTGTACAGATTTATTTACTTTCATTGTTGACAGTGTAGCCTAAAACATCACTGAAGCTGGAAATGGTTTCTGTAGCTTGTTTATGGTGTTAATTATAGTGCAGTTTGATGTGTTTCTTTGCTGCACAAATAAAACAGCCTAAATCAGCAGAAATTAGAAGTCATGCAACACCTAATGGGAATAGGAGAGTTTTCTCGGACAGCACCATTGTTCTACTAACAAGAGTGGATTTGAGCTAATACATCCAGCTTTAGCCCACTAATAGCTTTTTTGTCCTTATTTTGCAAACATGTTTAGTTCTGTTACAGTGCAGAAGCCATCATCGCTTTTCTTTATCCATGGGTATTTACAGAACAATAACTGAGAACTTGTCCCACATCTCAGCTATTTCTAAGACACAACAAATCTACAGTCCCAGAGGACCTCCCTAGCATTCATGGTTGATTCTTAAAACCTGCATTCTTCTGTCTGCTGCATGCTGGTGCGGTATGAGACCTACTAATACCAGCTCTAAGCTTCTGGCGTGATGGGAGATGGATATTTTGGTCCAGTCTTAAAGAACGTTTGGTCCAGAGTCTGGCCTGCCAGAAGATATTTTGGGGCTGTTGTACTGGGTCTGGATCAGGGTTAATGAGCACTACTGTCCAGAGTGTAGGTGTCCTGGAAGATAGCCATGATGGTCCTAATTTTAAATGGGGACATTTCATTTTGGTTGCTGCTTTCTAGATGATATTTTGGTCCTAATATACCGATTCAAGATCAGTCTTTTTGAGCACAATTTCTATAGTCTGCTCTTTTATAAGATGGTAATGGTGGTCATAAAGTGCTGACTCTAGATCAGTCTTACTTAAGCACAGTGTCCAAAGTATGTCATATGAGAAGTTATTTTGCGGTGCTCTACTGGATGTGGATCAGCCTTACTGAGCATTGTTGTCCAGAGTCTGGTTTCCTGAAAGATGGTAATTTGGTTTCTGCGTACCAGAAGGTATTTTGGGCTGAAGTACTGATTCTGGGTCAGCCTTACAGAACACACTGTCCAGTGTGTGCCCTACCAGAAGATGACTATTTTGATCTTAATGAACTGATTCTATATCAGCCTTACAGAAGCACACAGCCCAAAGCATGGCATACTAGAAGATACTTTGAGGCTGGTATACTGGTTCTGGACCAGTCTTACTGAAGCACACGGTCCAAAGCCTGGCATACTAGCAGATGGTCAGGACTGGTGTACTGATTCTGGATCAGGCTTACTAAGCACTACTGTCCGGAGTCTGGTATACCAGAAGTTGTTTATTTGGGGGGAATCAGTTTTACAGAACATTCTGTCCAGTTAAAGTCCACGCAGCTAAGTCAGATATGAACTTACTTCAGTTCAGTACTTTGGGGCGCACACTTATGCAACGCCAATTTATTCAGACGGATGCACTGATCCTGGATCAGCTGTTCAGGCTGCCTAGCTATTTAAATCTCCTGGTGATTTGCTAAATGGCCCTGGGAGAGTACAATGGGGTTTTGTCCCCTACAGCTAATGCTTTAATCCACTTACCGGTTTTACCTGGCATGCGTTTGCAGGAGTACTGAAAATCCAGCAGAGAGGCTTATAGCAGCTGCGATAAACCCCAGAACTACAGGGATCACGTTAGCATGGGTGGTCTAAAGGCTTTTAACTTCCTCTTACCTTAGCCCCTTTACATTTACCCTTTGCCTAAAGTGATTTGCTCAGGTTGCTCAGAGACAGTGTGTGAGTGAGTAGCCATCAGCTCTGAACAAAACCTGTGTCTTCATGACCATAGCGATGTTCTTTCAGTTCTGGGCTTGAAGGTTCCACAGTACTGAGCAGGATAATAAATCACTGTATTTGCTTTGCTAGAGAAAATGTTGCACTGAGTAGTTTGACCACAAAAAGTAAAAAAGTGGGGCTATTACTTGAAAATGGGAAGACTGCTTTTAGATGACATTATTATTTCTTTTTCCAGCACAATAATTCTGGATATGACTGTACACCAGTGACCACCATTGTGTCTCGGTAGGATGAATGCTCAACTAGGAACGGTTTTTGCTGCTGGTATCAATAAGCACAGAGAATGCGTGGGATTCCTGCGCCATGTGGACATCTGTAAGCCAGCGAAGGGCAACCATACCCCAGCTGTGATAATTGCTTTTACAGCGCAGTGGGCCTTTCAATCAAGGCTAAAAATAGCAACAAGTGGGAGGGCATCGGCCCCAGCCCCAAACGCCCATATGGTTTTAGCTGGCGAGGGCCCCTATGAAAACACAACCCCTTCATGATATGGGATCGGTGCAAAGGAACTGGGCACTATGCAGCACAATTAAAAATAATTGCAGGGTCTCAAAAATAGAAAGAGTCCATCATAGAGGTTTTTATTCCATTCGCTGAAAAACCTCAGCAGCCCACTGTTCCCTCTGAGGATGGTCTACTCACAGTAGTGGCTAGTTTTGTAAGCTCTTCCTTTTCTTTTCTTTCCAGCAGCCCTCGTTTGGAAAATGCCACATTAAAAGGAACTGAAGTGTTATGAGATGTCCTTTGGCAAAAATGAAGAAACTCAGTAATGCTCTCAATATGAAGCTGGACGTGCTTTAGTGTTCTCGTACAAAACTCTTAACATAGAATGGTTGTGCTTGAGAGAACGTAAGGAACCAAATTCTTGTCCATATGTGTGGTATTGCATCCTTTTCCCTGCCGTGTCCGTCTTCTACAGGTGTTTGAATATCAACTCAAATTTGGCTTAAAGCCCAAATGCAGGGTGGTATTTTAGAAGAATTCCTCTTTTTCCTCCCTTCTTTACCCTCTTGACATCCGCCCGCTCCGTCACCTCCACTCAGTCTGGGCCGTAACAGCACCTCTAATGAATGGCCCGTAAGGGCAGCATGTCTTTTGCTCCTTGCAAAATTGAATTAGCTGGGAGGCTGCAGTGCCGAGCAGGAAACTGCAAACCCAATAAAGCTGCAAACACACACACACACACACACACGCACACACAGAGAGAGCTTCCTCAGGGCACAGCACACAATTTCATCCCCATTTCTGGATTTGATTTCTGAGGAATCCAGCTGAGGGGAAGTTACCAAAAAAAAATAGGTGACATCAGAGAGCAGTGTGTGTTTAATCGTGGGTCACCTCTCAAAACCTTCACTACTCTGAAGTAGGGTCAGAGAACGTAGAGTCTTGTACAGTGAGAGACAAGTAGAGCCCGAGACAAGCAGAGTCAGGGATGCGTAGAGTCTTTTAGAGTCAGACACACTTGGAATGTCATATAGTCAGGGACACGTTAACTCACGGACGTTTAGACTCAAGGACATATAGACTCAGGGACACAATGTGTTGTACAGTGAAGGACATGTAGAGTCAGAGACACTTAACGTCTTATAGTGCCAGACACACACACAGTCATGGATATTTAGAGTCAGAGATATGTAGAGTCATGTAGAATCAGGGGCATATAGAGTCTTTTTATAGTTCAGGGGCGAATAGAGAGACATGTAGATTCTTGTAGAGTCTTATAGGGTTAGTAAAGACTTGGGAAAATGTAGGGGAAATGTAAAGACTTGTCGAGTCAGACACAAAGTCTTGTAGAGTCAGAGACATGTAGAATCTTATAGAGTCAGAGCCATTTACAGTCTTGTAGGGTCAGGAACATGTAGAGTCTTATAGAATCAGGTACATGTAGAGTCAGGGGTATCTAGAGGTAGATGATGTAGATTTTGCAGAGTCAGGGACACGTGGTCTTGTAGAGTCAGAGATGTATAGAGTCAGGGATGTGTGTAGTTAGGGATGAATAGGGATGTGTAGAGTAAGAATCGGTGTTTTCTAGTCGGACTTAGTGAGTATTGGAGGTACACTTTTGCACTACAGGGAGTGGCTTTGTATTTCTGAACATTTGGGGTTTGGTTCTTTTTTTTTTTTTCCCCTCCATATTGACCAAGAATGCGGTTTTCTCATCATGTGTCTTATTCTTCTATAGAGACTTTGATTTACTGTTTTTGTGGCTTTATTTGTCTCCCACCGAGTTTATTTTGGAAAACATGGGCTTTGTCAGACATTTTTCATCCCAGCAGCATCTGAACGCTTGCGAGCTCACACGCCGCAAGCCACATTCAATAGCTTTCCTTGTACGAGGCACCGACTAGATCAACTTATCACCACACATAATAACCAAACCACCACTGGGGTTTCAAAAAAAAAAAAAAAAAAAATCAGTGTGTCACATTCAATGCTACGCTCCAGGAAAAGTTCCCACTTTCTCTTACATCATGGGAAATGAAATGTAATGATTTGGTTTTAATGGCTTAGTTTTTGGTATATAGCTGCCTCAGACACTGCCAGGTTGTGTCTTACTTCCTCAGGGGAATGAGGTGAGCAGAATAGTCTGAATGCACTGTGCATTTATGCTAATTCATTCATTAACTAGACATTTTAAATCAACGTATTTCCAATATGGTCTTCATGACCAAAACACTTTCAGCAACCCAAATTTTAACCAATTTTAACCCAGTCTGTCTCCCCTGGCGTTGTCATGTACACTACATCTTATTTCCTGGCTCTAAATGATGCATTTTATGTCATCTCTGCACCAGTGGTGGGTGGGGCAGCGTTTGTAAATGTAGGCGTACACATGTGGTCATCAGAGGTAGCTTTTATAGCTTATATTTCCAAATGAAAGGGCCGAGAGTCACCGCAGGGGCTTCTGGGAGGTGTATTATTTTTAGATTTGGAGCCATTTCTGACCATGTGGATTCAGCTGGATTAGGGTGGGGGAGAAATGTTTACAAAAAAAAACGGAAAGGGGACGACGGTGTTACAACCAGAACGACGCTCCATCGCTCCCAGACTTCCCTGGGTCTCCCAGTGTTGTTCACGACTCCCCCGAGTTTTGAGCGTAAGACAGAAACGCGGCACGGGTATCTAAAGTCTGCACTGAACGTTTTGTTGTCCTGAAAGCACAGACCGGGCTCTCGACTCATTTCATTTGTTTTTTTGTAGCGAGACACGTGTTGCATTTCTCTCGTGATCATGTGAAACAAGCTCTCGCTCTGATCTGATGATGAGAGTGGTGATGAATGACACGTGGATCCAAGAGAGATGCCACACCTGAGCGCCGTCGTGCTCTTTCTTCTTCTCTTCCTCTTTGTGTAGTAATCATGTAGCGGGAGATCTGAGTGTGTCGGAAGCTTTACTACATGACCTTGATTTCAAAGCGCTTCGTCATTTCTGTTGCTTTTCTCGTTCCGCTATCAACTACACGCTCTTTCTTCTCTTCATGGTTTTGACAGGAACGTTGTGGAATTTGTCCTCGTACGAGCCGTTGAAGATGGTGATCATAAACCACGCCCTGCAGACCATGACCAACGAGGTGATCATCCCGCACTCGGGATGGGAGGCTGAGCCCAACGAGGACTCGAAGCCCCGGGACGCCCAGTGGACCACCATCTTCAAGAACACATCCGGATGCCTGCGGTACTCGCCAGCTCACACGCAGTCCTCACAAACACAGCTTCATTCCCTGCTCACTATATTTGGTGCAGTGTCCCAAAACAAGCGTATGGACGTGTTCTTATCTTAATTTTAGTCCTTATTTGATTTCATATGGTGGTTGGCGTGTAGGATAACAGGAATAAATCAACACTCAGCTAACCCTGACACAGAACACAGGCACACTAAACACATTCACATAGCTGACTTTATGCTTAACACACACAAGTACACACACACACAGAGATGACGCCACATAAACGCCCAAGTCTTATTAGAACAGAATGAACGCCTTGTAGCTTTCAGGACTTTTTTTTTTTTTTTTTTTAATAATGACCCTTCATTGAGTACAACAACAACATGTTTTCAACATCTGAAACAGAGCATAAGTTTAGTCTCAGACTATAAAAGGGTTTTTAATTAAGAATCCGCATCAACAGGGTGTTTTAATCCACTGTCAGAATGTCAACTCCTTCCCTTAATCATCTCAATAACTCCACTGTGTTAGTGATGCAGTTGCAGCCTCTGGGTTTGTGCACAGTGGCTTTTTCCCCGTCCAATCTAATACTAATTTGTTTTCAGAAGGTCCGCGGGGACAAAGGAAGAGACACATTTAAGCGGCATTTAGCCGCGGCCGTCCATTAAATGGCCACTCGGAGCAAAAAGTACTAGCAGAACAAGGGCTTTTTATTGCAAGTGCTTTTAAGAGAAAAGCAGATAAGTGAATTAAATGAAAAGCCAGGTGCATAAAGTTATTTAATGAGAGTCAGTAAAGGACGTTTGACGAGTTTTATTTCTGTGGTACTTTTCTACAAAACCAGATAAAGAAAGCAGTACATCAGATTCAGTTCTATTGCTGCACAGTTTAGTGCTATTTACACATCTGAGAGCTAACACAATGGCTAATTACAGCCTTGCTAGCCGTAATTTATGGCTAAGTTAGCATGTGATCAAGTTTCTCATAATTGCCTGTAGGAATTGTGTTAAGTGTTCTTATGATCACATTTCAGGGCACTTTCATGAAATCGATATATTTCCTCTGTTTGCTATTTGGCTCATTATTGTTTTCACACTGAACACAATTCAAGAAACCAAAAAGCAAAAAATGTTGGCTGAGGAGCATGTAGGGCTGAAAACCTCCTTGTAAAACTCAGAAATACAGAGACAGAAATACTTTTGTCAAGTGTGTATAGAAGTCACACAACACACCTGAGCGTAGAGAACATGGAAACTGCATTAAATAAATTATATCAATAGGTCGTCGTTACAAATTTCCAGAACACATGGCATTACTGTAGTTCTACAGCTCTGTCCTTTGGCTCAGTTTGCCACTCGTGGCTCAGTTTAGCAGCTCGCATTTACGCAAATGCCGCAACCCGAAACACGTGACAGGTTTGATTTACTTCCTGCAGGTGAGTCAAACATTTCTCACAGTTCAGCTCCTGGAGGTGAACTGATTGAGAGTTGAATCAGTTTCTCACTAAGAGTTCCCCTCCTGCAGGTGAGTCCATCTAGATGGACCAAATCACTTGCTCTTTTGGGTTCACTTCCTGCATTTAGAGTCAAATCACTGTCTTACTAGAGTTCACTCCATTCAGATAAATTGATTCAGAGTTGAATCACTTTCTCACTAGAGGTCACTTCCTGCAGGTGAGTCGATTCAGAGTTGAATCACTTTCTCACTAGAGTTCACCTCCTGCAGGTGAGTCGATTCAGAGTTGAATCACTTTCTCACTAGAGTTCACCTCCTGCAGGTGAGTCGATTCAGAGTTGAATCACCTGTCATCTGTTTAACTGTGCGCTTTGTGTTATTTACGTGTGAGGTATATATATTCCAATCTGGTTGTTCATTTTTATTTAATTCTTATAATGGCTTTTGGATAAATCTGGGCATTTTGTTTATTTCCTAACAAGTGGAAGGGAGATGTAAGGGAGAATGTGTAAATGATGTGCGGTTCTGTAAATGCTTAGTGTTTGCTTGATAATTTTAGATACATGAATGTTATCCCTTATGATGTCTGTAACAAAATGATGCCATTTCTGTCTGACCTGTATCACTTAACCCCTGGATTAGTATTCTTTTTTTTAATCATTAAAAGCACATTATTCAGTAACTGCTATGAATTATTCAGTAACTACACTGAAACTAATAGGAGCAGTGTGTCATTATGAGTGTGAGGAGTGTAAGTGTGGACCCTGAGCTCCTGGGGCTTTAAGTGTATTAGCTAGCATTAACATTCCTTCATTCTTAAAAAAAATAAATAAATAAACCATGCTCAAACATTCTTAAAACATGTTCTCTAAACTTACATCAACACCTCTCGAGCTCACCTCCAATTTCACTGACATGGTTTTGCTTGTATGTGAAAATTGCTCGACTCAGAATGCAGGCCCGGTGCTGCAGACTGAAGTTCAAAGTAATGCTGTGAAAGTTTTTTTCAATCCAGCGATGATATCTTGCTCTGAAGAGCTCATTGTGCCGCGGTGTATAAACGTTTCCTGAAGTATGACCAGCCAATCAGATTACAGCCTGCGACAGTGAAGCCTGTGTTCAGCTGAGTGTACAAAAGGTGTTGTATATATTACTACCAGCCATGCTGAATATAATGACTGGTTCATTGTAGTAAATATAGCAGCGACTTCCCGTTCCAGTTTATTACAGGCGCTAATAGTTTCTTGCTCCGTTTTTTAAACGTCGCCTTTAGCTGTAATGTTATTATTTCGTACTGATTGCGCTCCTGCCGGAAGAGGACTCTACGCATCCCAACCCCCGTCTCGCTGCCCCTACGATGAGCATGAAAAACAGACTCGGAAAGCAGAGACGTAATGAAGAGCCGCTGGGTTTTGTGACAGTAAAAAGCAGGATGATGTCTGTTTGTTTGTTCCACACTTCAGTGGCGGTCTAAAGGCTGAAATCGATCCTCATGGCCTCGCTCCCTCCATCTCTGTATTGATGCTCTCATTAGCAGCTTTCCTCCGTACATTTCAGCCAGGTTCCTTATTTTTTCCCATTTATCACCTGTAATGGCGCCGTAATTTGTCCCATCCTGCATCCATAAGGGTTCTTTGGCTTTTCCTATCTAGCACCCTTTTGGTTTTTTTATTTTTTATGTAGCTCCCTTAAGGGTTTTTTCTCTTTTCTCTTAAAGAACTCTTAAAGTTTCTGTGTAGAGGCTTACAGCAGAGGACTTCCATTCCCGATCATGTGCCTAATAGAACCCTTTCAGAAAAATGTATCCGTTAGCCATCTGAAGAACCCTTTGAACCCGTTCAGGAACCCTTTTCTCTAAGAGTGTAGCAGTGATGGTGTGATGAGCGTGAGACGAGTATCAGTTTCAGACTGACAGCAAATACACAGGACAGTGTAGCTAACTACGACTGGTACTGTAATCATGAGGAACCACACAATGCACGTTAACATTCGTCTGATCTCTCTTTCTGTCCATCTCTCTCTCTCTCTCAATCTCTCTCGTTCTCTTTCTTCCTGTAACTGTCTCTCTCTGCATGTGGCTCTGATTAACTGACCTTAAGGACTGCAGGGTCTGATAAGCCTGAAATTGCATTCCTCCTCCATCCCTCTTTTATTTTCAGCCTTTCTCCTTTCTCGCCCTCTCTCTCCCGCCTGCAGATTCTGCCTCTTGCCTTGTAGCAGTTTAATCAGTATAATCAGGCTTGGCTTTGACAGCAGAGCCTGAGAGCCAAGGAGAGTTAGACAGAGATATACAGACACACACACACACACACACACACACACACACACACACACACACAGACAGACAGACAGACAAACACACAGACAGTCAGACTCTGGCCCTGTAGGTTGTAGAACACACTCGGGAATACGAGCCCCGTGGCTCCGTGCCCGTGTGTCGCCAGCTCCCGATGCCACTCCATCTCCATCGCCGCCACTCTGCCCGTATCCATGGCAACTGTAAGCACCGACATCTGTTGCCTAGGAAGCAGCTCGGAGCCTGAGCCTGATTTGCCACGAGCAGCGTTCATGGCACAGCTGAAGCAGAAGGGCGTGTGAGGCAGACGTGTGTGTGTGTGTGTGTGTGTGTGCTGGATGAAAGACGACGTTACTGTCATGACAGTCGTTCACTCGAACACACAACGGCACACAGCAAAATACTTTGCGTGATTAAGTAACCCGAGTTGTGATTTTCCACAGACCCGCTGTAAAATGTATTTACACACAGCCTGAGCACTTAGTCATCAACACATCAGACGCTGTTTTAGTGTATTAACATAACAATTCATTAAAAAAATTTAATTACCCCTTTTTCCTATATGGTCCATAT
>CM075026.1:1473377-1483377 GCA_037576675.1 Pangasius sanitwongsei | reverse complement strand
GGACTGCAAACACAACATCCCTGGTGCAGAAAGCACAGCAACGGCTGTACTTTTTGAGGACGCTGAGGAAAACTAACCTGACCCGGCAGCTGCTTGTGTCCTTCTATCACTGCTCAGTTGAAAGCCTAATTTCCCATGGAATTCTGGTGTGGTTTGCTGGATGCACGGTGAGTGATAAAAAAGCTCTGCAGAGAGTCATCAACTCGGCACAGAAAATAACCGGTGCACAGCTGCCATCTCTTGAGGACATCTACAGTACCAGATGCATACGACGGGCCAGAAACATAATAAAGGACACTTCGCACCCCGGTAATCACCTTTTCACTCTGCTACCCTCTGGAAGACGCTATCGCTCCCTTAAGACACGCACTTCCAGATTCTTGAACAGTTTTTATCCACATGCCATCAAAGAACTGAACTTAATAAACTAATATTTCTCAGCACACAAGATTCAGGGTTGATTGTGCAATAACAAAGGACTTCTACCTCAATATTTATTAATTTATTATTTTATTAATGTTTAATTTCTGCCTTAATCTCTGTACATTTCTGCCTTACTGCACTTTACCCTGTCATTTGTTCATATCTGTTGGCATTGTTTGCTGTACATGCCTAGTTTTGCACTATTTGCTGTACATATTCTTTACTTATTGCACTGTTTTGATGTGTGTGTGCGCGTGTTCACTTTTTGTACTGGGAGCCAAAAATTTTCGTTGTACATCTGTACAATGACAATAAAGACATTCTAATTCTAATTCTAATGCTTCTAATTCTAATTATGTTCGACATTGACCCTGCTTCACGTTCTTGGGATTTTCTGCTTTTTCTCATTAAAATAAGCTAAACTGCAACTGCATCTGTCTCAGACTCCACTTCCTGACATTTAGAATTATTTAATTTATTATTTATCTGTATCAGATTTATTATCTTTGTCAGATCTCCCTTTATCACAGGCTCAGCGTTAAACATTAATATTAGAGAGTAAATAAATATAATGTAGAGAGTAAACATTACAGATCACCTGTTGATGAAAGATGAAGAGACAATGTGAGGAAAATCAGAGCTTTCAGAACTGAAAGACCCCAAACTCAGTACTTAGTTGAAGCACCTTTGGCAGCGATAACAGCCTTGATTCTTTTTGCATATGATGCTATAAGCTTTGCACACCTGGACATGGGGATTTTCTGCCATTCTTCTCTGCAGATTCTCTCAAGGTTGGATGGGGACTGTTGATGGACAGCCATGTTCAGGTCTCTCCAGAGATGTTCGATTAGGTTCAAGTCTGGATTCTGGCTAGGCCACTCAAAGACATTCACAGAGTTGTCCCTAAGCCAATCTTGCATTGTCCTGGCTGTGTGCATAGGGTCATTGTCCTGTGCAAAGGTGAACCTTCAACCCATTCAGGTTTTCATTAAGGTTATCTCTGTATTTTGCTGCGTTTGGCTTTCCTTCTACCCTGACCAGTGCCCCAGTCCCTGCCCCGACAAACACCACCCCCCCCCCCCCCCCCATCCGCACAACATGATGCTATTACCACCACCGTGTTTCACCACTCAAATGGTATTGCCAAGGTGATGAGTGGTACCTGGTTTCCTCCAGATATGATGCTTGGAATTGAGGTCAAACAGTTCAATCTTCGTTTCATCAGACTAGAAAACCTTGTTTCTCACGATCTGTGAGTCCTTTAGGTGCTTTTTTGCACATTCCTAGCGATTCCTTTCATGTGTCTTGCACTGAGGAGCTACGTCCTTCCGGCCACTCCGCCATAAAGTCCAGATCACTGGAGTGCTGCAATGATGACCTTCTGCAAGTTTCTCCCATCTCCACACATGATCTCTGAAGCTGAACCAGAGTGACAATCGGGTTCTTGGTCACCTCTCTTACCAAGGCCCTTCTCCCCCGATTGCTCAGTTTGGCTGGGTGGCCAGCTCTAGGAAGGGTCCTGGTTGTTCCAAACTTCTTCCATTTAAGAATTATGGAGGCCACTGTGCTCTTCAATGCAGCAGAAAGTTTTTGTAGCCTTCCCCAGATCTGTGTCTTGACACAATCCTCTCTGGGCTCTGCAGGCAGTTCCTTTGACCGCATGTCTTGGTTTTTGCTCTGATATGAATTTTCAGCTGTTAGACCTTATATAGATAGGTGTGTGCCTTTCAAAATCATGTTTAATCAATTGAATTTGCCACAGGTGGACTTCAATGAAAGTGCAGAAAAATCTCAAAGATGATCCAGAGAAATGCGATGCGTCTGAGCTAAATTTCACGTCATAGCAAAGGGTCTGAATACTTTTGTCAATGTGATATTTCAGGGTTTTTTTTTATAAATTTGCAAACTATCACAAACTTTGCATTGTCATTATGGAGTATGGAGGATAGACTGATGTGAAAAAAATAATTAAAAGCATTTTAGCATAAGGCTGCAACATCACAAAATTCACTACCCCACTGTTAATAAAAACCTCTTCTGTGTTCTTAATCATCAGTTAACACACAGCTCAGAAGTGAAGGCCTTCAGAAGTTGCTTAAATACAGTAAACAATAAATACAGTAAATATAATCTTATACAGTGCGTCCTTTTATTATTAAACACCTCTATTAAAGAATCTGCTGATGAAAATGTGCTTGTTATTTCAGTGTTTGCAGGTGCAGAAGGTGAAGGAGGTGAGTTGAGGTGTAAATGTGGAGAGGGATGGAGGTTGGGGTGGAGGCTGGAGGGTGGAGAAGAACATGAGAATGATTCTGCTGAGTGGAGACGCTTCAGACTGACTCCTGTTTCTGTCACCATCAACACAACACGTCTATTTTACTGCATGAACTCATCAACAACCTTATTTTATTTCTAAAACTTTCTAAAGTTTAACTAGAAACATATCCACAAATCATTTTTAATTGGCACCAGTGAAAGTTGTAAACACTTTGAACTGACTGCATTTCTGCTTATGTAATTATCTCGATAATAAAATGTGTTCTCCCATATTGATGAAAGTCATAACAACAAACAAACATACAACAAACAAACATACAAACAAAGAAGAACGAACAGAATGATTGATCTCATGATCAGAATAAGTCATTCTACTCTGCATGCTTCCTGAAAGACAGTGGTTCTCATCTCAATCTTTTTAAGACTGTCCGTTAGACTGGGCCAAGTCAGGCGTGTCTGCATAACATGGAACCCAGTTACTTACTTGCACAATTACTGTGAGCTAATGTGGGGGCCCCCAGTGTAAGTGCGAGGAGTTAGCTAGCTAAATTTGAAAATGAAGCAAAAGTACATCAGTGATGTGCAAAAAAAGGCAAACTCAGCACAAAAAAAAAACAGTTTCATGCAAAAGTACCAAAGATGTCTGAATTACCTCCAATACTCCTGCTGTTACTGTTAGCACAGAGACAGATTTTGTCAACACTGTTAACATAGAAATGGACATGGAGCCCGCGGCTGCAACTAGCGCAGCACAATTAGCTATGGCTAGCACAGCAAGCTCTGTAATTGACCCTATTGACAGAAACCTTCCTGGGCCATCTGGCAGTAGCACTTACCCAGGGAAATAAGTGTTGAAACAGACAAAAAAAAAAGAGGGTTAGCGTCATCAAAACACAAACATCCAACAGAACATCCACGGGACTGGCTCACGTATGAACAAAAAAACCTGAAATGTTCAGTCATTTGATTAAAATACAATCAGACCTTTTTCTATTACAGAAACTAGTTTAACAAAAGAAAACTGTTGTAAGCTTAACAACCCACAGTTTAATCCTGTACACTCTGCCACCTACAATTTCAAGCAAAGAGGACTCTTAATTTTGATAAACGAAAAGATCAACTAGAAAAAAGTATCAACTACACAATAGTAAGTGCTTATGCTCCAAACAATGATGATTCATGCATTGTTCTTCTAACAACTAAACAACTTATTAGACTCTAAAATTATAATTGGCGGTATAATCCCTAAAATCTCAAACCATACAATACACCCAATCACAATTCACAATCATGCACCTTTTTCATTCCAACTAAACATTTAAACACTTTAACAACAAAATAGTACATGGCGCTTCAATTTGTCATTACTCAGCAACTTTTTAGAAACAAACAACTCACCAGAAACCTTACTTTGGGAAACAGGCAAAGCAGTACTATGAGCAGTACTATGATTTTTTAAAAATTATATTCAACATTCAGGAAGAGGAAAGAACAAGAACAGAAAACAGAAATGAGTAAATTACACCTTCAACTAAATGATAATTTACAATATAATAACAAATCAGTAAAATACTTGGCAAACCTCATAAAAAGAAACAAATAAAAATCACTCATCCCAGCCCTTATAAACACTAAACAATACTGTCTTCTTATAGTAAACTATCCACTCCGGTCCATGAACACTAATGTAAGAAATACAGAACAGTTCCAGAAAAACATTAACCTCCCAAAATTGACTAAGTAAAGACACTGGACAACCCACTCACAGCAACCGAATATTAAAACGCCCTCAAAAGTGTGCCAAATAACAAAGCGCCAGGCCAGCTGAATTCCCAGCTCAATTCTGTAAGCACTTTTGGCAAATAATTTCACCAAATGCTGGTCAAAGCATTTTTTTATATAAATAAAACCGCTGACCCAAAATGCAGTTGAGAGCATCCCAAAAGAAGCGCAGGCCGTTTTTGAAAACACAGTCCACTCCATAGTATTATTATGCAAAACAGGTGCTGACCACTTCAAAAAAGATGTTACATGTGAACACAGCCTTATGTGGCTTCATCTCCAAACACTTGCGGGTTGTGCGGCATTTCCCACGACTGTCCCTGACAGAAAAAGTTTTCTCCCCTGTTCCTGCAGTGTAGTGTGAGAACCAGTCGCAGACAGCGATGCAAGTCCTCATATAGACAGTCATGTAGTGCACGTTGCCTTGCCTGCCTACAAAATTTGCATATATCATTTTTGTAATATAAGTTGTAGCATATATTGCCATAACTTGTGAATTATTTGTTAGTTATTTGTGAATATATAATTTGGTTGAAGCATTTTAAAGGTGAAGAAGACTATAATAATTGATATATAAGAAAAACTATAGTGGTCTGGTGTATTTGACTGGCTGTTGAGCTCAGATGTCAGCATTCTTGGATTGAGGGCTACACATTTAAAATCGGTTTCATTTTTAGGCCAAGAGACATTTTAAAGTCTCTGTGACTAACTGTGGCACGGCTGTTGGTACATGATGGGATGGTTTGAGTATTTCAGAAACTGCTTATCTCCTGGGATTTTCACACACAACAGTGTATAGAGTTTACATAGAATGTAATATGTACACATTTGGTATTTGGTACATGAAAAAAAAATCTTACTTGGATGCACAACCTTTGGACTCTGAGTAAAAAGAGTCAAGTTAGGTTTTGGTTACAAGTGCTAACAAGAATTACAAACATAATGCTGACTTTGGCCTTAGGCAAATTGCTTTCAGAGGGCATCATGAAAAAGCGGGTGAGCTAAACAATGACAACCTCCTATCAGTAACTGTTATTAGCACAATATAATCTGAGAGCTTCTTGATAAAAAGACCAGAGTGAAATACTTGAGCAAAATCACACATCATAAAGAATCATCTTTGGTTGTGAGTTTAGATCAGTGGTCTTAGAACATATAATGTGACGCTCACCAGCAGTCAATTTAGTGCCACTGCAACCAATGACAGCCAACAAGAAAGTACAGAAGTATTCTCAAGAAAATTTCAAAAGCAATTGCAAATTTGCATATTTGTGGACGCATAAATTGTGACATAATTAAAATGCAAATGCAAATGGCGTATTACTGTTACAATGTCTGCCAAATTTCAAATGGAAAAGCAAAGTCCATTTGCAATTGCATTTCCCACGTCTTACGAGTAATGACCCTGTCATATCAAAATAGCAATAGCAGTTACCCCGTTTGCTATTTCACTTCCTCGGTGTCGTGTATGGAGTCTGCCAAAATTCAAATGCAATCACGATTCCCCTTGCATTTGCATTTCCAATGCCTTGCACAGAAACTTATCAATCAGTGTTGGGGTGGGGCTATACTATGGGGCGTGTTTGTATTTGGAAGTGACGTCAGTCACAGCCAAGAAGGAAAAATGTTCTGAACAGACGACTGTGCCGATGCTTCACTCCTGCATGGAGTGCACGTGGCCGAGCAGTGTGGCGAAAAGATCATCCTTAATTTCGGGTCAGAAAACAAGATGAGTGATGGTCGGAAACAAAGTAGCATTTGGATGCGTTTTAATAACATAGACAACATAGAGGCAGAATGTAGAATTGTAAGGTAAAAATATCATATCAAGCAGGGTCTACTAACAACCTTAACAGGCATATTAGAATTGTACATCCTAACAATTGAACATCTTGTTATATGGCACACCATGTTCCGTTTCGAGTGTGATTTGTTTGGAATGGTTTGTGTTTTGGATAGTACAATATAAATAAAATGTTCAATCCACATGTGTAATAGTGTTTAATGTTTTTACATTATTTACCAAAACATAATGTAAAATAATGGTATTCTGGAAAATATAAGGTTTAGTGTAATTACATTGAATACTTCAAGTGATACCAATACCATACAATTTAAGTGATACCAATACCATACCAATCATACCAATCATAGGTCAAAACATCACTAAATTTGTCTGAATTATAAAAGCCAGAAGTGGTACTAAATGAAGACCTGTTTGGGAGCCGAAAGAGATGGCTCTTTTTCAAGAAACATGAACATTATACAATTTCGTTCAATTGAAAATATTAAACATTACACAGTTTAGTGTGCCGGCTCTTATTGCTGAGGGGAGCCAAACGTTCTGGCTCAGTAAAAAGAGCCAGAATTCCCATCATTACTTCTTGGCTGTTGACTGTGACTGACATCACTTCCAAATACAAACACGCCCCATAGTATAGTCCCACCTCCAACACTGATTGACAGGTTTCTGTGCAAGGCATCGGATATGCAAATGCAAAAGGGAATTGCAGTTGCATTTGAATTTTGGCAGGCTCCATACGCGCGACACCGAGGAAGTGAAATAGCAAACGGGGTCAATGCTATTGCTTTTTTGTAAGATGTGGGAAATGCAGTTGCAAACGGACTTTGCTTTTCCATTTGAAATTTGGCAGACAATGTACGTTTGTGTAAACGAAAATGCAAACTGTAATACGCGATTTACATTTGCATTTGAATTATGTCATAATATATGCCTCCACAAACAGGAAACGCAACTGCAAATGCAGTTTGCAATTGTTTTTGAAATTTGTCCAGAAAATACTTCCATAAGAAAGTTCTGACAGTGTCAGAAAATTTTAATTTAAATCTCAGAGTGTGAGCACTGCTACGATACTCATCTAAAATCCACCAGTAGGAGGACAGCATATGATTCTACAAAACTCACAGAACCACTACGAATATGGTAGTAGTAATGGAGAAATGCAAACAAAACATATGGGATTTAAAAGAATAGTGTTTTTTTTAATTGCTCACTCCTAACATGTCAAATACCGATTGCCTTTAAGATCGCTGCACGCACGCAGAAGGGCACTTTTGGCTTCACTATATTGACGTACTCGGTAAACCTGTGGTTATCAATTAAAGCCCATTCCCTTCAGCTCTCTGATTTGCACCATGCATGCACGGTGTAAATTTGGGTGGGGACACATTCAGGTAGCAAAGATGCAATCCGATCTGCACCACACATACGTTAACAGTTTACAGCTCGAACCAAATCACCAAACATAAGCAAAAGCGCCACAACAAATGCACACCCTGCTATATGAACTTCTATCGTAGCATAAAAGGCATAACTTTAAACAGGCTGTTATGAATAGCATGGAGTGCAGTGGTCTAAACTTACAACATTTTGCTTCCTTATTGGAAGTTTCCTTCCATAACATTTTACGATTTTATGAATTTACAGCCTAAATAGGCCTGCTTGGTTGGCCAAGTCTCCAGGCTCATAGTTACTTTATTCTTTGTGACTGCAATGATGACTGTTTGCATTCTGAATTTTTCACACATTTTTTTCTAAAGTTTATAATTATATCATGAAGCTAATCAGATAAACGCCATCAGCTACTAAACAAAATAACCAATCAGCAGTCTTGCATCATCTTTTTTTTCCCTCAGCAAGTCCCCATCTGCATAGCTAACCCTGGAAGTAAACACAGAGCTGTGTAAGCCCAGAGATTTTCTCTGCTTAGACAGACATGTGATCCATTTTAGACAGCTTGCTATGCAAAGTCATTCAACATAAGTTTACTTTAAGTTTGGTATATATTTATTTTTATTCATGTGCACGAGTTTTGTACTGTAAATATAACATTAAGATACAGAGATGTGTGATGATTGACATCCTGCTGTATGCTTCTGTTCAGTGTTGGTTTGTTGGATTCCACAAGACGTTAGAAACATTCCTTTGAGTCTCTGGTCCATGATGACATTACTGCGTCAAGCATTTCCTGCAGATTTTTCAGGCAGACTTTCATGCTGTGAATCTCCCTTTCTACCACATCCCGAAAGTGTTCTATTGGATTCAGATCTGGTGACTGAGAAAGTCACAAAGTGTGCCAAGAAAAGATGGTTGATATGAACGTTACCCGAAGCTGCTGGCCTGTACCTGCATTTATGCATTAAACTGCTGCCACATGATTGGCTGATAGGATAATTGCATGAATGAGTAGGTGCATAGGTGTTCCTAATAAAGTGCTTGGTCAGTGTATATGTGTGTGCGTACTGCAAATATGTGGTTGCTATGCCAACCCAGTTGTTTTCTAGGTGGTTACTGTCATATTCCAATTGGTTTCTAGGGTGCCGCTAGGTCATTGCTATGCTAACCATTTTGGTTGCTAGGTGGTTGCTATGCTATCTCAGCTGGTTGCTAGGGCGTTGCTAGGTGGCTAGGTTATGGGGTCCCAGGTGGTTGCTATGGTGTTTATAGTAGGTTTCAATATGAACCCAGTTGGGTCCAAGGTTGTAGCTAGTTGGCTACTAGGGAAACTCAGTTGGTTGCTAAGGTGTTGCTAGGTGGCTGTTATGGGGTCCCAGCTGGTTGCTATAGTGTTTCTAGGAGGTTTCAATATGAATATGGCTGCAAGGTTGTAGCTAGTCATTTGTTAGGGTGTTAATTGGTTGCTATCATGGTACAGATTGTTGCCGGTTGGTTGCTAATGAAACACATCTGGTTGCCAAAGTGTTATTTAGTTGCTATTACAGGCCAGGTGGTTGCTAGGGTTTCAGGAGGTGGAGCAATGCAGTTTTCACTGACTTCAGTATAGCTGAATGTAGAATGGCTTAAATCCTGTGAAATCATGATCAACAAAATATTTTCAGTGTATTCCTGTGGGGAGAAAAAAAAAAAACGCAATTTGGGGCAATCATAATTCCTGCCAAATTATGTGGCTCTGTGTCAAAAACTGCAACCCATAACCTTTATTTGTCACATACACATTACAGCACAATGAAATTCTTTTCTTCACATACCCCAGCTTCCTAGCAAGCCATGATACAGCGCCCCTGGAGCAGAGAGGGTTAAGGGCCTTGCTCAAGGGCCCAATAGTGGTACCGTGGCAGCACTGGGGCTTGATCCCCCAACCTTCTGATTAGTAATTCAATAATTCAATAAGTATCTCTAATCTGCTGTTCACCACAGAGCACATACACGCTTAGTTTATATCATTTTATTTATATTTCCTAACGTGCTTGGTTACAGCTAATAACTCACTATGTTTACTTACAGTCCAGAGTGCAGCATTCCTGATCTTGTTAAAAACAACGCTAACGCTCGCGACTGCAGCTGCACCCGACTCATAACCAGCTTCCAGTAATCTTTCTGCTGTCATGATGTAACGTGTACATGGAACACGTTACAAATGTCTGGCCTTATCACAGCCTCAAGAGGTAAATAAATACAGTAAAGACAGTAAACATTACAGACTCACCTGCTGATGAAAGATGAAGAGAAACTGTGAGGAAAATCAGAGCTTTCAGA
>CM075026.1:1436330-1473277 GCA_037576675.1 Pangasius sanitwongsei | reverse complement strand
TCACACTGATAACTAGCACAGAGCCTTAATCACTAATACTGACTGACACGTTTCTTCTAATTACACAACCTCAGCTGTGTTCATTTATTTTATGTGTTTTGTTTCCTGCACTCGACCTGGCCGTGCTATTGGGGTGATTAAAAAAAGGTTAGAGTTAAGGAGTATTAAGTCACGGGCTCTTACAACCACCAGGTAAAGTGGCCATACACTATTCACTGTAACTGACAGGTGCAGAGACCACGCCCCCTTCACTAGGACCAACTGGTACAGAGGCCACACCCCATACACTGAAACCTTACACTGAACTGGCCACGCCCCATTCACTAGGGCCGACAGGTGCAGAGGCCACGCCCCATTCACTAGGGCTGACAGGTGCAGAGGCCACGCCCCATTTACTAGGGCTGACAGGTGCAGAGGCCACGCCCCATTCACTAGGGCTGACAGGTACATATGCCCTGCCCCATTTATTCAGATCAGTCGGGGTTCAGCGTCAGTGTTTAGCAAACACAGTGGTGAGGCTACTATCCAGTGTGTTGCTGTGCGTTGTGGCGGTCCCGGGCAGTAATTAATTAAAGGAGTAAATGATACTGACAGCTCGTCTTAGGAGAATGCGTCTCTCTGTCTCTCTCAGCAGCCTGGCTGATTGGCGTCTGATTGGACACGTCCTCATTTTGGAATAAGCTTGATGACGGAGAGGTGTCATTAGCAGGCCTCGTCTCTGGAGCATCTCGTCATATCCCGCTTCATTCTGTTGGGCTCTACCGTTACAGGTTCTCCAGCTAATTTAAGACAGCTTTATGAACATCTGTATTACTGCGCCCCTCCCATGCACGATAAAAACATCTGGCGGTGTGTTGAAGGTGGTTTAGTGGGAGATCTCGTGTCCTCATGTCTCTGTCCTGGCTGTCTGCTGTGTGTAACCATGCCGCTGAGCAGGAGGGAATTATTTACAGCGAGAAAGTTTATCAGGGCCATTTCTCAGTACAGCAGTAACAGCACACAGCTTTACAGAGCTCCCTCTGGAGTCACTTTCACTCTCTCTCTCTCTCTCTCTCTCTCTCTCTCTCTCTCTCTCTCTCTAGCAGTGTGACATGTGTGTGTCTTCACACTTCTGCCTCCAGAATTCCTCCAGCTCACATCAGCGCCGTCCTCGGTAGGCTTTGAACTCTTGCTTTTTTTCTTCTCGGAGAAGCAGTGAGCGCCGGCGCTGGAGTTCTCACAGACAGCTGCTTCGGCTGTGCAGCTCTGTCCTCTCTCTCACTCTTTCACTGTGTCTCTCACTCTGTCTCACTCTCTCTCTCATGCGGTCTCACTGTCTCTTACAGTCTCACTCTGTCTCACTCTCTCACTCTGTCTCACTCTCACTGTGTCTCTCTCTCACTGTCTCTCTCACTTTGTCTCACTCTCTCTCATGTGGTCTCACTGTCTCTTACAGTCTCACTCTGTCTCACTCTCTCACTCTGTCTCTCTCTCACTGTGTCTCTCACTGTCTCACTCTCTCACTGTGTCTCTCACTCTGTCTTACTCTCTCACTCTCTCACTCACTGTGTCTCTCACTCTGTCCCACTCTCACTGTGTCTCTCACTCTGTCTTACTCTCTCTCATGCTGTCTCTCTGTCTCTTATTGTCTCACTCTGTCTCACTCTCTGTCTCTTTGTGTCTCTGTGGGAAATATTACACCTACAGTAGGAATGCCATGCCTGGCAAAAGCTCTCTCCTTTTCTATCTCACACTTTTTTTTTTCATTTTCTCTCGCTCATTCTCCCTAATGAGTTCTTATTCTGTCTCTTGTTCTCTTTTATATGTAATCTCTGTCTGTCGTCCTTACCTCCTCTTTCTTTCTTTCTTTTTTTCACGTCTTCTGTTTTTCCACATTTCTCACCTATTTTTTTTCTCTCTTCTTTCTAATCCATCACATAGACAGCTCTATTGCTGCCCATGTCTCTGCCCCCTCTCCGTCTCTCTCTATCCACCCCTCCCCGTTGTGACTCGGCACTGTTATTTCTCCATCCCCGGTGTGAGAATTCTCTCTCTAGCCCCATGTTGCTGAGGCCCATCACGCCCCACTAGCCCGGCTTTTCACATTTCAGCACTGCAGCGTGAAGATAAACAGCGCGAGCGGAATACCACACGCCGAAGCACGGATTTCTGAATCTGCTGAGGCCAGCGTTGTCCTCAATCACACTGTCGCTTATGTGCTGAACCTTGTAGCTGCTCCCTGATCAGTTGAACTCTGGAATAAAATGAATGCGATCAGCATGAAATGGATGAAATCTGATCCTGGATCAGACCTCAGAGATGTAGAGAGATGCATATGACTAATCTGACTGGAAAGCAGTTTCTGAGGAGATATGCAGAAGGTTTAAAGTGCAAAAACCGAACAGGAGAGATCGAGATTATGCAAATCACTCATGTGTAGTTCATACTTCTGCGGTTGCCAGATCTTTTTATTTATTTATTTATTTATTTTTGAGCATTGAATTTTCTCGGAGGAATCCTTTATTCTGATGTTACGAAGGTGCTCAGCAAACACCCCAGTGTGGTCCTCTGGTGTTGTAGCCCGTCCGCCTCAATGTTTCACACTGTGAGTTCTGCGATGCTTTTCTGCTCACCACGGTTGTAACGAGTGGCTGTTTGAGTTAATGTAACCTTCCAGTCAGCTTGAACCAGTCTGGCCTTTCTCCTCTGATCTTGCTCATCATCATCATTAACTCTTAACCATTCTGTGCAAACTCTGCAGACTGATGACTGATGTTTGATGTGAACATTAACTGAAGAGCTTGGATCTGCATGGATTCTGTAGAGGGAGAGTTGTAGCATTCTTTTCATGATTTTAAAGTGCTCCACATACAATACTTTTTAAATGTACTAGTATCCATCGGCAGCTGTATCAATGCCCACGGACACACAGCTGCTTTTGGTGACACTTTTGGATTGGTGTGTGTGTGTGTGTGTGTGTGTGTGTGATTACGTCTGAATTTCCCCAGCGGGTGCCAGCTGCTGCTGTACCCCCCGTTGACATGGCAGGCTGTAACACAAGACTGGCAGCCTCATCCTGCTGCGCCCCGCTTGCCAATCATTATCACTCACACACACCACAAACACACACACCACAAACACACACACCACAAACACACACACACTTACTACCCACGGTGCCAGGAGAACACACAGCTTCAGTACAAATGATCATCAAGCACCATGCAGTGTGAGATTGTGAGATATCTTCAGAGAAGCAGGGGAAAGAGCAGCTCAGGAGAGAGCGAGGGAAATTACGGTGATGTTTTATGCTTCTGTGCAGAGAGATCAGTTTGCATGAAGATTGTAGTTCTGCAGTGCAGGTCGAGCCGTGGAGCCGTTTCACTGATTGATTATTACATCCGCTGGAGAAAGTAATGTTAATTGCACACACTTTTCCTTCAGTACGTTTCATAGATTAGTAGTAGCTGATCTTGTCTCAGTGTGTAGAGTGAATAGTATTCAGAATGGACACACAATGGGTCTTTAATAGATTTAAATACAGACAAAGAGGCGCAAATACGAATAGGCAGAAAGGTTCACCATCATGACTGGGATCTTATAGGACGTAAGAAAAAAAAGTCATGAAGGTGCGATGCATTTACAGCATCCTTAGTAACTGCCTGGTCAAAGTCACGGTAGTTTTCATTAGACTAGTAATTTGTTTATATTCTCGGAAATAAAGCCAAGTAAATTTGTTAGAAAATGTCACAGGCAGATACAAAAACAAAATAGCTGGGTGAGTGGCATTTTAGAAAGAAAGAAAGAAAGAAAGAAAGAAACAGTCCCACGTACAGAAAACAAAGAAGGAATGGGGGGGACCTTCTGGTTTAGGCCACACCCACTTCAGGTTATAATACAAATACAGCTATGAATATGGATAGAGATAGTTGTGTTACAGTTCTCATATAAAACAGGTAACTGTGTGTGTGTGTGTGTGTGTGTGTGTGTGTTTAAGCCACAGCAGGTTTAATGACAGGTATGGCATGTGACACTCGTCATTAATCTTCTGTAATTGTTAGGGAAAACAAGGCCTTTCCACTCAGCCCTCTCTCTAATGAGAGCAGGTGTGCCACAGAGAGATACACAACACACACCCGCACACACACACGCACACACATATGGCTGCATGTCATCAGGAAGCTAATTTTTTTTTTTTGAATGATGCTGCACATTTCTGATGTATTGACTTTGTGTTAGTTGAACCATTGTTAGTGTTAGGCGACTCTTGTTGTGGGATTAGTTTTGTTGTGCGTATTGTTGTTTAACAACCAGCAGGAAAATGTGTACTTGATGTGGTGAAGTTTTCTGTAAAGACATGTTTATTTTAAATTCATGGAAGGAGTCTCCAGTTTCAGCATGTTTTCCACCATGTGAAAGTGTTCAGGACCGAGGAATTTACGCTTCGCAATATCTCTGTAACATGAAAAGCTCCATTTTCTTTCTCTTATTAAATCCAAGAGAGAAAAACATGAGGCTGGTGAGGTTCAGACTGTTTATAGCTACTATAACATAAGCAGCTCCTGTGAGCGAGATGATGCATTGAGCTACACTCAGTAATTGTCTTTAGAAATCGTGCCTTGGGTGGCACCAGAACCTGGAGTCTGGGCTGATCTCTGAGCATGAGGCAGGATGCGAGAGTGTGTTTATGATGATCTGCAAATTGATCCCGAGTCGAGGAGTGAAGGGAATGTGGAATGGAGGTGATGAGAAGAATTGAGCGAGGGAGATGCTGTGTTTATTTCTTGAGTGGAGATCAGACACATGAGCTCAATGTGCCGTCAAGCCATATTTTCTAAAACCAGGAGATGGAGAGAGGAGAGAGAGAGGAGCTGAAAAACAAAAGAGACTTGAAGAGGGAGAGAGCGAGGCATGTAAACAAGAGAGGTGATGAGAACACCAAAGTGCCTCAGAGGGGGAAAGGGAATGAAGAGAAAGCAGGGATTTGGAGGGAAAGCGCTCCCAAATCAAAGCCGGCGTGTCTCTCCGTTAAGCAGATGGCTCCGTTTTTTTTTGTTTTGTTTTTTTATTGCCGAACTTAAACTCCTCCTTGTTTATTTTGCTGTGCAGCAACGGGGCTGTCAGATTTGTCAGAACATCGCACCTCCTTATTTGGAGCAGTTCCCTTCGAAAAACATCTGACTCGGTGCTGTGTTTGAGTCGAGGCAGATTGTGGACCTCACCCACAGACTGTCTCTCCTTCATCCTGCAGCTCCTTTGGTATCTGTATGTAGAACGTGTTGGAAAGCGAGTCGGGTCCCAATCCCTCCTGTGTTTTTCAGACTTGTTTTTAGTCGCGTGTACTGCATTTCTAAGCAGGTGTTAAGTTTTTTTTTTTTTAAGTGCTCCCCTCATACACAGCCTGCTGTCCTGCTTTTATTAGCGCAGCCATGGCTTACTTGTCTCCTCAGAGAGGACGAGCCAGACAAGGTGAAGGTCACATTTGGTTGCTAACTACATCAGAGGTGGCATTTGTGCGCCGTGTCCTGGAAGGGGCGGAGCTCCGAGCCCACTCACACTGCGCCCGTCAGTCTTCCTACTCAGAGCAGATAAAAGACCGTCACACCTCGCAGTCTTTTTCTCTGTCTTTCTGTTTCTTTTTCTTTCTCACAGAAGAGATTTGTCAGCGTGACTGGCCAGAGGTTGCCTTGGCAATGCTGGCTGCTGGATTTCCCGCGGGATAGCGGATGCTAGTCTTTCATTCAGTTACACTCTCTCTCTCTCTCTCTCTCTCTCTCTCACATTCACCCTCATATATATATATATATACACACACTCTCTCCCTCTCCCATCCCTCCCAGATGCTTTCCAGACCAGACTGTTGCTCTGCTGTTTGAAGATAAGCTTTTCATCGTGTGTCTTACAAAACATCTGGCTGTCCTGCAGGTTTGCAGTAATTGCAAATACTGTCAGCTTTTGACCAGACATAGAGTATTCTGTCACTGTAGACCCTAGAAACCCGCGTGTGGCGTTCTCCCTATCGTCAAATCCCGACGATGCCACAGCCGTCCATGCTCAGGAGTCCAAGCGAGCAAAACTGGTCATGCTCTCAGGGTGGGAGGGGCATACTCTCTCTCAACTGTCAGTCACAGCGACACTAGCCAATTGTGGCCATGTGTGAGCTTATGTATGTGGAATAGGGCGGATAGCACTTTCCTCAGAGTGTGTTACGCCACTCTGTGACATAGTTTGAGCAGCAGTTTGAAGATGTGGTGGCTTCACGTGTCTCAGAGGAAGCCTTCACAGTTCCCTTTTTGGCTGAAAATGGGTTAAGTTCCTGGTGTTCCCTGCAAAAACCAGTCAGAGCTTAGTTTGTGCCTGGAAGCTAACCGAAGCCTAAAATCTCTCTATAAGATGTTTTGTAGCCTTTCTCTATCTCCGAAAGCATTCCTGTTGATTTCTAACGTTAAAACCTAAATGGCAGGATTGCTGCTTGGGCTTGTCTTACACAAACATTAATTGACTTTGAAAAATTGATTATGCTGAAATCCATTACTTCCACTAGCATGATTTCAATTAACAGCAGCTTAAAGGTACTTGGCCCCAGTGTGGAAGAAGCAGCGGCAGCCAATTAAAGGTCAATAACAGCGTTCGGCCCTAATCAGCCGCTAATGAAGATTTGGAAGGTAATGATAACGAAGCGGCAGTGGATAAGACAATGGCGTTTAAAAAGGGAGCAGGACCTGACTTTCCCCAGTGTGACTGTAGATGGAAAGATAGAAGGAAGGAAAGGATGTGTGCAGCATTAAAGCATGAAGCAGTGTCAGTGTTTGATTGAGGAATCAGAAGCAGATGGACTTCCTGGATCAGATGGCACAATGGTGATGCCAAGCAGCTGTTAGCATGTTCTCACACGGCACTGCCTGTCTGGACGTAATGCTGTTGCTTCCTGTAACAGTGCTGAAAGCCTTTCCTGGAGTAAGCTTAGTCAGAGAGAGAAAAAACAAAGGTGCTTTTGTTTTTGTGTCCATCGCTCCAAACTTCCTCTCACCAGACGGTTTTTGAAGCCTCGGCTGGATGATGTGGCGCGTGTGGAGACGCTGCCAGTCTCTCGCTGCCCTTGTGACACTCGGAAACAAAGGCAGCGTGCTGGTTTTGGGACTTCCTGCCACACTGAGGTCTGATGTCCTCAACACACGCAGAGCGGAGCTTTTAGGATGGACACAAACTCCATCCTGCTGAGGTTTAATGGACTCGAACGCCTGCCTCTTTCTTTACTCACTCTATTGAGAAGACACTTCTTAAGAAGCCTTCCAGGTCTCTTCTTCCTCCTCCCGGGGTTTGTTCATGGATAAAAGATCAGCATCCTTTTTTCTTTTCTTCTTATTTCAACTGATAATGAGCATGCTCCTCGTTTCATAACACACTTTGGTCAATTCATTTGCCGTGCACTTTCATAGCTCTCTCAGCAGATAGCATCCTGTTTTTGTTTTGTTTTTTTCTTTACAGAGTTACCTAAAGGGAGTGTGTGGTAACGTGTGTGACAGAGCGAGAGAGAGAGAGAGTAGATGATGAATCATACCTGTTGGTTTATCTCCATTTGTAACCATTCCACTTCCTGTCAGATCGCAGCACCTCAACCGATAAGGATGACACCTGACTCAGTGAGCCTAATTGTTCATTGATGAGCCACTCAGGGATCGACATTCCTTCATCTTTCATCTTTACGTTTTCCGACATTTGTATTACCGTGCACACTCTGTAACTGTCTTAATCGTTTCATTTTAATCACACTTAGTCAGAGGTGGAGAATTTCAGGTTTGAACTGCACTGAAAATATCGCAGGATTGTCCCAAATGCATATTCGTACGTGGTTACCATAACACACGTACGGCACAGCTGATTATACACGTATCAAATAACCTTGTTTTTCCTAGTAATAGCATTCATAAAAACTTCGTCACCATGCAGTATTTACAAACACATTCATTCCTTAGTTTGTTTAATCACATTTCATTGGTTACCAGCTGCTATGGTGAGAATCGGGACTAACCAATCAGGATCGCACATTTTTCCCGTTTCTGTTAGCTATAAGTCAGCTAGCTACACTCGGAGCTCAGGGATATCGAGTACAGGAAGTCTAGTGAAGGAGGAGGAAAAAGGCTAGCTCTGGTGTTAGTAGGTAATAATATACTTTTATGTTAGCATGTTATTTTAATGATTTATCAGCGAAACTGTTATTTCTTACGTTATTAATATAGCGAGACCTGTTGACGGTAGGTTGTGCGTTAAGTAATTAAATTCTGAATACCATCTACTACTGCTACCCAAAACACACGTAGCAGTTTAACTGTACAGGTCATCGTGTCCTGGACATCCTTCAGAGTCATTATACATCATCATGCTCATGTGACTTACGATCTTTCGCTCACAATCGCTCAGTTATTTACCTCAGCGTGCATGGAGAAGTAGCAACAGCTGTTTGTTTTTATTTGAGAATCGATCATGTCCATTGTTTTTTTATATATTCATACAAATATTACTTATAAACATTACAGTTGCTTTGCATTTGAGTGAAGTAGTTGGTGAAAGAAGTTTCTATCCACCGTAAACTGCTTTATAAAGGCAAATTTCTGAGAAGAGAATAAACAGAAATTCAGGTCCGTTTGTAACGACTCCTCCGCCTGAGCATCTATTTGTGCCGCCATGTTTGTTCAAAGGAACTTTTTTTTTTTTTGCAGAGGCACGGTCTTCCTTGTTCAATTCAATTCAGTTTTGCACTTTTAACAATAGACTTTGTCACAAAGCAGCTTTACAGAAGTCCTGCAGTGAACAATCCAGAGGGGACGGTGATGAGGAAAAAACTCCCTGAGACGACATAAGCAAGAAACCTTGACTCAAAAGGGAGCCGGAACTCTTCTAGGTGCCACCGGATAGTGCGATTATAAATCATTATCGTGTGCAGGTGTAGAATTATACTGAGGTGTAGAAATCTTCGTTATCCAGGTGAGCTTATGCGCCGAAGCAAGACATGAGCTGTTTTTTGGGCCGTGTGTGTGTGTGTGTGTGTGTGTCATGTGGAACTGGAGAACGAGCAGCAGGGATGCTGCCTGTGTAGGCTTCTGCTTTCAGGTTCTGTCCTGGACGGTCATAACACATGGTTTAGTGTTTTCTACTCTCTAATGACTGATTAAGAAGCACCAAAGACTGCAGCAGCTGGGCTTATAAACCACTTTCTCAACTTTTTTTTTTTTTTTTTTATTTGTAGCAGATCATCCAAAGTGAAGTGTTTTCCTCTCTGCCGTTTCCTGGCACTCTGCATCAACAACACTCAGGATACCTAATTACATTAATTAGCTTGAAGAGTCCCACAAGGTGTGTGTGTGTATGTGTGTGTATGCGTGTATATATGTGTGCTGTTGGGTTACGACTGAACTAGAGTGGAAAGCGGCTGTGTTGTGAGAGATGTAACGCATATTAGAAGCCCACGCTGGCGGTCAGATGAGTGAGTAATGGTGTACATGGCAGTGCGCTGGGTGTATCAGGGACAGGAGGTCACATCGCAGCGTTCGCCAATTATTCATAATGATCCACTGTTGCCTCTTAACAAGCCAGCGGCTACCACGCGCAGCAAAGAGGAACGAATTACACAGCTCAGTGCTCCTGCATATCACTCACTCACACACACACACACTCTGAGCTGCGGTCTACCTGCTCAAGAGAACACCACCAGATTACCGTACTTTCTGAGATCACATCCTTAAAAACAATGAAACATCATTCTTTTTTATCTGTTAAAGAAGGACTGTTGATGTGCAGATTCCACAGTCGTCCCAATACCCTACATATGGACTGTGGATCCCGAGCAGAAGGATAACGTCTCTCCCTCCGCCACACACATCCGCTAATTAGCTTGACCGCATGTGTGGTTTGAAAGCTGCACAACAATCTGCTACAATATGAATCTGCTTTTGCTTCGTTGTCTCCTTCCAGTAGCTGAGCATGAATGATTCTCTGTATCTCTGGACATTCTGTGCTGCAAGCCAAGAAAAATCTGTTAAAACGCGCCAGTGTTAGTGCAACAAAAGAGCAAAGCGCCCAGACGAGCACACGCACACGCACGTTCCCAGCTTCCAGAAATAGTTTCCGGGTGTGTGTGGGTGTGTGTGTGTGTGTGTGTATGTGGAGGATGATTAGCAAACGGATGCTGGTGGCTGTGTGCAAACACTGAAAGAGAACGATGACACACTCTTTCAGACGACATTACACACACGCCACAAGGCGAGGGGAAAAAAAAAACCTTCTAGTCACATCCAGAAAGCATGCTCGTGTGTAATCATACATAAAAAATAAAAAAAAACCCACACACACACGCTAGCATCCACTGCTGCTGCCTCGCTCTTCCTCCAGCTTCACTGTGAAACAGAAAGCCCTCGCCCATCAATCACACTCCACTTTAATATGATTTTTGCCCGGGTTAAGGCAGCCAGCCGTTTCACATCTGTGCAAATGACAGGCCAGGCTAAATGTTTCCGAGGAGCGTGTTTGTCTGGCTTTATCTACAGAAGACAATAAAAAGGAGAAGGGCAGTGTATGTGAGGGATTAGGATTCAGCTACGGCTATTAAAATATGTTTAGAATTAATTACCATCATTTACAGATCAGCGTGCTCCTGCTTGTAAGGGAGTACTGTTCCTGCTCTTGGACCCACATTCTGATTAATGCATGTTAAAGTGAAGGGTGTGTGTGTGTGTGTGTGTGCGTATGTGTGTGATAGAGACAGAGATACTGCAAATGGATTCTCCTCAGAGACCGCGCGAGCGGTGTGCGTTACCTTGAGAGTCGTGACTGATCGATACGCGCTCTGCTGCAGCGTCTGAAATCTAATCCCGTGATAAATGCAGCGGTGCTGAGCGGGCCACCACTGACTCTACAACAATGTCTAATTAACGTGGGACGAGGAACGCTGTGTTCAGTGTCTCATTCTGGGTTCGGCGTCTCATTCGGGATCTCGTTCGGTTTTCAGTGTCTCGTTCGGTGTCTCATGCTGGGTCCAGAAAGCCTCCATCGATAACACTGCCATAAAAAAAGTTCCAAATAAGCTTCAATCTATAGCCAGAGTGTCAGCTTTCTCACTAACTTTTATATACCTGAATATCTCATGATGGATGGATGGATGGATGAAAAACAGATGGAGGGGTGGATAGATGGGTGGATGGGAAAAAGTTAGGTGGGTGAAAAGCAGATGGATGGGTGGACAGGCTGGTGGATGGATGGAAACACACGGGCCTGTCACCTACTGTGCATGGATGAATGGATGATGGATGAACGAACACACACACACACAGTACAGTCCTGTCGCATGTGTGCGCGCGTGCGTGTGTGTGTGTGTGTCTGTCAGTTGTAGGCAGTAGTGTATATTAATTGTGACCTTGTCTGACCTCCACACCTCAGTCTTCTCATAAACTGCTTACACACAGCTGGGTCCATGTTCACATCACACACTGACTCCAGATCAGTTCTTATTCCACTCTCATAACAGTAACACTCAGCACATGGCTCATTTACACTGAGCCCAAGTCAGTCCTAACTGATGACTTCTACCAGGGAGCCACAGTCCCTCTCTCTGTCTCTGTCTCTGTTTCTCCCTCTCCCTCCCCTCTCTCTCTCTCTCTCTCTCTCTCTCTCTGTGAGTATTGACTGAGCTGGCAGTGATCGGCGGTGCAGGCATTCACTAACAAAGCCTCCATTAAAGCATTAGGCTCTTTCAGAGTTTTTCTCTTGCGCCTCCTCACAGCTGCGAATGAGTCTGAATCTTTCCTGCACCTCACTAATCACACACCATGTCTAAAGATGAATTAAGGAGAAGACAGGATGCATGAGGAAGAATGCAAATCGAAGTTTCTTCTTTCATATACGTTTCAAGAGGAGTGTGTAGAGGTTCATGATGATACGCTGCAAGAGGACAAAATTGATTTTCCCGGTTTGGTGTTTTTCCATTTAGTTCACCAAAATAAAAGTATTTGGTTTTGTTTGTTTGTTTTGTTTTTTTTTTCCCGTTAGGGTTCGAGTTGCTCTACCAGCCCGAGGTGGTGCGTCTCTATCTGTCCCTGCTGACCGAGAGTCAGAACTACAACACCTTGGAGGCGGCAGCAGGGGCCTTACAGAACCTCAGCGCTGGACAGTGGACCGTCAGTACACACACCCACACACACATATACCATACTGTGTTTAAATTAGCAGTGTTAACTTCTACTCCTGTAGCTCAACACTGCTCTGGGGGAGAGGGAGAGAGAGAGAGAGAGAGAGAGAGAGAGAGAGAGTGTGTGTGTGTGTTTTGGTGGGTGGAGGTTTGGCCTGCACATGAGCAGAGCTTTCCTTAGTATCAGAACCGCTTCAGACAAAGTTAAGCAGCATGTCGGACCACACACACAAGCTCCATGTGCTTACACTGCATGTGTGCATGCGTGTGTGTGTGTGTGTGATGCATCTTTGCCCCCTAAGAGGATTTCAGAGAGCTGTTTCACTCTCTTCCCCTGTGCAGTTTATTTATTTATTTATTATTATTTTTTTTTACACCTTTTAAAGCTCGCTATCTCCTCCTAGTGCTCACTGTACGCTACAGCAGCACTTTATTTACTCCATACAGAGCCAGCTGAGGAGACGAGGGCTTTATATCTCACATGGGGATGTTGTGTGAATCGATAGGAAGCTCCAGTGTTTGATCCTGAGCTCAGGTTACTGTCTGAGTGGAGTGCCACATGTTCTCCTCGTGTCATAGTGGGTTTCCACTGGGTTCTCTGGCTCCATCCTGCCTCTCAGAGACGTGTCGTGGATTGGCTATGGCTATACGTCGTGCCCTTTGAACCACGAGGGCGCTTAGAAGAGGGTGGAGAAATGCGTTTCTTTCTTTGGGAAGCATCAAATTTAGGCCCAGAATGCCAAACACAATCTTGTTCATATTGTCGTTTTGTTTTTTTGTTTTTTAAAAAAAATCTAAATCTTCTCCTTCACAGTGGTCCAACTACATCCGGGCGACGGTGCGTAAGGAGAAAGGCCTGCCGATCCTGGTGGAGCTGCTCCGCTCCGACTCGGATAAGGTGGTGCGCGCCATCGCCATCGCCCTGCGCAACCTCTCCATCGACCGACGCAACAAAGACCTTATAGGTGAGAGCCTCGGCGAGCCTCGGAGCTTCCGCATGCCTCCGTGTTGAGCTAGAAATCACATCCACTTCACTTCTAGTGACTGGAACGCTGAAATCTCAGAGCTTAAAAACAACCCACTGCCACCTTGGGGATAAATAAAGTTAATCAAGTTAGAAAACTGCACGTACAGAGGCATGAGGAGAGTTTAATGACGACTCGTTTCTCGTTTCGATTTTTATCCAAGGAATATGCCGCAATGTTTGCAATAACGCATCCCGCCTTTGCTTTCACTGCATCTCAAAATTAGATCTTAGGAATAAGCGCGTGAATGCGGCGGTGTTATCTGTCAGCCGAGCGAGGGTATTACTTGCTATTTTGAAGCATATGAAATATTAAAGAGGCTGAATCATCTCCAAAATCCTAATAGAGATGTGGGGGGGAAATGTCAACTCTGTAGCGATGCTTTTTATGTATTTGTATAACACAGAACTGTGTAATAGTCTTCATTTATTTTTGTAAAGTTACTTTTAGATGTGTATTGAATGTCTTCCTGATTACTGTTTCAGCAGAAACGAGTACATTTCTTAATTTCCCAAGAAAAAATATACAGAAAAATTAAAATACACAACAACATCAAGCACAATCCAAAATAAACTCCTCACAGCAGCAGTGTGTAAACCACTACGTCTAATAAAAGCAGCGTTACAGATATATAAGTACTGTATATAATACTGTATGTCCAAACCTAAATTAAAATGATTTTTTAAATTGCCACACACAGTAAGTAGTTTTTGTTTAGGACATGAGCGGAGTGTCGGACTAGAGCTCAGCTTGTGCATTCAGTCCATGCAGGAATTGTTCAAGCATCTCTCAGGAAGCTTGATGAGCAAATGCCAAGAACGCAGGAAGCAAAGCCGTCGTAAACATTAAAAATTAGGAATAATGTGGGAGAAAATGCTGAGAAAAGTCCTGTTTCTTTTAAAATGCGTGTCTCTGGTGCGTCACAGGGAGCTACGCGATGAGGGACTTGGTGAGTAACCTGCCGAGCGGTCAGCAGCGTCCAGCCAAGAACCTGGAGGAGGACACGGTGGTGGCGGTGCTGAACACCATCCACGAGATTGTGACGGACAGCTCGGAGAACGCGCGCTCGCTCATCATGGCTCAGGCCATCGATAAACTGGTGGCCATCCACAGGACCAGGTATAATGTAGCTGAAATGTTGTTGTTCTCTCTCTCTTTTTTTTTTAAAATTTATACCACAGTGCTGCTGAAGTCTTTTTAGCTTTCTATAATAGGAGATGTGACTGTAATCTTATTTCTGATTGTAGTACAGAGGAAAGGAGTGCTTCCTAAAAATAGAGCATGTTATAATCACACTCTGCCTTGATTATTTCACAAATTTAGCACGAACAGCTGCAGGCAAATTTAGAAATGACTAAATGGCTGAGAGTCACATAGTGACTCCAGCCAATGAATTCTGAGCATAAGTGTTAAATAAAGGCTAATTTGCTAAGCGTGGACTCCACCGAGAAGCTAACGAGGTGAAAATGGAGGCAGTGGTGGCCGTTTGAAGCAGGAGTAGCTCCAGGGGTCCAGGCATGGGAATAAATGGATTTGAGTTTGTCACTGATTCCTCTGAGCACCAACTTCTTTCCCACTGCTCTCCACCGCATGATGCTGCTGATCCCACACAGGGCTGGATTCATTCCAGCACTGTTCTCTGTGGTGTTTCTGCTTCCACTCCGGGTCACACAGCCGTCAGGAAGCAGCGTGGAGCCACGAAAGCACAAGCGAACATGTTTCAGTAAAGTGGTTTTAGGTTGTAGTTTCACAGCAAAGACTTTAATTACACCACGGTGCGGTGTTTCTGCCCCACAGCCAGTCAGCCCGAGAGACCAAGGCTGCTTCTCACATCCTGCAGACGGTGTGGAGCTACAAAGAGCTGAGGAACACCCTCACCAAGGACGGCTGGAACAAGACTCATTTCCAGGTGTGGTACAAGCACAGCACAGAGGAGAGATTACAGAGACTGTGGAGTGAGCAGTGTCTCTCTGTCTATCCATCTCTTCTCTTTCATCTAGCTTATTTCCAGGCTCTCTCACTCCGAACTTCCCTGCTCACTCCGTCTCTAAGAGCTTTGTCAGGAGTACTTCAGAGCTTTTAGCGTGGATGAGTTCTGTTCTGTAATAATAGGACAAACTCTGTATTCTTGCACTAATATGATGTACACACTCCTCTACAAAGATCAAGCACTTGCTTCTGAAAGTATCACGTATTCTTTTTTTTTTTTCCCCCCCATCATCGCTATACAAGCTAGACCAACCTCTCGTTTCCTGGAAGAGAAGCTGCCGTAGTAAGACCGCGATAATGTTTCATATAAGCATTATTCTAAAGCTACATTTCTGAATTGTCCACCTCCCACAGCCCACAGCGACCGTGGCTCCGAAAGCCTCAAAGAGCAGCAAGTCAGGATACGATGACACCACCCTCCCGCTGATGGAGAAGAGCCAAGGTGCGTCTCGTTTTTCCGTGACACCGCTTTCGGTTTTTATGTATTATTTCGTTATCGCTCTATTTTTACGCCTCAAAGGTGAACATAAGGCGGAGGAGCTATGTTTTATAGCCATCGTACAATCTCCTCCCCAGTCCCTGTCCGAGTTCCTCCACCTTTCAAATTCCACTTTAACCCCTGCTCCTACGTAGCTGTAAGTTTGACAGTGATGTATGAAAGCTGTAGGCTTGTAATTAGACCTTAGGCAGACAGGTTCTGGTATGATATTGGCTATCTGATATGATTGGTGGGATAATACTGCAGATAAATGGGCTTCACTGCATGAAGTCATCACTCTCTTCCTCTCCAGTGGAGTCATGTTCTCACTGCACATGCTCAGTAAAGACAGCAGTGCTTCTGAGGGGAGGCGGTGCGGTTGGAGTTCGGCTGATGCCGAGAGGAGTAGGGATGATTGTGAAAGGCTACGTAAGCTCCAGGCATCTCATTAAAGGGAGGAGTCTTCACCATGACAGCATTTCCTTTACAATATCTTTATCGCTACACCTCGCAAATTCAGGCCTGATGTACAGTGTGTAGAGCTGCAAGTCTCATTTCATCCTCAGCTTACTCCCATCACTCAGCTTACCTCTCTCAGTAACTACTGGCTGAGGATTATGAAATGTGTTGATGTTTTTTAACTTAACTCCAGCAGCTAGAAGCTGTACATGTAGTGAAGAGATAAAAGAAACAGCCTTTGAATGCTTTGCAGGCGACAGAGGCTGTGGCACTGGTGCTATGATACCTATGGATGAACTGGGTCCAGGTAAGACAGCGTTTGCATGCCGCCCAAAAAAAAAACAAAAAAACATTGGTGCGTATTGAAACTTCTAACAATTCATAACCATGTTAAATTTCCCATTTCATCCAAAACGTGTTTTTTTTTTTTTAAATGGGAATGATCATGAACCTTCTCACCGTTTCACTAATCAAATCAAAACGATTTTTTTTTTTGTTTCTAACACGACCCTGCCATTCATGATGTTGGTTCTAATGCTGTCTGTGAAATTCCTCTTTTACAATGGGGTTTCCAGTGAGCTCTGAGGAACCGGTCATGCTTTTAGACTGCTTTCACAGAGACAGTGTGTGCTGAGCTAATAGACGCCGGGCTACAGTGTGCTGAAGCGATGAAACACTGATGTGATGCTGAGTTCTGATCTGAACCCACAACATTTTTATGCTAAAAACTTTGGCTGGAGCTTCAGCAGGAACTTAAAATTGGTAGGAACCTTTTGTAGGAGCTTCAGTCATAATTTTCTTAGGGGCTTCAATAGTAATTTTCGTAGTTATGCGTGAGTAAAAACTTGGGTAGGATCTTCAGTAAAGACATTAGTGAGAGGTTTAGTTGGAGCTTTAGTAGCTATTTTCATAGGAGCTTCAGTAAAAAGGTTGATTGGAGCTTCAGTGAGCCTTTAATAGGAGCTTTACTAGGAACTGTAGATGGAGTTTTATCTGAAGTTTGATTTATAATTTTTTTAGCAGCTTTAATAACAACGTCAGCCTCAGCAGGAGATTCGGTAGCGACATTAGTAGGAAATTTAGTTAAATGTAAAGTTTAGTGAAAGCTTCAGTAGGAGAAACTGCACTATAGTTACTGAACTTCAGTAGAGTTTCAGGATCTTTAAGCGCTTCATTAATATCACCAGTAGGAGCTTGACTGGTACATTAAGTTTAATAAGAAGAACTTCTACAGGAGTGTGAGTGGCAAAAGTAGGTCTTTTAGTAACTTCAGAAGGAACTTTAGTAGAAGTTTCCATTAGAAACTTTAGTAGTATTAGTGGGAACTTGAGTTGAGTAGAGTAGAGGATGTAGATTTGGAAGGATCCTGAGTTCGTTATTTCACTAGGAGCTTCAGGAGGAGATCGAGGTAGTAATATGTTTAGTAAGGTCAGTAGGAACAGTCTTGGTGACATCAGTAGTGTCAGTAATACGATCAGTAGCGGCAGAAGCTGTTAAATCTGCAGAGCTGTAGAGGAAGTACAGTGATGGCTGAAGTAGTAATGGTGGTGCAGTGATGGCTGTAGAAACTGACAGTAATAGTATAAAACCAACTGGGGCTCTCCTTTTCACCATGCTGCTTCATGTCCCATGATGCTCTGCGGATTGAGCAAGGCTGACTGACAGTAATTGGACAGAATGTGAGCTGAGGGAGCTGGGCTGGTGAGCAAGAACTTAGAAATTTTGATGGAAGAAAGAGGAGGAAGTGAAGAAGAAAATGAAACGTCTCATTTCAGCCCTGGTAGAGAAAAAAAAAACACAATAAAAAATTCAGCACATTTCTGTGATACCTGTCGTATCACGGACATGCCGTGCATGCGCCTCGACAGATCCACCTGATCAGCCCACTTTATTTGCTGTATAACTAATGCAGTCTCACCTTCCTGTCTTCTTCCAGACGGTTATTCCACTATTGACCAAAGGGACAAAGACTGCAAATATAAAACCAGCGACGCCTCGTCGGATCTGACGGAGCGAGAGCCCCTGAAGGTGAGATCAGACACGTGATTGCACACGTCTAACAAAAATCGAAAGAGGTTTGGTTTTATTTTATGATTTATTCAATAAAAATTTCAGGTTTATATCTCGTATGTCCTTTTTCTGAGGTGGCAGGATGGAAGAGTAGCCGTTGTATAACACGTTGTAACAGAGTACTCTGTGGCAATTAGCAAGATATTTTGTCACGTTGAAGGAAAAAAAAAAGAGGGCATGGATCTCTTCTTAAGCTGTGTGTGTGTGTGTGTGTAAAGCCCACGGCATCTTTGCTCTTATTTAAATCACTCTCATTTACAAGCAGCAGATAAGTGTGTGTGTGTGTGTGTGTGTGTGCTGTGAATTTAATGTCGAGATTGTGATGGCGTCGGCAGATCACACAGCTATCTCTCCCACCTCAGACTGGTGGAACAGCAGCCCTCTTCATGAAGCTCTCTTTTCCACCGGAGAATAATTTACGCATCCTTTTCATGAGAGATGCTCTTGATGGAAGAGATGCACCAGAGCACCGACCAGCGCGAGGCTCTCAGGGTTGGATCAAACGATGAGACGGCATGGCCGATCGGTCATGATAGCCTCTGAGCCTTATTATTACCGGAAAAACATGTCTTAGCCAATTAAGCCGAGAATTTCCAACCCCAGTTCTAACAGATTAGATCAGTTCTGTTTCATCGGTACATTACCAGCAGGCTGAAGGTGATGATGTTACGCCACACGGCCACACACACGTCCACGTGTTTGTTTTGAGCGCCGTGCAACCCCCCCGCTTTAACACCTCCAGTACCACTTGAGCTAAAATTTTGTTTTCTGTTTGTTCTCTGCTTGTTTTGTCTCGCATGATTTTTTTTTTTGTACTGATGACTAACTCTCAGTACACTCTCCTCTCTGTTCTCTTTCTCTCTCTGTCTTTCTCTTTCTCTATGTTTGTGAAATGCATTTGTTCTTTGCTGATTATTATTATTATTTTTTTTTTAAACCCTTCTCCCGTTGCTGCAGAATGACACGAATAGGAAGCACTATATCCGGAGCAACAGGCCGGCAGTGAGTCTTGTGGATGCTTGCGATGTCAAGCCTCAGCCTGTTGACTCCTGGGTGTAATTGCATGCATGGTAGGTTTTCTCTGAGCGTTGGCTTCGGAACCTTTCTGTCTATGACCAGTCCACATGTCCACCCCGCCCGGTTCACCCTAACCCAGAGAGCCGATTGTCTAATAACACCGCTTTATTCCAGCTCAAAGCGTAACCCCGGATAGTTTCGCGTTAATGATATCCGTCTGAGTCTCTAGTGATATATGCCGAGTCTTGTATTGTTAATGCTGACGGTTCATATTTCCGCATTAGTCATGCAGCAATTAATTTTACCGTCCAGTTGCAGGCAAAGTCCTAGTCACAGCGAAATAATTAAGAACTGTTTTTATAATGCTTGGCAGTTTTCTAACTGTGCTGACTAGTACTTTACACCACAGCGCGGTAGAATTCTGGATTCAAGGTGTTGATTCATTTTCTATCACGGCAGCTCTATAGTATCGTCTCCATAGCAACTGCTCAATCACAGGTCTAACACTTGTCTAACAGACGTGCCACATTATGTAACATTTGTGGAAGGAGTCTCCATTATCAGTGTAACTATAAACAGATTTTTGAAAAAAAAAACACTGTGTCATTCTTTAATACATAAAAAAATTCATTGCTTGGCAAGTCGCTGTGGTAAAAGAGGAATAAAACACTTCAGGGTGTTAAGAGTGACTCCGCTTCATTGCTTCACCTTATCATTGTTTATTTTCCTATAACAGCACCACACGGAGTGTTCTATTCCTCACTTAATTAATACTTGTACCTCTAAAGCAGTGGATACTTTACGTACATGCGTAAGGCAGCGCGCATCTCTCTGGGTTATCAGGAACACTTTGCCTTGCTTTCACTTCCTTCACTCATCCTCCCACTTCAGCTGCACACACACGATCTCATCACGTCATCCTGCTTGGGCTCAGATGGCCTTCACCGCGTAGCCTGTGGTTCTGGGAAACACGTTGGGTGATGCATCATGGGTTCTGCCATATCTCTCCGCCTTTTCATAAGAAACCGGGGCTTCATGCGGGGCTTATCGCTTTTTTCCTTAAAGCTCTAGGTGAAGATGAAACCCGGTAAGTCGTAGATGTGAATGTTCTGGTTGCGTGTGTGCTCATGATTAGCGCAGCCATAATTAACACGCCGTGTTCATCAGCTTTGTGAAAATCATCCAGCTCGTCATTCTTGCTCTCATTACTGCATCTCAGATCCATCTGCTGTAAATATAAACATATAGCCCGTGCTCTGTAGCCTCTTTTCCACCGACACAGTGCTGATGCTGAAGACTTTTTAATAGAAATGCTACGAAAGTGTATCATCATCACAGTTATTATTGTGCATTAGGAATCTTGCATGTGTTGTTTGTGTGAGTTTCACCCCCAGTTCGTTAAACGGCTCTGTGTTGGTGGAAAAGTTCTACTAGTGCTGAAGCTGTTGGTTAAAATGTTCATACGAGATGATCGTTCAGTCTGTAAACAGTCACGTGTATGTTTTTTTTTTTTTTTCCTCCTGTCCTCCCTGCGCTTTTCTTTCTTCCCCAGGCTTAGCCAGCGTCCGCGCTACATCACAACCAGTCAAAGGATCTCACAAGACACGAGTCACCACTGCCATTTTCTCCACGATTCGCCAACGTGGACTCATCAGCAAAGAGACACAAACAAAACAAAAAAACACACAGCGCATTCTTTAGTTTGGCAAGATGAAATGAAACGGGACAACGGACAGCAGCAACAACAACAACACAAAAAAAAAGTACATTTCTCACACACGTGCATTCCCACGGCGTGACGAGGATCCGAGCAGCACGACACGAACTCCGTGGATGGATGGATGGATGGATGGATGGATGAAGGAAGGATGAAGGATGAGTGCAGCAGGGAAAGTGGGGAAAGGTGGACATGAAGGTGTATGGAAAAGAAACAGGCTGAAAGGAAAATATTTAGTTTGTGTTATTTTTTTTTGTTTGTTTTAGTTTTGTTTAGTTGTTTTTTTTTTTTGTTTCTTATTTTCTTCTGTTTCATTTTTTTATATATATATATATATATATATATTATGGATATTGCTCTTTTTTATGGAAGTGAAGATGGTGGATTGAAGGATGTGTTTTGAGGGGAGATGAAACATTTGTGGGTTGTGTATTGGTTTGAAATTTTAAGTGTGACAGAACTTAGAGAAAAAGAAGAAACCATTGTGTCGTGACGTTCTGCTAATTTTGTCTGTGAAGCGGTTCCACGCTCCAGTCTTTCGTACTTCAGTGCACGGTGTTGGTGTCGCCTTTGTACTATAATTCACCCCGCAGTGTTTAACAGTGAATCGCTAACCGTGAATGTATGCTAACAGGGGCGTGTTTGCATCATCGCGTTCGCTAACAGGTTAGGCGGCGTTTGTCGGGAGCAGGATTAGCACGAGCATCCCTGCTAACGTAGCGAGCGTGCTGTGCTCCGGGTTGGATTAATTAACGATTACGAAATGGAAATGGGAGGGTGGTGTGGATCGTTTTTGAAGCACGCTATCACATTTTAAAGCATTTTATATTTTTGTTGCTGTTGCAAATGTGTAATCAAAAGAAAAAAACAAACAAAAAAAACAAAAAACAGCGCCAAGACAAACTATATACATTGCTAGACATCTGCGAGTTTCAGATCAGGATGCAAGGCATAAAGCGTCACCTTCTTTGTAAAAAAAAAATAATAATAATAAATAAATAAATAAATAAATAAATAAATAATTTTTTAAAAATCTAATCGAAGAGAGAGTAATTGTGTATGAAAAGGCAGTGGAGGAACGCTCGCCGCCTGTTTGTGTTCTAGGAAAATGTTATCTTGGCTGTTGTTTTTACACCACAGCGGGTTGATATAATCGGAGAGAAAACAGACGACAGCATCAAAAGCGCGGATTCAGGCTTCGGGCTAAATGTAAAAATGTACTATTTGGTGTAAATCAGTGTGTAAGGCCTCAGCGGTTAAAAGGTCAGCTCGTGAGCGCGACCCTGAGCCCTGAATCTCAGCTCTGTGATTGGACTGGATTGGATTCTGCCTCACTCGCTGTAAATGTGATGTAAATGTCAGACATTTCCACGCTGTAGAGGGAATACAGAATGATGGATCACTCACAGGTGGGACGAGAGACATAAACGACGGCGTCACTCCGTTTTTTTCTCGCGTGTAGATTATTCTGGAAGAAGGGGCCAGGACGTGGCGAAGGTGTGATCTGTAACATCAGCTCTACACACGCAGCATGTGCCTGCCGTATCCCTCCGCGCTCCTCATCATGTGACACGCTTGCAGTGCGTTTTTTTTTTTTTTTTTTTTTTTTCCTTTTTCTTTTTATAGTGTTATAACCAAGACGTCTAACACCAACAACAACAAAAGAGTTGTCAGTAGCTTTGTGTATTAACTTTAAATTTTTGGGGTTTTTTTTTGGAAAGATGAACTGTACTCCGTATCCCCCGTCATCCAGACTGTTTTCTTCTCGCAGTACACAACCAAAGGACTTTGGGATTGTATATTCTGAAGTTGGATCTACGAGCGTGAATAAGATTGTATATTTACCGAAAAGGGTGGAAAAGTGGAATCGAGACCTACCTTTGTAGATATCACTCAAAACCACACACACACACACACACACACACACACACACGGTAAATGTACAACTCGGTAGCAAACGTGTTTGTAACTATCATATGTGCCTTAACCCTTCTCTGTGTTAGATCGAGAATAACTGTGTTTTCTATTAAGCTTTGTTGTTCCTCTTTCTGATTCCCGTTCTCTCTCTCTCTCTCTCTCTCTCTCTCTCTCTCTCTCTCTCTCACTCCATGTCCTCAGTGTAGTCTAGACTGGTGGTGGGTTTTTGCCTTGTGTTTTACATTGTACTCTATAGACACACTAAACGGGGTCGATGACGTAGAGGAGAACGTCGCTCATGCTTTCATAGTGCTCGATGCCACGATGCTCCAGAATGTATTCCGTTCATTTTACTAATCCCCTGACGGGATCACAGCACTTGTTAGAATCCAGCGGAGATTTGTAGGGTATCACTTTGGTGTGTTTTCAATAAATCATGCCTGGAAAGATTTCTGTATAGAGTTTATTTTATTATTCCTGCTACTAGTTCTACTATCGTTATTAAAAGATTTCTAAAATTAGAACTGTATACAAAAGATTTATATACACGTTTTAAAAAAAAATCTCTCCATTGTTTGCTGCTTTGATTAAGCTGTGTTACAGGGCAGCGTGAGCTTCAGTGAGAGTGTGTGCCGCCCCGGAGATGGCCTGTGTGACGATAGACAGGTGTTTGTGCGCTTGAGACCAGTCCTGCGTCAGGCCGCTCGTCCTCGCCTTCGCCACGGCGTCTGCCAGACCTGGAAAGGAGGCCACACCGGAGGACCGGGACGCCCAGATCACGTGCCTGCAGGAGACACGACGACACTTTACGTTTATGTCACATCACCAGAAGCCGAAGGTGTGGAGTTCTGCACAGTGTGGTGTTTCAGAGGTGTTCATGAGTAGTGAATTGACACTTTGAACTTTCTTGAAGTTTCTAGAACCAACCAGGACTAAAAGTATTATATAATAGAAATTATACTTCACTGTTGTGTTCAATAATAAATGTCATCATTAAATGGGTGTTGTACTGTACTGTAAGGGTGAGTACTGTATTATACCAGATGAATTCTGGATTCTGATTGGTCAGAAGGTGTTGATTATTTTTCTATAACAGCAGCTCTGACTGTAGTTCAGCTGCAAATCCCAGGTTTATATTAATGTGCTTGTTTTAATATGTAATCGTTTCTATAGTAACAGCTCATTCACAGGGAAATTGAACCGTGGAAGCTCCAAAAAATGGATTTAAACAATTATAATTGTTGATTTGTGATGTTTTCTGTAAGGAGATGTTTATGTAACATTTATGGAAGGAGTCTCCAGTGTCAGCACTTTGTAACAGTCAGAGTTACAGCTGTAACTTTGGTACAATAACAGTAACTCTGCTTCATCACAGCACCGTGTTGTTGATTATTTTTCTATAACAGTACAACACGGTGTGTTTTATGTGTTCCACACGTGACCATAGACACGAATTGTCTCTATCACATGCTAAAATGATACCTGAATCCGTATTTGTCAGGGAAGGCGAGCGGGTTCAGGAAGGCTCGATCCAACAGCATGAGCTGGTCATTGATCCTGCGAGCTTTCAGCGGCCTGGCAAACAACAACAACAACAACAACTACTACTTGTTTCTGTCTTTATCTGTAGCAATGACGATTACACAAGGCTTTAGACCTCCAGCACAAATCATTCTGACTTACGAGTTGCTCACGACGTCTGAGCTGCTGATGGTCTGCTCCAGACTCGTGGCTGCAGTCCGGAACGACTTCACCGCTTCCTTTAAGGATTCTAGCGCAAGAAAAAAGACCATTTATGTGTTTCTGTGCACAACTAAAACTAGCACAGCTAGTGGAGAATTACAGCGTGTAGGGATCAGTTAGCATTACAGAACCCCCTTTTCCTGGAGATCTACAGTTTATTGCTTAAAAAAAAAGCTGTTGACTTTATAAATTCAGGTGATTATATGATCTAATCCTGTACCCATGGAGATGCCATTAGTCTTCAGTTCAGCTTCGAAGTTCTCCACGGCTACGCTGAGATACTGCTCGAGCGACTCAGCGTAGTCGCTACATTTAAACGGTAGCAAAATGCTGTCGCCTAGTCGCAACAAGACATTCCCCGCCGTCCTCGCTACAGTCTGGTGACTGGTGAAGCCTTCATCAAGAGAAATATAATGTCATCAGGTGGGGAATAAAGAAGCACACACGTAAGGAGTAAAGGAATGAGGATAGAGATGGATGAAAAGGTCACCAGCACACCTGGGTCAATGTATCTGGACACGTAGTCAAACGTGTCGTACGCCGTGTGGTATGTAGGGTAGATACGTGCTCTGGTTTTACTCTGGAAACAAAAACGCAGGCAGCTTTATTATTAAAGTTTATTTTTTAACCCTCACCTGTGAAATATAATTCGTTGTAACATTTCAAATCCAGTGTTTTCACTACATAGGGAAACCCAATTGCAGTCCCAGTTAGTACTGAACAAAACTAACAAAAAAAAAAAGATTTAAAGAATCTTCATGACTCACAGAGTAAAGTCCAGGCTTAATTCATTTCTGTAAAACACCTGAGAGAAGTTAAAGAGAAAGAGGCGTCTGACCCGGTCATAGGTGTAGGCGATGTCCATCGAGGATATTCCCAGGTAATGCATAAATGCAGCATAGTCACTTCCTGCTCCTGTCAGGTATCCCATACTGCCCCAACAACACAATCAAAGTCATCAACAAGCAGAACACCACCTGTAATTCACCATAACTTCATCACTCTGTTTATGATGAAGGGATTTGTGGCTATGACGCACGATTCACACAAAAATTCCCTGATGGAGCTCTGAGGTTTAAAAAATCAATCATCTGCAATACAATTTGTTTGTTTTTTTTAAACTTCGCCATTTAAGGAGCTGAACAACATTATTGTGTGCCAACAAGAAAAGGTCTATGTACTAATGTAAAGAGATGTCTCTTTGTGTTTAAAAAAAAAAAAAAAAAAAAGGTTTTTTTCCCCCCATTATACTGAGGGATAAAAGTGCTGAATGAAAACACGTACTTGGGGATGACTCCATACGTGGGACTCGTCCGGTTGGAATGTTGCATCCAGTTATTGTAGACAGATACAGTGTCTGATCCAGGTATCTTCACCTGATGATAACGCGTCACATTAGACACTTCGGATTCGTGTATCCATCAGAGATGTGTAAAATGTGTTGAGGAGATGCTTGGACCCCTGTGGCTCACCTGTTTGGAGGCAGTAAAGATGACGTCCTGTGCTATGGGGCTCGCCGAGGCTCTCAGTGTGGCGTTAGCTGTGTTAAAGGACCAGGACACACAGTTACGCTTCATACTTCATATTACTCACTGTTATTTACTGCTCTCTGAAGACCTTCTGTGCTACTTTCATCAAGATTCATTCCAGCTTGCAATCCTGATCTTGACATTTTTGACCCTCTTGATGAACGTTCACACTCTGGGATTAAATCCCAGCATTTATCCGTGACAACACATTTTACACCAGCGTCATGATATGATGAACAGAATAGTGAAACGTTACCGAACACAGAGATGTCCACGTTGATGTAGGCCACTGTTCTCTGGCTCAGCTTGCTTATATACTCCTGACAAAATTGAAAACAGAAGAGAAGGGGTCAGGCTTTTTTTTTAGGAGGAAAAAAAGACTTTTCAATTTCAGTTAAAGGTGAACCACAATAGCAGGTGAACTGTGAGTCATTGGAAGCACTGCTGTCTTCGTGGAGGAAGATTTTTTGCTGAACACAGAGGTGAGACAGGACTGGTGAAATCCATCCTTTCTATTCCTGGTTTGTGAGAACTTCAGAAACTGTCTTTGGAAACCTTATCTTTTGAGTCTGCTAGGCTTGGATTTTGGGTTTGAGTACTGCATTTTTTTATGAACACTTTGGACTTGTCCAAACCGGGGAACATTTCATATTTGATGAAGTTATAAAAACAATTCAGCTAAATAAATAAACATTAATCCTCCATCTAGCACCCTAAAGCGTTCTTTTTATGTGTCTCAGCACTTCCGATGGCACAGAAAAACACCTTATAATCCAAACCACATCATTATTCTCACCTCGGCGTATTCAGCAGATCCGATCAGTCCGAATTCCTCGGCTCCCCAGCTGCCGAAGATCAGCGTCCGTCGAGGCCGCCATGTTCCTGTCAGAAACAAAGAGAATGTCTGAGATTGGCTTCTCAGATGTGAACACAACTGTACCAGTATAAGCCTCATTACCATCAGATACCTCTGCAGTAGCAGCTCTTTAGAGAGAGTATGCCCCTCCCACCCAGAGAGCACATCCAATAACGTTCTCTAGAACTATTTTGATATTTTTAACAATGCAACCATATCCCAACTAATATTATTGTTTTTTGTTTTTTTTTTACTTTATAAAACAATCATTTAGTTTGCATGAATTCACCTGTCTTGACCATTTGCCCCAGGATTCTGGTGATCTCCAGCATGACGGCTGTCCCGCTGCTGGGGTCGACGGCGCCGTGTACCCAGCTGTCTCTGTGGTTCCCATAGATCACGTACCTGTCTGAACACGCACATGGATAGAGTTTAGAGAAATCTGAATGAAATTGAACAACCCTTTAAATAAAAAAATCAAAGAAATGTCCATTTTTTGGCCATAATTTTGGCCATAAGGTCTACAGAATAAAATAACTTTGTATGTCATAAAACTAGCATGAAAAAAAAAATCAATTATGAAATCAGTAAATGTCACTTTGAAGCATTTTTTTTTTTTTTTTTTTACAGTTAATAGACAGAGTTTAATAGACCAGGGCATGTTTTGAGTACAGTTAGGTTCTTAGCTTACCTGGCTCTACACTGCCCCAGATCACTCCCATCACATTCGCAGAGTCTTTTAATTCTGCCTTGTTGTAAATGTCCAGCTGCACATCACTGGTGAACAGAATCAGAAACAAAGCTTGGGTTTTATCCTCAACTGTACAGCTCTGCTCCTGACCATCTGAAGATCTTCTGAACATCACTTCCTGGTGTTTAGAGCTAAAGTCTACTATATATTTGTTTTTGATATGGTCCTGACAAGTTCCCATTACCAAGTCATATAGTAATAGTAAGGAATAAGGAGAAAAACCAGAAACCCACCCCAACTCTCAGCTTGTGATGAATAATATAATCCCAACTAGTGCCTCCTCTTTTTATTACCGATTCCTCATGTTCAGTGTCGCTCCTCGCATTTTTTTCTCCAAAACTTAACCTAACAGTGCTTACCATTTTCTGTAAAATAGCACTCGATATCAGTGTTTTTGTTGCTTACATGTGAATATTTTAAGTGGGTTGCCATTTGATGATCCCAGCACTAAGCTATCTACAGTTAATCTACAGTAAAAAGATGGATAGTGTGAGTTTTAATCAGTTTATAGAGCCAAAAGCTTGAGAAGAGCTGAAGGAATGAATTTGCTATTTCATATCATTCAGTTATGAGAAGGCAAAACTTCCAAAGCCAATCCAGAGTTTTTTTTTTCTATTTTCTTTCACCTCCATTATTGTCTGATATCAGGCCGCTTGATTGGGTGTTATCTCTTACACGGCTGGCTGTCTCAGAGCTTATTATTCAGATAAGGAGTGTGAAGTGACGGTTGTGGATGAGAAGAATAAAATCTGCAGCTGTGGTTTAACACTTTGTCAAACGTTTAAGAGTTCGCTTTGGATGATTGAACACAATCTTAAACAAAACAGAGTAAAAAACAACATTGAGGAGACGTGAAGGTGCATGTAGACTTTGACACATTCACTGTCAAGTTTTTCCTGAGTTCAGGAAACTAGGGTTCTGGTGAATTCTGGATTGTGATTGGTCAAAAAGTGTTGATTAATTTTCTATAACAGCAGCGCTGACAAATCACAGGTTTATATTAATGCACTGTTCTAATATGTTACAATGTACGCTGGGACTCATGAGGTTTTTTTTTTTTTTTGGTGTACCTGTTAAGTGAAAATGGAAAGCCAGTGAGAACCTACCAGTCTTTAAAATGAGACGTGTTTTTGAATCCCGGTCCACCCAAGTTGTACTTGCAGGGAAATGAGCCCTGCCAGGTTTCAGGAGCCTCAGGCCCATCGAGCTCGCTGTCACAATCATCACAAACGTTCATCAGTAAAGCTAGAAATCAGTAAGTTCTCTCTGAAATTACTGCAAGTTGGGGGGGGGGAGGGGGACTTGGCTAACCATTCTCAACTCACCATATTAACATCTGAGCATCTTCAAACCCTATTGGCTGGATCGGAATGGGCGAAACCCCGGTGATGTCCTTCTCGTCAATTCTGTATGTGTCACCTGAAATTGGGATTTGTTTTCATGAACACATGGTTTAAAATGCTAGAATATATGCATTATGTAAGCACATCACTCATGGTTACTTTTGGCAGCCAGGTATGGTGTCAGCTGATCTCCAAAGTTAGTTTTGTAACTTCCTCTCTCGACGCCAGAGGGAGGGAGGTACCACGAGTGGGGGTACGTTTCGTTTTCATCTGACATCTTCCCGTCATTGATGTCATAGGGGTCTGTGTAGACGAGCACCCCGACGACTCCGAAAGGGGCAGCGTTGATGCCCTGAACAGGACACAAGACAAGTCGAGTCAAAGAAAGATCGCAAACACACATCTCACTTTTTCACCTGCAGGTCTGTAACTTGTTGCACAAAGACTACATACTCGATAGACTCGGGGAGTTCAAGAGATCCCAGCTACCTAAAAGGTTTCTATGTGAGACTGTGCCTGAAATGGAGACCTCCTGTTGTAGCTTTGCATAAAGATAATTTTCATCCAGTCATCAAGAGATTATGTTCTCAGTAGCCCTGTGTTGTAAGGTTTTTATTACTTGTGCAGTTTTACAGATTTGCTGTCTGTTATTTCTGCGGATTTTGACTGCTTCCTCATAACCAGTCACCTTAACTTCTACATGCTGTAGATAAATGTCAAGGACACTGCTGCTTTTCTCTACTGTTTTTTTTTTTTTTTTTTTTTATCTTTTATCCTTACTTCAATGCAATGTACTGAACCTTCTAGATAAAATGTATGATATTTCTCAGTTAGAACTTGATGCCACAGCTATCCATAGCTGGGAGCCAGGGGAGCAAAATTGGCCCTGGTGGGAGGGGCATACTGTCTCTCCTGTCAATCATATTGACACTATCCAATCGTGGGCTTCTGTCAGCTCATATATGTGGAAGAGGGCAGTGCTTTCCGCTCTGTGTGTTAAGTTGCCCCATGATGCAGCAAGTCGAGAATATGTGGTAGTTGGCTTCGTATATGGTAGCCCTTTTGCCCTTTTCTTTGGTACTGTCCATGGTACATCCTTTGAAACTTTAATGTGTTTTACTTTAAAAACTAATAAAAGTAAAAGATACATAAATGATCGTTATGGTTCAATTATATACCATAAAGGTATCTTTACTACGGCATATTTATGTTTCCAGGATAAGGAATGGTACAGTTTAGTATCTGGGAAAAGCCAGGAAGCTGGATCTTCATGATGGGAAGTTTGTTTGCAGGTGACTTGTGAATGTGGTGTGTGGTGGAGTTTTGTGGTTTGCTTACTTTGTCAGCTCTTCCCGCTCCTCCGTATCTGACGATGGCGATTGTTCCAGTTAAGTTGCCCAGGGTTCCGTTTAAATACTCATAATCACTCACTTTCCCCTGGTTGGCATACACGAGCTTTCCCTGTACAACATATAAAGATGTGTGTTTTGATTAAACGTCACGGATGGATGCATTGATATTCAGTTAAGGTTGAAAATGTAGCAGCTGCCGAGCTTCTCTGACACATTTGAGTGGTGTGACAGCTGAGATGGCCTCAAAGGTCAGCAGATAAATCACTCATTACAGAGTCGGAGGTCTATTATCATCCTGCTATCTGTTATTCAGTGACCTGACTGAGAGGAAGGATGGGAGTGTGAAGTGGATTGTTCAGAGAGATGACTTGGTAGAGATAAGATAAATCTGATGTGAGGTGGGAAAAAAAAGAAATGTCATTTTATGGCTTATGAAAAGTGCAAGAGGTTAGTGTTTCCTTTCATGTGTTTCCTCAAACGTATTGGAGTCACGTGTGTTGTGTTCTAAGAAAGAGGTTGAAAAAACAAGTATTTAACCCTTTAAATCTTTTATCTGAGAGCTCAGCTAACATATAAATGCGATTATAGCTTGTCTTTATAGCTGCTATAACATCAGTGATAACTGGAGCTAAATTGTTTGATGGATGTTGCACAAGAGTTAATGTAACTATAAATGGATAAAAAGTACAATGTATCATTCTTGATTGAATAAATATTGTGATCATTGGCTAATTGCTCAGGAGTGTTTGGAATAAAACACTTTGCTGGTATAGGAAAATAATCAACCCCACTCCATCACACCACCCAGTCGTTAATTATTTTACTATAACTGCATGATACAGTTTTATTCCTAACAATATGTATTACTTTTTCACAAACTAATTACTTTAAATGAAAATGGATTATGTTATCTTTTATTATCTTTGCTTCCCTTTTATTTGTTTGTACGATCAATTAAAATACAAGTTACTGCCCAGTTTTAAACAGCTGCCTCAAACTGATGGGCCATGCAACATTTGACTCCACAAGTCACAACTGTGCATGAATAAATCATGCGTTTTCGCTAACTTTCTTTTTTTTCTCTCCATAGAGCATTTTGCTATTGAAAGAGTAACTCTCATTTACTCACACAGACAGAAACCAATTGGGTTGAACTGGATTAAGAGAAGCACCTTTGCATGTCCCGCGGGTCCATAAGCGGCGTACGGCTGCACCACTTCCGGATCGTCCTGCTCCGGACGGTACGTCTTCTCTTTTTCTCGTATGAAGCTGACGACGTCAGAACCTCTCACTGAAACAAAATGAGAAATGAATCCATTTCCAAACACAATCATTGCATGGTTATTTAAAAATGTTTAATATAATGCAGTAACTTAATCGTTCAAACAAAAAAATCCGAACAAAGGGTCTCATTTATGAAGCAGTTTATTTATTCATAAACAGGAGCATACACAAGAAAGTTGGTTTTCATAAAAATCCTGTAATTTAGGGGAAAAAAACGTTTGTTTTTGTAAATACCTTGTGCATTTTTAGTTACACATACATTAAATGAAACGTTTGTGAAACCCAGTCGTTTAATATTAATGTCACTAACGAAAGAAATATTAAATATGGAAAAGAATAAAGCACACAAGCCAACGTCTTTGTGCAACACTTTATTAGCGACAGCACTGATAAGTGACTGATCTGGTATGACTCAAGCTGCAATATCGCTTTTGCTCGTCATTTCAGCTTTGCCTTTTATAGAGTTTTGTTGGCGTCACCAAATGCAAAGGCAAAGCAAATCAGCATTTCTGAAATTTTTGTAAATCTTGTGGAAATGTTTTGTTCGGTTGGGTTTACGCAAACATTTACACACAGCTGTACTGTAAATGAGGCTCACGGAGTATAATGAAGAAGTAGAATGAAACATTACTTTCTGCAGTGTAAAGCTCACAGTGACGTGGTTCCTAAAGGCTTCATTTGATGGTTATCGGTTCTTAGTTTCCTAAAACGATCTACTTGGAACGCTTTCTGACAGGGAAGTACAATGCTGTAGGGCTCTACATCAAACCTAACAAAATGACATTTCACATTTTCACTGAAATTGATCCGAGTCTTGTCTCCTGTACCTGTGTATTGTTACAGAACTGAACCTGGGCTCGAAGAGGAAGTGCTCGTTCTTCCTCTAGTATTATTGGGTTTATTATTAGTAGTATTATTATTTAATGTTAAAGTGATGAACGACTCTTTATAGCCAATATAACACGAGTGATAACAGGAGCTAACTTGGTTCACAGACTCAGTGAAATTTCAGTAAAAACCGTCCTGCGACTTTTACATGAGTTTAAGTAAAAAGATCCTTCTATGTTTCACCTTCTTAACCCTAAATACCTACTACTACTGTACTTCTGGAGTTACTCATTTAATAGCTAGAACATAGAGGACTGTAAAATCATCCATTAGCACTATTTCTGAGGAATGAAAGTCTCCATCAGCTTCATCTCACTCTTCAGGGAATCTGCCCCATGTGCCAGGCTTTAAACACTGCGGGACGATTCACTTACTGAACTTTATAAACCTTTATAGACCTCCGCTGAAACTCTGTCCGGGTGCACATATGCTCTGACATAAAGTCTGACCCTTTCTCTCTCTCTCTCTCTCTCTGTCTGTTTTTGTGCTCTCTATCCATCAGTCTCTCTCTAATTCTTTCTCTCTCTCTATCTCTATCTGTTCTGTCTCCCTTTCTCTGCTCTGTCTCTGTCTCTCTGTTGCTCTCTCTCTCTCTCTTTGTTGCTCTTTCTCTCTCTCTCTCTCTCTCTCTCTCTCTGTCTCTCTGTCTCAGTTAGATATCAGAAATAAAGAAAAAAAACTGGTATGATAGATTAAGCTTTTATTGCCATGGTTACAACATTACTGTTATCACTTTTATAGTCTATAAACTGATAAGATTGTTATAAACTGGTAACATTATTATAGTCGCTTATGTACACTGATGTCTAAATGATGTAAGTGTTGTAAGATTTCTCCATCATGTGTCCATCACAGTACTTTTATTATTACTTCAGTGTACTTTATTTTATATTTTACTCCACTGATTTAACGCTTTACTACATGCTGTTGTGTTGTAACATTCCACTGAACCAGATCTTTATGATTTTTGATGATTCACAAGGTGTAATTTTGAGTAGTGCAGCTGCAAAGCACAGGTTTATATTAAACTGTCCGCATGAATGGATTTAAAAATGTTTGTAATCATTGTTATGGTGAAGTTTTCTGTAAGAAGATGTTCATTTCACATTTATGGAAGGAGTCTCCAGTGTCAGCGCTTTGTAACAGTCAGAAGTAAAGCCGTAACTTTAGTTTACACTTTTTGCGGTTTCTTGGTAAGACAGGAAGCTGCGTTTTTTGGGGGGTTTTTGTCTTCTTAAATTTAAGAGAGAAAAAGAGAGGCTGATGAAGGAACGATTGTTTATAGCTGCTATAATGTAAGTGAGAACAGGAAATGTCTTGTTTTGAGGCATTCCACAACATTTACAGAGGAATAAAACACTTTAGGGCATGCCGTCATAGGAAAATAATCAGCTTCAGTGTGGTAAAAGTAACTCCACTTCATCACACCATCCTGTCGCTGATTATTTTCCTGTAACAGCACCACACTGAGTGTTTTATTCCCTCCATCATTACAGGACCGAAGAGTAGGATGTAAGGAGCTCCATCTCTCCTCCTCATCACTGGATTTGGAAAGTAACTGAGTGCTCTCCTGGGACTCACCCACAGTGACGTTATTCGGCTTGTATTTGTCTGGGAAGGAAAGATAAACTCTGTAATCCTCCCTCCACGCAGCGTCCAGCCCCGTGTCTCTGTCCTGCCATCGCTTCAGCATGTATTCAACTGTGGCCTCGTCCCCGGCCGTGGTGGCCATGTGGGGAACTTGAGTCAGGACCCTGTAGGAGGAAAGGAGACCAGGTAAGTCTCAGCTGTCCACTAACACACACACACACACACACACACACCACCTCAAACTCACCCTCACCCTCATTTCCACCTGCTTATTACATTTCTTGACACATGAAGTCTGTTACGGTTCTGTCCTTTGCACTGTTCTTCATCAGTGCAAAGTCTCCACTTTTGCCTGGAATTCCCAGACGCTTCACATTCGAACTGATTTACATTAAATCTGCATTTTTGTGATTAGAATTTTTGAGATTTGTATTTAGGGTTTTGATTTTTTTTTTTTTTTAAAGACTAAAAATCTTACCCCAACCTCAAAACTAAGAAAAAACATTAGCAAAAATGTAAATTTATTAAATATATAACAGTGAAATAAAAGAATTGTATTTAATGTGATAAATATATGAAATTCTTATTCCGATACTTTTGTGCACCCGCTTGTTTGAGTCACAACTCACTTGAGGTTTTCCTCAATCTGTACGTTGTCCACCTGAGCGATGAACTTCTCGATGAGGTTCTCGTCCACATCCTGAGCCACCTCCTGCACCCACTCGGGTAACGGACTCGAGTTCTTCTTTTTGATCCCAAAATGCCCGATCAGGATCCCTACGGTGAAGAGAGCCGCTCCAGCCAGAGCAAACAGCAGCAGCTTCTTCAGCATGGTGGAGTTCTCTCACAGCACCTACACTGGCCACTGTCCTCTACAGCTGCGCTACAGCTCATACGCTGCTGGAAGGTTGTGACGTATGGGATGGTAGATTATGGCCTGGTGCTCAAGGTCAGGGTCTTCTCTGAGAAAAAGGCAGAAGGTTTAACACCGAGATGAACAGAAGCTATGATAAGACGCATCTTTTCAGACCGTAAAGTTTACTGATTAATGAGCTTGTGGACTTTCAAGTTGGACTTTATCCCAATAAAAAAAAAAAAAAAAAAACATCAGTTGACTAGCAAAAGGTAAATATACACCACACACCCTCACTGCAGAGCTTCTAGACACCATACACCAACACATTTTATTATTCTATCTATCTATCTATCTATCTATCTATCTATCTATCTATCTATCTATCTATTTATTGATTTATGTCTGATTCTAGCAGGAGCTTTTTCCCCACAACAGGGTTAAAATGTTCATTTTCATTAACCGCTATAACCTGGTCAAAAAAGTAAAAAAGTTGATAAATAAGTAATTAAATAAGTATGTAAATATTAATCAAATAAATAATTTAGTAAGTAATCTATAAGTAAATAATTTATTAATTAAATGAGTTAATACATGGGTTAAAAACTAAATAAGTAGTTAACAAAGTAAATAAGTAACAATTACTTATTGTTTATTTATATAAATATGTAACTAACGGAAAAAAAGATTTCCTGTCTCATTTCCTGAGAAAGTACTTTTCACGTTTTTCCTCACAGTTGAAGGTTCTGGACCTTTATTTTGAAATCCATCATGGCCGCTCTCTACATTCGCGCGGTCGTGTCTGCGCAACGTTTGCGCATATCACTCTAACACTGCGTAACACGACGCTTTATATATTTTTTTTATTTTTATGTCGTGAATTCTCGGCTTCATAATTTTGGTGTCTGAAGTGTGATTGTATATGATTTCAGTCGCGGGAGTTTCCCATGATGCATTGGGCTTGCGCGGTTTTTTATTTTCACTTTCGTTCTCTCGGCTTGTGAGCGGTTTGTTCCGAGGCTCTGGGAGTAAATATTAATGTCAAAGGTGTGAAATAGTAGGTCACAAAGTTTAATCGCACACCAGGAGATTCTGGCTGTTTTTATTTTTTTAATGGAGAATATTTTGCAGTGTTATTGTGTCAGTGTACAGCCAGGGCCTGTGGAGTCAGTGTGAAAGTAAATGAATCAGGAATCGGGGGAATAAGTGTGAAACATCATAAATGTAAAAATACTGATGGTGTATCATGCTCAGAGTTGTAATTTGAACTTTACTGTAAGATATGTTTGTAAGATTATTGCAAAATGTGATTGATTTCCACTTCCTGGTTCTCAGCAGTTCCTGTAGAACATGGCCCTCCTGGTGCTCCTCCTGTGTTTGTTCTCCGTGTCATCGTCTTGGACTGCGGTGACACAAACGAGAGAAGAAACCGAGTCCTCGTTCCCAAAATCGACCAGCGGAGAGACGTTCCCCTGGAACAAGATGAGGCTTCCAGAGACCGTCTCTCCGTTTCATTACACGCTCCTCATCCACCCCAACCTCACCAGCCTCGACTTCACCGGGGGAGTGAAGATCCGAGTGGACGTCCTCCAGGACACGCACACCATCGTCCTCCACAGCAAGGAGCTCAACATCTCCAGAGCCGTTCTCCGCAGTTTGGTTGAAGGTCAGAGCCAGGCTCTCAGGGTGCTGGAGTATCCGGCCTACCAGCAGATCGCTCTTGTCAGTGAACACATGGTGCTGAGGAGAGGAAGCATGTACGTCATCGAGCTGGAGTTTGCAGCCAAACTGTCCGAGAGCTTCCTTGGGTTTTATAAAAGCACGTACCGCTCCAGTGATGGGGAGGAACGGTGAGGAACCAGTCATGTTTTTATGGACCTCTATATGTATGTATGTATGTATGTATGTATGTATATATATATATAT
>CM075026.1:1423876-1434744 GCA_037576675.1 Pangasius sanitwongsei | reverse complement strand
GTGCACAGGGGCATCGTCATGCTGGAACAGGTTTGGGCCTCTTAGCTCCAGTGAAGGGAAACTGTAATGCTACAGCACACAACTTTATGGCAGCAGTCTGGGGAAGAATCACAAATGGATGTGATGGTCAGGTCTCCACATACCTTTGGCCATATAGTGTGCAGGACTGAGTATTTCAGAAACTACTGATCTGCTGCTCTAGCGACACAACAGCCTCTAGAGTTTACACAGAATGGTGGGAAAAACACCTTGTGTGGGGAGGATCTGCAGGCTGAAACACCTTGTTGAGGAGCTCTCTCTCTCGCTCCCCAACAAGGCATTTCCACTCACTGTGGGGTTTTTTTTTTTTTTTTTGGTTTTTCACACCACTCTGTGTAAACTCTGGAGACTGGTGTGTGTGAAAACAGGGACATGATAGCTCAGTGGTTAAGATGTTGGACTCCTGATCGGAAGGTTGAGGGTTCAAATCCCAGCACCGCCAGGGTATTTGTAGTGCTCATTTTATACAAGGTAAAATATGGCATAATCTTTCATTCTTTTTAATCTTTTAGGTTCGACCTCGGGTCCCACTCCATAGCGCACATGGTGATGGGCGTGACCAGCCAGTACTCCACCAGAGAGAAGCTGGAGGAGGTATGTGAGAGATCGTGTATCCCAGTTCTGCTATTTTAGGTGCTACATGAGCTCACCTCGGGTCCCTCTGCTCCATCAGATTCGCAGCTTCTTCGGTTCTCTGAGTGCCGAGATGGGCTCTGAGCTGAGGTGCATCCAGCAGGCGCTGGAGAATGTGGAGGAGAACATCCGCTGGATGGACAAGAACCTGCCCCTGCTGCAGGCCTGGCTGGATAAGAACCATCTGGAGCCACAGAAGCGCTATGACTTGCACACTGACCTGTGAAGATCCAAAATCAGCCAGTGCCTCGTCACCTGCCTGATCACGGTCCTGAAACATAAACAGAAAAACAGAAAATAGTGAGATGTGTATGTGTGAGAGTGATTTACAGGACACACACTGTGAAGTAAAATACAGACATGTCTTTGGAGAAGGTTCACATGGAACACTTGAATCATTTTTAATTTCTAAACATTTAGTGTTTTGTTAGCCCATATCTTTTTGTTCAAAGAAACCACTGTTGTGATTCTGAGCCCTATTTTTTTTTGTCTTTGTTCTATTTATTTTGAAGCAGCTCTTATTTCTTTCATGGATTTTGTAAACTGACTACAAATTTGAGAAGCTGGTCTATAAATATAAAAATTATTTTTACTGAATGCTGGATTTAAAGGCAATAAAAAGCACCTGTTTCTGAAGAAGTGAAAAAGTACAGACTATTGCTCTCTGTCAGCAACGAGGAAACATCCACCTTAATTTAGCATAACTACAAAATAAGAGCTTTTTGCAGCACAACAAATGTACCATTACTACTTTCACCTTTTTTGTTCAGATAAGGCACTTTTAAAGACATCCTGTTTTTGGGCAACTGCTGTTCTCCTGGTTTGTGTTGTACAGTGTATTTTTTGTGCAGAACTCTGTGAAGTGTTTTTCTGGACTAGATATAAATTTTGAAATAAAACTCACCTTTTAAAATAGACTCCATCTCCATACTTCATGCTACTGAGATGTTTGATCTCTATGCTGACGTCATCCAGCCAATGAACACACACGGCTACAAAAAAAAACAAAACAAAAAAAAAACACTTTAACTACATTGTACAGGTTCCTGGACAAAACCTCTTTCGAGAAAGTGAACTTCATGTGTACAACAGGTTTAAACTCATTTTATTAATCACCAATCTGCAAAAAAGTGAAACATTTCTGTAAGTGGCTGATCGTTATTCACATTATGTGCAGTGTTTTCACCCCGCCATTTTTCATTTTGGCCGTGCTGGTGTTGCCGTTTGACGTAACACTTCATGACGTACTATCACCACGAGCTCAGGCGAGAGTTTTCGAGATTTTTTTGACGTGAACGTGACTGTGACCTACTTCCTCTGGAAGACGCCCTACACTAAAGAATCCCTCTGTAGGGGTTGAAAGTAGAATTTGGGAGGCATTTGAACATTTTTCAAAGCCCGAGTGTGTGTTTTATTGTTGCAGCATCATGGACACTGATCTAGACATACAACAAAGAACAGATGGAGTAAACACTGAAAACTTCACGCTGCCTTGTGATGTATCTACAAGCTGCTGCTCATTCTGTCTGAACACATATCTAAACAAACACATAAGGCGCGAGTTACGGGCTGTTATAAAAACATCAATCTTACATCTGAGAGATTTTTTTTAACCGCAGCACAACTTTCAGCTGGTTTACTCATTTAGTTAAAATTATTACACAGAATGTTTCATACTGGAACTTGACCTACATTTAAATTCACCTGCTGCTACTGATGAGCATAAAAACAGAGTAAAGATTTTTTGGTTATTTCCTTTGAGAAGTTTTTAACAGCAGACAGACTCCCAGAGAGAGAGAGAGAGAGAGAGAGACTAGAATCAACAATAAAAAAATAATCGGAACACACTCGACTTTCCCATTACAAGCCAAGAACTTAAACAAAAACTTAAAAGCCTGAATAATAGAGAAGCCTGTGAAGATGACGGCATAAACACAGCAGCTCCAAACTCCAACTGGCCATCATCAAACTCTTCAGCCTCGTCCTACAGCTACCCTGCAAGCTGGAACAGAGCTCTAATTACCCCAATATACACACACACACAGATTCCACCTCAAGATCCACAGAGGGATCTGTATAAACCATAACCTCGTTTTTGTGTGGTATATTTAATAACAGACTACTAACTTCCCTAACGGAACACAGCATCCTGTCCAAAAGTCAAACTGGCTTCTTAGCCCAACACTTAACAACAGACCACATTTACACAACACACACCTTCATACAGAAAGACGTACACCAAACACCTAGAGGAAAAATCTTTACCTGCTTCGTATACTTAAAGAAAGCTTTTGACTTTGTCCTTTTTTTTAATATACACTCAGTGAGCACTTTATTAGGAACACTGTACTAATACTGGGTAGAGCCTCAATTTGCGCTCAAAACAGCCTCAGTCCTTCGTGGCTTGGATTACACAAGCTGTTGGAAACATTTCTTTGAGATTCTGGTCCATGTTGAGATGATTACATCACACAATTCCTGCAGATTTTTAGGTGCACTTTCAAAGCTCCTGTTCTACCACATCCCAAAGGTGTTCTACTAGATTCAGAACCATTGACTGGGAAGACCACTGAAGACCACTGAACATCTTTGTTTTCTGGCCTGACACAAGTGAAACCCGACGTGGTCTTCTGCTGTTGTAGCCCATCTGCCTCAAGGTTTGATGTGTTGTGCATTCTGAGATGCCTTTCTGCTCACCACAGTTGTACAGAGTGAGCAGGTGTACGGTTGTTCCTAATAAAGTGCTCAGTGAGTGTATAACCTCCAGAACACAACTCCAGCTGATCGAGATTGCACACCAACAAAACACACCACCAGCACACACCAACACACACCAACACGCACTCAAACAACAAAAATAAAAATAACTGGACTAATGAAATTTCCACTATCAATAAAATCAAAATTAGAATGCTACAGATCATTAAACAGACAATACTGTTGATTAAAAAATACGCTGATTAATACGCTGATTAAAAAAACAACAACACTCTCTACACACTCATCAACACACTCATCAACACACTCATCAACACACTCATCAACACACTCATCAACACACTCATCAACACACTCATCAACGCTCTACACACTCAGTGCTCACAGCTTAGAGACAGAAACACAACGGTATCAGAGACAGAAACCTCGAGAGGAGAGAATCTGTAATCAGTGCAGCACAGAACAGATAGAAACTGAACAACACTTTCTTTTATCCTGCACTAAATACACAACCATCAGACAAGATTTCCTCAACACACTAAACACACCACTACCCACACACCAAACCAGAGAAAACGAGGATGTACTGCGGATATATTCAGGAGAAACACCAGAGTTCATCAAATTTTCAGCAAATTAGGTAAATAACTGTCACAGTCTCAGGGAGAAAAGAGAAAACAGAAACTAATCCCATTAATATAAAGATGTTACAGAACAATAAAATGTGTAAATATGTGTAACACACATGAATTTGTACACCTTTGTTTGCTTACTTTTAATTTATCTAACTATCTAATTATTAACTTATTTCATTATTGGTACTTATATATATAGTCCATTATCAGCATTGTTATATTGTCCTTACTCAATGTTTTAGCAACAGCTGTTAACTACAGGACGCACCAATAAAGCTGCTGTTGAATTTGAAAGAAAAAAATTAACTTTACAGAGTGAGAGAAAGACAGTGAGAGAGACAGAGAGACATTCAATTCAAGAAATTCTTCAATTTGTCTCTTTCTCACTGTCTCACTCTCTGTGTAAAGAGACAGTGTGTAGAGTGTGTAAAGCGTGTAGAGTGTGTACAGTGTGTAAAGCGTGTACAGTGTGTAAAGCGTGTAGAGTGTGTACAGTGTGTAAAGCGTGTACAGTGTGTACAGCGTGTACAGTGTGTAAAGCGTGTACAGCGTGTGCAGCGTGTAAAGCGTGTACAGTGTGTAAAGCGTGTACAGTGTGTAAAGCGTGTACAGCGTGTAGTGTGTAAAGCGTGTACAGCGTGTAGAGTGTGTAAAGCGTGTAAAGCGTGTAGAGTGTGTACAGTGTGTAAAGCGTGTAAAGCGTGTGCAGTGTGTAAAGCGTGTACAGTGTGTAAAGCGTGTAAAGCGTGTGCAGTGTGTAAAGCGTGTAAAGCGTGTGCAGTGTGTAAAGCATGTAAAGCGTGTGCAGTGTGACAATAAGTAAAGTGTTTTTTTACAGTACAGCAGAATCAGACCAGTTTAACGCTGGAAATGAAATGATAAACTGCTGTTCATAAACACACACACAAACACACAAACAAAAAACAAACAAACAAACACACACACACACACACACACACACACACACACACACACAGGAAATGCAGCTGCATATACACGACTGAATTAGCATTTTCTAATTAGCATCTGAACTTGAATAAAGTTGAACCTGCTGAGCTTCCATCAGTCACCTGACCGTCATTACAGGTGTTAGCACAGTTAGCACAGTTAGCTCGCGTTACATGTGCAGAGCATTAGCTCACCTCTCCGCAGGAACAGCGCTGAAATCCTCGTCGAGCTTCATCTTAGGCTTCTTCAGGTTATCTCCTTCTCCATTCCGGAAAAGCGCTAATGTTTATTGTTTGTTGTTTATTGTCTTTACTACTTTTCTTCTTATGGTGTTTTGAAAGAAGCGCGTCCTGATGTTTGTTCTTCTTCTCCGGTATGAAGCTGGTTTTCTCCGACGGAAATGTGTTCTATCGCCACCTGCTGGTCTGAAGGGGAGCAGCGGCGCTGAAGACTCACTTCCGCTCTGACTTCCGCTTTATTCCATTCACCACAGTGTAATCTGTAAAAAGTGTGCTATCATTTACCGTCTCCTCTTTTAATACACTCTGTAAATTCACATCTTTTATACAGATTTTGTCTAAGACTCTGATCTGACACTGACTTTTACAGAATACTGATTAAAATGACTTTACTCACTTTACTCAGCCAAAAATAAAACTCCTCTGAGATCCTGTTTACACTTTTGCTGTCAATCAAACACTGTGGGCGGGGTTTTGTGGTGTTTTGGTTCAAATCACATTGATCGTGTTGAAAATCATTCTTTCTCTCACTGCCTCTCTCTCATTCTGTCTCTCTCACTCTGTCTCTCTCACTCTCATTATCTCTCTCTCTCACTCTGTTTCTCACTGTCTCTCTCTCACTCTGTCTCTCTCACTCTCATTATCTCTCTCACTCTCACTCTGTTTCTCACTGTCTCTCTCTCACAGTCTCTCTCTCTGTCTCTCTCTCTGATCTTACAACGACAGTATGATGAATATTGACAGTGTAAGAGATTTTTTGGAAATGTCTCTCTAGAGCTCTATTCTGACAGGATTAGTTTCACACGTGGAGATGAGGTATACTGTATATCTGAGATTTTAGTCCAAATCAGTCACGTCAGTATTTTATTTTATTTTTTTCCTAGAGTACATGTGCTGCGTCTGGAAAGACAATGCGTTTTTTTTTTTACCTTCTGTAAAATGAGCAGTGTAAATAACCTGAGATAATATACACTATTGTACAGTACAGGAAGGAGTGATGGACAGATACACATCCATGCTGTCTTACTCTCAGACACACACACACACCTCTGAGCATGATTCACAACTTTAAAGTGAAAAAAAGTACGAGTCATTATTTAATAAACAAAAAAAAATTGTAATTGTTGGCAAATTGCTGTGGTGTAAGAGGAATAAAACACATCGGGACATGCTGTAATGGGAAACAGAAATCAGAATTCATTAAGAGGTTCATTACAGCCAAGTGAATTAAAAAAATCAGTGGTGATGTTCCAGCTTATTAACACTTCTGCTATTAAAAACTCTTTTCTACAACACGGGAGAAAAACACAGATTTACTGGTAAAAAAAAAACAAAAAGGTGGATAAAAGTTCAACCCCAGCGGCCCTCAGTCACATGACTGCCAAAAGACAAACAGCCACAAACATAAACCAAAATCCATTTAATCACATCTGCAGCATTGAAGCTACACAGGAGTGACGGTTGGGTTTCCTGTACACATACACTGTTAGAAAAAAAAAAAACGTTTCCTCAGGAGTCTTTTGGATGGTTAACAGGTCTAGCTTTCTGAAACACTCTTATTTAGGACATTTTCTGAAATCTAGATGCTCTGCAATCTTACAGACCGGAAGCCAGTTTACCAAACAGCTTTTCTCAGCGACTTAATAGATTTTTGCTAAGGCCACGGCACATTTTTAAAACATGTTCTTCATATTGTCCAGGTTATTTGAACAAGTAACAAATAAAAAACAAATTGATTACTGCATCTTTTCACAAATTATCCGCCCTGGATCCAAGAACTACGACTCGACTCCTTACTGCTGAGATCGAGACGAAAGCCGATGGGTGTATGATCGTGCTCTCACACACACGCACACACACACCTTTGTTTCAGGACTGTAGGTCATCTGTGATTGGTGTATTGCTCACATCTGTTTTAATTTGGGCTTTGTCAACATGTGCTTCCTGAAAGGAAAGCGCTATCAACCCTCTTCCACATACACAAGCTCACAGACACTCATGATTATCTACTTTTGCTGTGATTGACAGGAGAGAGAAAGTAAGCCCCTCCCACTCAGAAAGCACGGCCAGGTTTGCCCCTATGGCGACTCAGGGACTCCCACTGCTCATGTTCGTGAAGGCTCTTGGAGCTGCAGCCGGTAAACACACACTTGTGGCAGGAAAATAACTCCATACGCCCTGTTTTCAATAGCTGTTTATTACCCAACACACCTAATCCAGCTGATCAGGATCTCTCGGAGTGTGTGATGTTACGAGGTAGGTGTGTGTGATGTTTTGGTTGGAACCAGCGGAGACGCCTGGCCTTGCTTTATGATGTGTATGATGTAGTTTAGTTTACACACATTTCACACCCATTTGTGGTGCATGTAGAAATTATCATGTGCTGTTTGATGTAACCAATACACACCCTGCACGCACACACACACACACGCACACACGCACGCACACACACAAAATGGTGAATTAGCTTCTTCACTGAAAGCTATAATCTGACACTGACTCCAGAAGGATCCAGTACAAGCAGCAGAAGGTTCTACAGTGTAGCTGAGGAACGCGGGTTCTCCGAGTGTGTTATTTAAACTCGGTCCTCAGGACGCTCCCTGTCTCTGTATACAGCACGGACAACAGTGCAGCGTGTCGTGAATAAACACGTCACACTCCACACAGAACACACTCGCACACACCGGACACGTGAACACCTGCAGAGAGACAAGCGGGAGGGAGACGAGGAATGGGAAGGAAGAGAGAGAGAGAGAGAGGGACAGAGAGAGACAAGCAAAGACAGAGAAATGCAGAGAGACAGAGAGAGAGAGACACAAGAAGGGAGAGAGAAGGATGATTTAAGAGAAGAACAGTAACCCAACATAAAATGTGAAAAATTACATATTTTTTTAAAATAAAATGTGTCACTAGTTGCACATAAAGGTGTGAAACTCACACTTTTGTCCTTCAGCTCTCCTTGACAAGCTTGACAGAACCTGAGTGAGGAGAAAAGTGTGAAGTGTGTTACTGTGCATATCATGTGTTTAAAAGAAAAAAACAAAAAAAGACCAGCACAGGACCACAACTGAGCAGATATTAATTTGTTGGTGGATCACTGGCGTAGTAACTATCACTGCTAGCATGAACACATCATCATCATCATCATCATCATCATCGCTCGTTCTGTCTCTTACTGATCTGTAGTTATCAGATATTTAACTTTACAAAGCATGAATGTTCAGTGTGTGTATGAAAACAGAAATTGCTTCAATCATTTGTCTTAACAGGAAGTCCAGCCCCAAACCTTTCCCTCTACCCAGACAGTCCGTCCCTAGAGCTAGCAGTGTTATGTGGCTCGCTGAGTGTTTGGCATGACTTTAATTACCACACTAATGAAAGCACCGTATAAACGGTATGTAACACACACACACACACCTGTCTCCTGTGTGCTCCTCTACGGGACGCTCCTGAAACGCTTCCAGGGGAAAGAGGTGGTGGAAGGAGCGAGCGAGGTGAGGGGCAGAGACCAGTGTCAAACCTGAGGATCACACACACACACACACACACACACACACACACACACAGTTAACTGCACATACACATACCATCAGAGCTATGTGAGCACAGAATGTGTGAGAGGAACGTTAAATCTGAGCTTCACGTCAGGACGTACCACACACTTTACACTCGACAGGCAGCTCAGTGTATTTGGCTCTGCACTGGGGACAGTAATAACCACCGAGACTGAGTCCTGGTCCCCCATCTGAGCTCTCCAAGTGCCTGAGTGCGCGCACACACACACGCACACACACACACACACAAACACACATTAGTGTTCATAAATACATACAAACACTATGTTCACTGGCCAAATCTTGGTTTAGGCTACTACTATGATGCACGCAAGCACGTGCACACAAAAACACACACACACACACACCTCTGTCCTCCTACCAGGCTGTTAAACAGATTATTATACGGATTTCTATAACGCCCTACTCTGTGTGTAGGCACACACTTGGGAGCGTGTCTTCTACAGTCATTATTACTCAGGACGTTTGTCATTGGTTCAGTATGTGATCATGTGATCAGTTCTTACGACATGCTGAAGGAAGGCTTGGCGTCCTGATCAGATGCAGAAGCGATGACGTGCTGAGGGAAGCCTGGAAAGAAGAAAGAAATACATCATATGCAAAGTTCATTTTGGCTGATTAAAGTCCCAGTAAAGGAGGCGTGTCCTCAGTGTGTCAATCACAGTAAAGGAGGCGTGTCCTCAGTGTGTCAGTCACAGTCAAGGAGGCGTGTCCTCAGTGTGTCAATCACAGTAAAGGAGGCGTGTCCTCAGTGTGTAATCACAATAAAGGAGGCGTGTCCTCTCACTCCTCAAGCTTCATATATATTTTCATCCACCAGATTTTAGCCATTACATGATTATTATTACAGGATTCTACACAAATTTTACTTTCCAGTCAAAATTCATAATTTTCATTTTTGCTTTATCTTTACAGTGAAACTCACATCTGATCAGAGAGTGTGGAAATGTGAGGGTAGCATTTTAACTAAGATTCATCACCATCCTCAAGCTCAGATCTACACACCGTCCATGATCATGACTCAGTGTGTAATGGTGTTTAATGCATTTGGAAATGAATCTCGTTCTCTGTGCTGTGTGAAAGCTGACTTTCTGTTGTGTTACCCATGCGGATGAGCGAGCACTCGGAGGTGGAGCTGGCAGGAGGAGGCTTCACGTGGAACGTCAGCAGCTCCTTAAAGTGGCTCTCGTCCAGGATCACGTTGTAGCTTCCTGGTAAAGCACACGACACGTTTAGGTTCCACTGGTCTGATCTAATCTGATCTACGGTTAATACATCATCCGCGAATTTAACAAGCAATTAAAGCCCAACCCTGTTCTCAGAGCTCCTCCATTAATCCTGGCTTTATTTCACCACACCAAGGTGTGTTTACGTGTGTTTCACCAGCACTCAAACTGGGTCATGAGGAGGAGAAGCAGGTCATGAAAGAGGAACCACACACACACACACACACACACACACACACACACACACACACACACACACACACACACACACACACCTCCTGTTTCTCTGGTGAGAACGGTACACACCCGAACCTCAGCAGACAGTCCGATCACAGACACTCGGATTTTAAGAGACTTCAGCGTCTGTTTCCAAGAAAAGACATTTAATGAGACAGATCAGTGTTTGATTCTAGAAAATACTGTGTGTCTTTTTGGTTAAAAAAAAAATTCCTGCTGTTGTACCTTGATGAGGTCGTAGATGTTGGCTGGATCGCAGGTGGTCAGACTGCTAAAGATGACCAGAATCTCTCGGCTGGTGTGTCCTGGCATGTGTCTACACACACACACACACACACACACACACACACACGCGCACACACACGCACACACACGCACGCACACTAATATCAGCATGATATGTAGACATCCATTTTCACTCACTCTTCAGTGAGTCAGATCATTTGATTCAGTACTCTGTATTAGTGTAATCTGTGAGGCAGTACTCTGTGAGGCAGTACTCTGTGAGGCAGTACTCTGTGAGGCAGTACTCTGTATTAGTGTACTCTGTGAGGCAGTACTCTGTATTAGTGTAATCTGTGAGGCAGTACTCTGTGAGGCAGTACTCTGTGAGGCAGT
>CM075026.1:1360528-1423776 GCA_037576675.1 Pangasius sanitwongsei | reverse complement strand
GTGAGGCAGTACTCTGTGAGGCAGTACTCTGTATTAGTGTAATCTGTGAGGCAGTACTCTGTGAGGCAGTACTCTGTATTAGTGTAATCTGTGAGGCAGTACTCTGTATTAGTGTGATCTGTGAGGCAGTACTCTGTGAGGCAGTACTCTGTGAGGCAGTACTCTGTGAGGCAGTACTCTGTGAGGCAGTACTCTGTGATGTAAATTCTCCACCCACTTGAGCGTCTGCATGGCGATGCTGAGGGCGTTGTACAGCGACGGCTCGCCCACACACCCCGAGTCCACGGCTTTCTTCAACGCTGCTATGTGCTTCTTAGGGTTTCCTGGTTCATGAAAAAGAAAGATTGAGGAAAAAGAAAAAAAAACAGAACATGGAAATCAGAGGTGAAATACAACTGACTATTTTATTTGCTTATTTTATGATTACGTTTCTAATTATTTATTGATAGAACTTCTATTTCATTTTTATTTTTTCTATTTTATACTTCTTCACTTACACTTTTTTGTTTTTATTTTCTGTAAAACAGTCTGAATTATAAATTATATAATAAGACTGATTATTATTATTCATCAACTATAGCAATTTTTAGTTGAATTTGTATTAAATATTTTAATTAATTTAATTAAATGTCATTTTAATGTTTTTTTTTTTTTCCCTGAGCCACAATTCCCTTCCTCACCCAATTCATTATTTGTATTTATTTATTTAATAATTATTTATTATTTATTTATTTTATGGCTAATTTGATTTATTTTAGAACGATTTCTTATTTCTAGTACATTGTAAAGCACTTCAAACTGCACTTTAATACACGAAAGCCGCTACATAAATAAAAATTATTATTACTATTAACAGTAGTAGTAATAGAAGCAGTAGTATAATTACCATTATTATTGTTGTTGTAATTAAAATTACAATTACTGTTATTAATAATCGATATTAATATTAATAATAATAACAATAATAATAACAATAATAATAATAAAAGTGAGTGTTTTTACAGCAGGCTTGTTCCTCCAGCACGCCTCATCAGCTGCGCTTCATGTATCTTTCATTCGCTTTATCTTGTATTAAAATAAAGCGCGATCTGTGTGCATGAGCGATAAATCTCAGTGTCTGTTGTTCACCTGCAAGGTCAGTGAGGATCTCAGCTCTTTTGTTCTTGGTGGTGATGATTCCGATCTGCAGAAGGGAAAAGGAGCTCATTAAAGATCACGAACTCTAACAGGATGAGCAAATATCATATCTATAACTATAAAGAATCTACACGTCACCTGACTGATGGGGTTCTGGTCAAAGTATTCTTCGACAAAATACTCCATGAGCTGAGGAGGAAACGAGAGCATGAATGTGTGCGTGTGTGTGTGTGTGTATGTGTGTGTGTGTGTATTTTGGGTGTGAGGAAGTCAGCTCTCACCTTCAGCGTGGACGCGAGTCTGTTTGGCTTCAGGTCCTGGTCCTCCATCGTCCGAGACGAGTCGATCACCACGTACAGGTGACGCATCTGCACACGGATCACAGCAGGTTAATTACGAAACACTGTCAACCTTCTTTATTAAAAAGTGAGATAATAATAATAATAATAATAATAATAATAATAATAATAATAATAGTAGTAGTAGCGCTCACCATTCCCAGCCGAACCTGCCCATGACTCTCGAACACCCTACAACACAACGTGTTGAACATCAGCACACACAGATACATGCAGTTTAGTATAACACACACACTTCCCTCACTCTCACCTCTTCCGTTTAGCCTCGAAGAGAATGTCCTCTACGGTGGCTTTCAGGGACCCGGACTCGTCCTCCTTCAGCACCTCCCTGAGGACATGGACAGACAAAAAAAAATAATAAAACAGTTCAATCATGGATTCAGGAAGAACTTTATCCAGGTCAGGGTCACAGCAGATCCCGGGAACACTGGACGTGAGGCGGGAATACACCTTGGATGGGATGGCAGTACATCCCAGTGCACCATGAACACACACATTTACAGCTAGGGGCAATTTGACATAGCTGGTCTACCTACAGGTGTGTTTGTGGGAGGAAACCAGAGAACCCAGAGGAAAACCAAACAGACAGTAACTCAAGCTGTGAGCCACTGTGTTAAAACCATTGTATTAGATTTATTCAAAAGAAAAAAATTCTTAAGCTCTCAAATCCAGTGTCTTAGCACTTATACAGTTATACAGCTACTAATGACCAGAAGGTTATGAGTTCAGATCTCAGGACTGACTGCCACAATTTGGACTCTGTCTCACTTGCTTTAGATCAGCAAAATGAATAAATGTCTGTGTGATAAAGACTAGACTCTCAGTAAGCTTTATCCAAGCCTTCCTGGGTGTAATTTAATATTTAATGTATCTACACATAGGGATGAAATCAGTCCCATGATAAAGCGGAACTCTCTATTCGAGTCTAAAGTTAGTCAGGAACATGCCGGAATCTGTGGCCCCGCCCACCACTTTTTTTTTTTTTTTTTAACAAAAATATATATTTATATATAAAAGTGGTTAATATTCACTCACCATGTTCGTTCATAACCTCCTTCCCAGCGCTTTGCTCTCTCCGGTTCCTCGTCCATCTTTTTTTTTTTTTTTTTTTTTTACAGAATTCAACTAAAAGAAAAGAAAAAAACAAACAAACCAGTGTGCAGCTTTTATCTAGTTTTGCTAAAAAAAAAAAAAAACCAACAAAAAAAAACTTACAACTTACAATTCGCTTACATGTATACGTGCGGAGTTTATTTTCCAAAAAACGAAACAATAACTCTAGTTTTTGATGTTTCATATAAAGGCACACATTTATAAATATGATTAAATAGTTGCAGCAAACATGTAGCCAGCGCCTTCATTCGAGAGCACGCGTGTGCAACACTATAATCATTCCCCTCGGAAATAAACCACGCAGAATATTCGGTTCCGGGTTCGTGTCCATCATATTCTTTATTCAGCTCATTTAACTTTTTTTTTTTATTTATTTTATTTATTTTTTTTTAAATACACTTCATTATAGAACAAAAATGACAAAATACAAACGCCAACCTTCATAACGTGTGAAAAAAAAACAAGAAAATAATACATTTTTAATTTGTCAGTACAGAATGTACATGCAAAAGTATTTTCTAAAGACTGAGGCAGAATGCAGAAAAAAATGTATAATACCAATCAGCAATGTCACAAACTTGCATTAAAAAAAAAAAAAGAAGTAAAATTACAGTTGCCCACAAATGCTGTAGGAAAAGTATTAAACGAGGAAACAGAATAATATAATATTATATAATATTATTTATAATATAATTTTATCCAATATTATAGCATATTATATAATATTATAATCAATAATATAATCAAAAATAAAAGAGACATCATTTACAATCATGAACTCAAATAAAATACAATTAAAAAAAAGATCTTCAGGGTTTTAAATGTCAGATGCTTTTATTCCTTTCCATATATACAGATATGAGACACTTCCTATTTGTAGATGATTAAATTGGTCACAATTTTAAAGTGCTTCCTGGATTTATTGTCCTAGTTACAGGAAAGGCTGGAATTTTCTGCACATTTATTTTTCTGGTCCTTGAATGGTCACGCTGGACCATGGTGTTCAGTGCTGCAGCTCTTGACCTGAGTGTGATCCCAAAAATGTATTCATATTTATTTAAAAAATAAAAAAAAGTATACAGAAGAGGCACAGTATACATGTCCTGATAAAACAGCAGGATGCTGAACTTTAAGGCAAAAGACAATCTGCATCCTGCTTTGGTTTCACATTTATCCCATCACGGGTTATCATACAGCAGAGAGCCACCAAAATAAAAAAAATTTAAAAAAAAAAAGAGAAAATGTTACAATAGAAGTATAAAATATGTATGACAAAACCAGATGAGAAAAAAAAAAAAAAGCTTATTGTGTTTGTAATGGCTCAAAATCAACAACGTCAAAATAAGCTGAGAAGCCCAAACAGGGACGACAAGCAAAGCATGAAAGCTACACAAGGAAACAAAAACACAAGGTGTCCGAGTTGCTCATGGCCTCCGGTCGTAATCGTTCACCCTCCTCTTTAGCAGTGCGAGTTTGGCTTTCAGCTGTTTGCTTCTCTTTTTCTTCATTTGGTATTCTGACGACTGGGAGAGACACAGTGTGAGAGATTACAATTAAAGATGACTATAGAACTATAATTTGAAATTAATAAATAGACAAATAAATAATGTCCAGCTACATAATATTCCTCACTTACAAATGTACGGATAAGCGACTAACATGACCGAATTTTAACGCTTAACCATTAACGATGACTTTATGCTGACAAATAAAACAATTTGAAGTGAAGTGATAGTGAGAATAAACACACACTTCTCTATTCAATCATCTTGAAACAGTCTGTTTTTGTCATCAGCTTTTTTTTTTTTAACAAGCCATGTCTCCAGCAAAAAAGGCTGCCCACTGCTCCGGGTGTGTGTTCACGGTGTGTGTGTTCACTACTGTGTGTGTGCACTTGGATGGGTTAAATGCAGAGCACAAATTCCGAGTATGGGTCACCACACTTGGCCACGCGTCACTTCACTTCAGTTCTCTAATCAGACAAGAGAAACTAAATAAAAGAAGTCGTCTGTGGAAAAATCTCCCCTTTCTAAGCTGTAGTCCTTCAGCTAGTCTCTGCTACAGAAGCTGTGAAGATTCATGTTTAAAAAAACTAGACTAGACTGAACTACAGCCTTGTTTTTTTTTAACGCCAGTATTTTTCATGTATTCAGGGATGGTCCATGCTGAAATGTTTTGCCGGGCCAACATCTGGGCCGTGCTCCACCACTGGACAAGAGTTAATAAGTCTCACGATTGATGGAACAAAAAAACCTCAGAGGAAAACCTCCTGAATCAGATCTGCAGATGAGATCGTGCAAAATAACACGCACTAGACTCTTTCTGAAGGAAAGGTTTCACATAGAACCCAAAAACATTGAGGTTTCCTATTAGAAAGAGTACTAAGTAGACATTTTCTTGGAAGCTTGAACCTTTAATTATTCAAAGAACCCTTAAAGAACCCTTGAAGAGCGAGGTGAATGGGTAAGTGTGTAGTACAAGCTAAAAAAATGATTGGACACTGTAATTGTAGACAGTTATTGTCAGGCGTTTAACATTCAGCTGAACTGTCTTGGTACTTGTAGACGCACCTATTAGACGTTTACTGGTGCTCCACTGCTAACAGAATTATGTCCACAAGACCTTTTCAAAGATTATAAGGATGTTATGTGCAAGATAAGACGTTCTAAGCATGTTTTTCTGCTACTACAGAAACATAAGACCAACGCAGCAACAAATATCTGCATTGCTGAAGTCCTGCAATGTTGCAATGTGACATAATTACACATTATATGACATAATAACATACAGGAACATCCTTCTGCCTAACGTTATCCAGCACACCAAAAAAATGACTTCTGCCCAGTCCATGGGGACGTCCCTCGTCTTTTTTCAGGTAAATATTTTAACTCAAAATCTGCCTGTAGTTGAGCGAACGCAAAATTGATGCTCATCCTGTTAAAACACACAACAGCAACGCTATCATCTTTAAAAAATCTGGATGAGTGTTTCTTACCCTTTTCAAGTTCTTCAGTCGTGAGTATTCCTCCATGGCATCCTGATTGACAAATTTAAGAAAAAAATGTAATGATTGAACAAATGAAGCTCGTTAAAACATCCAGTAAACACAAAGACATTTAAAAGACGTGATAAAGACGTCTCCATTGATGTGAAAGGTGAAAGTTGTAAATATATATTTTAAAATACAACTTTGTGCTTGTGTCCCAGTGGTCAAATTTAGCATGAATTTTTTTAAAAAAAGATGTACGTTTAGTGACCATGATGAGCAAAAATGTCTTTTGTCAGCCAGTTTAAGTCTCTAGTGAGACTAGAGCCAGTCATTGTATCGGTTAATTAATGTGCTTTAATTAAATAGTATTGAAATGATCTGGATGTATTCAGTAGTGACACACTGTTACTATGCAGTCAGAACTACTGATTTATAATTTTTTGAGCTGTATTTCTAGTTTCCACTCACCAGGAATTGTGGGCTTCCCTCTTGAAGGCCGTCGAGCTCTCTGTCCACTTCAGCCAGGCCCGTGTTGATGTCGTCGAGCTCGGCCTGCAGACGCTTGTACTCCATGAGGTCGCGGTCAAACTCGCGCTTGTATTCCACTCTCTCGCTTTCTTTCACGATCGGAGGGAACTCACTGCGATAGAGACAGAGAGAGAATCACACGATCACACACGCTGCAGAGAATCTTCAGTAACAAAAAAAAGCCAGATTTATGAGGTAATTAAAACCTTCCGGCCAATCATATCTGAGAATCCAACAGTGCCATGGATTCCAAACTTTTCCCAAAGAACTCTAGCTCCAAACCAGCACTGATCTATTAGTAAAGCAACATTTACAATTTATCTAATATAGTCCCTTATTTAGTGTATAAACTGTGCACACAGCAAAGTGCTGAAGTCATGGAGATGTTGATCTGATAAGGTTACGCCCTGCTACGGTTCCTGTGCTATCTATAGCACCTCTAATTTAAAGACTGTATTCAGACAACAGAATAAAAACCTTCATTATGTGAATGTTTAATGTCTAATGTGATGAGAGCCAACACACGTTTACAAAAAAAAAAAAAAAAAACACGGCTGATATATCAAGAGATCATGAAAATAAATGTCGCTTGATTTTGGGATGTGTAAACAATGTTTTTGGAAAGGTTTTAAAAATGTAATTAAAGGATTAAAATTATGAATTAAAAATGATATCTAAATGTATCTACTAATTCCATTTACTCCTCTTTGTAATCAAGTGCTTGATTCTGCTTTTTTTTTTTTTTTTTTTTAATTTTTTGCTACTATCTTTGCATTGTGTTTTTTTGTATTGTTGTTGTTGTGCTGATTTCTCTGAGGCGTGTTCGCTTCCGCGTTTCGACACTTTTCTTACAAGGTGTCTGTGGCTAAACTGGGATTAAAATAAGTCTCTGAACTGCCTGAAGAGTATTGTTCCCACCTCACAAAAAAAAAAAGTAATAATAATAATAATAAACAATTAACAGAGGTGCGGGTGCCTGCATGGTCCTGACTTTAAATCCAGGTTTGGATGTGAAAACATGGAATTATCCCACACTACATCAAGAACAAGAACAACAGCTACAGCAGCACGGCCTGCTATAAACAGCAGTGCATCGGGGAACTATTGTATTACACACATAAACACAGAGTTCACCGAGAACCGTTTATGGTTCCTCACTCAGCAGTTCCGTCTAGTTCTGGTTCTCAAACACGATTACCACTTCGCTCGGCCTAAAACTGCTCGTCCTTACCGACTGATAGGATGCCGTGTGAATCTCACGTGACAAATAAAAGCCATGTTCATTAACATGAATGTTTTAGATGCAACAAGTTGTTCTCACGTGTTTACCACGTTCACTCATTTGCCTTCAAGTGCTTGATCAGAGTCGATTTTGGCGATTACACTATACAACTGTAAAAGAATTCTTTGGTGAGTCTCATGTTACTGGCATCCGAATTAGTGCCACTGCGACCAAAGACAGATGACGGTAAAGTTCTGGCATTATCATTAAAGTTTTTATTAAGATCTTAGGGTGAGCTCTGGTATGTTTTAGATTTATATCTACCGAATTCCAAAACATACTGTGAGATAATGCGTGTTCTCCACGTCCGATGATACGATGAAGATCCTCTAACGATAGACCCGCGATTAAAGAAATCGACTACCTTGTGCTTACGTCATCAATCAGCATGATTCAGAAACGGGATCTCATAAACACAAACGATGTCATGAGTTTTGTTTTCTGTGCATTAGCACATTTCGTTTACGTTTACACCGTCTTTGTAGCTGTCCCGTACGTTTAGCGTCATCCCATTGGTGGCTTGTAGATGAGTATCATAGCAGCGCTCATACTCTGATGTTTTAATAAAAAATATATTTAATAAAAAAACTTTGTCGATGGCCGTCTTTGGTCACGGTGGCACCAAATCAGTCACCGATTAATCGCTGCCAATCAGCCGCAGAAAGAAACAGTCCTCTTATGCAGGTGATTAATCTATCACAATTAATCGATTTGGTGACAAGCAATTTTTATCTCTGACAGTAAGATCGGAATGAAAATCGCACCCTGAAAAGCCACCAATACTCTTGTTTACGCTTTGCGGTTTCTCTGTAACTTGACAAGCTGAGTTTTTGTCTAACTTCAAGAGAGTCTGGTGAGGGAACGACTGTTTATAGCTGCTACTATGCAAGTGAGACCGAGCAGTTCCACAACGTTAAATATAAACTATAAACAGATCGTACGAATTCTTGTCCTTAGAACTGGCACATGAAGAAGTTTCAGCTTTTTTTCATCCATGTAAAGTTCATTTTAAAGCATCTTGCCTGTCGTAGTCAGTATCGTCCAGCTCATCCGCCGATTCTGCTCCCGTGTCATAGTCTCTCGCTCGGCTTTTCAACACGATCGTCGTGCTGGTCGTATCGGAGTCGCTGTCAACGAAGAACACAGAAATGTTCAAAAACATGACAAAACGTTCACACAAACAGATTGAGATCACAAATAGAGGAGATCAGGGAAATGAAAATGTCAAGTATTTTCAAATGACACAAAAATTCTTTTTCTCGCAAATACACGACTAATGACTGGCAGCTAGTCACATGATTGATCAGGAACATGCCTCTGTTTCCCAGACAAGAAAAGAAAAATACAATCCGAAAACAACAATTTTGTTATTTTCACTCATCTGCCTGGTTTATTTACAGCTTGTTGAACCGGTTAGGATATTTCAATATGAATATTGAAATTTTTTTTAAAATACGTCGTTTGCTAGTCATATGACCGAGCACACAGGCTAGAAAGAGGAAGTCAATGAGGGGAAAAATTTTTCGTTTGTAATAAATTTGACAAATGGTCTATTAATTCTTCTAGAAGTTTTGTGTCAAATGTTATTTTGACACATTCCGTTTCTACTCGTCATGTAACATCCTCACATTTGTAGTTTTCCTTCAGAGTCTACAAGAAGATCCTGTGCAGCTGAGTAACTTTAATTAGCATCTGATTCATTCGCAACTGAGTCATAATCCACTTACGATGACCATAATCACGTATCAGCTCACATTTAAGAGAACAGTGATGGATTTTTACTCACAACCTTCTTTAACATTAACCACAGCGCTGTTGAATTCTGGATGCTGATTGGTCAGAAGGTGTTGATTCATTTTCTATAACAGCAGCTCTGAAGGTAGTGTAGCTGCAAATCACAGGTTTATATTTTCTGTTTATCGTTTCTATAGTAACAACTCATTTACTTGTATGCTCCACATAATTAGATCTAAGACTAAACAGATTTTTAAATAATGTGTTGTTATCTAACAGAGACAACTGTATAATCGGTGATATGGTGAGGTTTTTTGTAAGGAGATGTTTATTTTAGTTTAGTTTCAAGTTTATTTGTCATGTGCACAAAATGTCAGTGACAATTGTACAGTGAAATGATTGCTGTGAGGCTCGGGTACTCTACAGCTGTGCAAAAAAATATATAAATCCGAAGATAAAGGAGGGAGGAGCGAGGAAAGGGGGGAAAGAGATTATTTACAAATACAATATATATACAAAATATGCAGAATATATTAGTATGTATGCCTAGTTAGTATGGAAGTATAGTGCGGATCCTAACTGTAAACACTGGAACATGTACAGTCGTAGTACACAAGAAAACGTAGTAAAATAAATAGTAGCTGTGTGCAGCTGTAGCTGTGAGCGCCCCTCTATAGACAGAGTTGAGTATAAAAAGCAGATGAAGCAGCAGTACAAAGTAGCATTTAAAAAAAACAACAATTACATTAGATGTACTAGTATGTGTAGTGTGTAATAAATATCATCTATATATTGCCTTAGAGATTGTCCATGAGTGCCCTTGAGCTATCAGTGTGGACACCAGTGTGTGGGAGATAGTGGAGGCTTGAGTGACAGAGAGGAAGGAGGAGTAATGACTGGATTAGAGTTTATTCAGGATCCTGATGGCCTGCAGGTAGAAACTGTTCTTCAGTCGCTGCTGCTTCTGGACTGAATGCTGAGATACCTTCTGCCTGATGGCAGTCTGGTAAACAGTCTGTGTGCTGGATGACTGCGGTCTGTGGAGCCTTCCTCAGACATTTTACATGGAAGATGTCCTGTAAGGCTGGGAGTTTGCTGCCAATAATGAGTTCAGCTCCAAATCAGACAGTCATGCACCCAGTCAGGATGCTCTCTCTGGTCCATTTGTAGAAGCTCGTCAGGAAGTTTGGGAAGGAGACCAAACTTTCTGAGCCTCCGCAGGAAGTAGAGTCGCTGACGAGCAGATTTCACCACTGTCTCAGTCTGAAGGGACCAGGCCAGTTTGTCGGTGAGAAGCACACCGAGGAACCTGATACGCCTAAGTCTTTCCAAAGCAGCCCACTGATGTATGATCATCTCTGTAGGCTGTCTCATCTCCATCCGTGACGAGGCCCAGGATGGTGGTGTCGTCAGCGAACCTGAAAATGACACTGGAGCTATGCTTGGCGACACAATCGTGAGTGAACAGGGAGTACAGGAGGAGGCTAAGATTGCATCCCTGTGGAGCTCCTGTGCTCAGAGACAGTATGGAGGAGATGCGGTCACTGATTTTCAGCACCTGCAGTCTGCTCGTCAGAAAGTCCAAAATCCAATTGCACAGATGAGTGTTCAATCCTAAATCCTTGTTCAATCCTAAATTAAGTCAATCCCTTGTTCAATCCTAAATTATTCAACATTTATGGAAGGAGTCTCCAGTGTCAGCGCTTTGTAAGAGTCAGTAGGTTTTTAAGAATATTTTAATTACCCAGAATGTATTTCTGCACATCTCAATTCCATTTTTATCATTTTTTTTTTTCTCAAAACAGAAAAAGGTTCCAGGGTACACATCTTAACCTGAGAACAGTCTATAGAATAGTACTTGTACTTGTACTTCCAGGTTGACGTTGACATTTACTGCAGTGGCACTTTTTCAGATTTGGATTCACGAGTGTTTGATTTCTGGACTAGAAACAAATAAAAACGAGTCAATGTTTTAATTTTTAAAAATGATTTTATGGATTTTTTTTTTTTAATTTTCATTTCGAAATGAAAAATGAATGAATGCAATGTCCCTAGAGGGTAATATCTCGCTCCAACAGTGGTAATTAGTAAATACCATTTTTAGGTTTAAATATTGTTAAAGAATATTTCACCCTAACTAGCTAGTGAGTGGGAACTGGCAAGACCAAATTAGGGAGAACATGGAGGAAACGCGTATCTTTTTAAGCTTTTTCAGCTCGCTCCTCCACCAATCCTCTATCTAAATTCGGGGCTATGTTCAGTCTAACGGGCGTTCACACTCACCCAGGCAGATAGAGCGGTTTCCCCGTGTCCATAGTCTGGTCAACGTAATTCCGCGAACTGATATGATCGTTGTGGTCGTTCACGTAGGCCTCTGGCTCCCCGGACACGTCAGTCACCTGAGAACAGAGATTAAACAGATTACAACCCTCCTACACCCCTGGCTCCGAGTGCCCAGTGACCCGGATTTAGTCTGTTTACTAAACAGGGTCTGGTTAGCAGAAAGAACGGAGGATATTTTAGGGAATAGCCTTCAGATACTATCCAAACATCCTTCAAGCAAGTTGATTATTTTCAACAGCAGCACAACAACTAAATCTGTAACACCCGTTCCTGTTTTTAAGGTATCATGTCATGTGCTGCTTTGAAGCACTTGATTTTTTTCTTTGTTTTCATCAGCTCTCTCTCTCTCTCTCTCGCTCTCTCTCTCTCTGGACGGTAAACAATATGAAGGAACACTAAGCTCTAGTAGAACCAGTTCCTCCGGTTACTATCTGCAGATACCGGGACACAAAAAGAGGACGAAACTGCCACGGCTTTCACTAACATGAAAATCCTCTCAGGCCAAGTCCTGCCTCTGTCTAATATAAATATGAGAAGAATTTAAAAGAAGAAGGAAGTCAGAGGACCACCTTCTCTCGGTGCAATGAGTTTACTGTTTAACAAGGTTACGTCATTTTAACTTGACTTTCTTCAGACAATAGCTGCTTTCACAGATTGTAAGTTAAGATACAGTAAGCAAGTCATTAGTTTTCTTGGACACACCCAGAAACGTACCCATGATGCCTTTTCTTTAATCTGATTTGGTACAGCTATTAAGTGCAAAAGATCAAACGTGCAGCAAACCCATTGCGTTCCACTCACCCATTTTTCGACGCCATGAGAAAAGCCGTCGTTCAAAGAACGGGGTTCTTCCCAGAGCACGCGGTGTCTCCCATAGTGGTTAATCTGGGAACGGGTTCTAATGGCAAACACCATCAAAATGATGAGCCCTATGCCCACCAGGAATCCCAAAACGATAGCAACAGCCTGGAAGAAGCAAGAAAGAAGACACAAAGTGTCTTTAATCATGACTTATAGTATGCGTTTTTCCCCCCGAAAGTCAACTGCTCACCTCCTGAGGTTCCACCACACAATAGCGGTACATGTATTGGTTGATAAAGAGGCCTGATGTCTGTGGTTGGTTCTGGTACTGGGCACACAGCTGCCAGATCATATTGTACATCATGGATCCACTGCCCTGTGCCATGGGGTTGACAGCCACCAGGTACACCACGCTGGCGATGAGCATGAGCAAGGCCAGGATCGCACAGATGATGATAGTCGCCAGGTAGAACCTGGACGACTTGGTTGTGTTCTGCCTTGAAACCACAAGGATAAAGATGACGAGCACGGTGAAGAAAGTGATGGCAGACATGGCGATGATGAAGCCCTTGCCCGTCGTAGGGTCCATGTAGTAGCCGCCGGAGCCCCCGCCGTAGCCCCCTCCGTAGCCATACGACCCGCTTCCGATGCCGCCTCCATACATGTTCGACCCGTAGTTGTACCCTGATCCGTACGAGCCTCCCATGCCCATACCGAAGTTCCCGAGTCCCATGCCATCCATATCGTAGTCCCACGCCAGCGTGGACGCCACGCACGCAAACACCGCCACGCACATGATGATGATAATGATGCTCAGGATCTTCATCACGCCGGGCGGAGACGTCCAGCGGTAGAAGTGGAGCAGTTGTTCGTCGGGGTAGTGCGAGAACGTGTGGTGTGACATTCGGTGAGGACTAAAGAATCAGAAAACGAATCACTTATATGAATCAAGTCTCCTACCTATATGATTCCTGAATCACAAATCTATTTATATATCCAACTTACGTCCGCTTACTGCTGCTGCTGTGTTTATGTGAAGGCATGATGGTGTCTTCTGGTGGATGTTTCTAACGCTGTTACAAAAAAAAAACACTTTTTTTTAAAATTTCAGGCAACAAACAAAACAACACCCGAGTTTACCTCTAACACTATCTGAACCTGAAGTCCATAAGCTAGACTGATCATTTTAATCACAAGATCATTTTAACTGTAAGGCTACAATCAAGACCGGAAGTGATCTTTTATCAAGGACATTGCCCTTGACAGACCTTTACGTTCACAACCGCAGAGTTTTGCATAGATGTTGATGTTGAATTCAGTCTTGCGACATGGTGTAGAGAATGCCGATGCTACTTTAATGGTGTTTAAGGGGAATAAGATCACGAAAGAAACGACTAATTCATGTGCTCAGGTGCTCAGAAATAGACTTTTGTGAAGAGAAGATGAGAAAAATAAGGAGATAAAGAGCAATCGCGTGCCTTAATATAGGCATAGTAGAAGTAAAGACGCACGAGACGCATCTATTTATTCATCACGCGCCACATGTACAATTTACATTTACATTACATCTTATCTAAAATTTAGTGAAAAATGTGTAATTACTTCAGATTAATCAGAAATTCAAGCCAGAGCAACACATAGCGATTACTCACCTGTTCACCTGCGCTCCAGACGCTGTGTGTGTGTGTGTGTGTGTGTGTGTGTGTATCTCTCTCTCTCTCTCTCTCTCGTGCGTGCTGTGAGACAGGTGAGCAGTGTGCAACAGGTACACAGCTCCGGCCACGCCCTTTAGATCAGCCGCATCTTTCCACAAAGCCCCGAGGGCACAAATGTACTACTGCGCATGCGCGTTTCATCTGGTTAGTGACCCCTTCCTTACACCCAGTCTCCCAGTTTTTTTTTTTTTTTTACACACGATTACACTTAACCTAATTTTATAAACTTACAAACGGCACACACATGATGCCTATTTTTTCCACACATTTCAAGCTATTTTCTCATGTATTGGTCTAATTCTCATGTCCATATCTGTAAACATGTCGGAAATAACAAAAAATTATTTATTTTTTCTTTTCTGAAAGTGTAACACATTCTAGTGTGAATAATTACTAATTTAAAACCTTTTTATGCAGAAGATCCTGAGCTCGAGTTACTGTCTGTGTGGGTTTCCTCTGGGTTCCCTGGTTTCCTCCCACAGTCAAAAAAACATGCCCTTATGTTGGTTGCTATGCTAACTTGCCCCTAGATATGTGTGTGTGTGTGTGTGTGTGTGTGTGTGGTGTGCACTGCGACAGCCTGGCGTCCCACTTCCGGACAGTATTCCTGCCTCACACTCAGTATTCCCAGGATCGGATCTGCTTTCTCCTCAACCCTGACCAGTACGAAGTGCTTAGAAAAAAATGATTGAATGGATAAATGTAATTTATAAATATAATAAATCTAATTTAATTAGAAAGGGTGCAATGAAATGGTCACCTAAGGTGGAATTTTCCAGGCACCAGATGTCAAGGTCACAATGGCAGTGAACACTAAGCATTGCTCCCTTGGCATCATTTTTTATCCTTTTTTTCTACATCTACATTTTTCTACATGTTGTTTTCTATCATGTAAATGTGTTGTGACAATGCTTTTAATTTCCATTTGTAAGGTCATTTAGGCTTAATGATAGAAGACACGAGCCCTTTTTTCTGGCCTGTCCGATGTTTTTTCAGGTATTTGATGTTCCAGGTGGTAGATATTGTCAGATAGGCCTCTTGCTTATGGTGTAACTAATGCAGTAACTAACGCACTTTCTCTTACTTTCATGACCATTTGCCACACACCCATACCCACACCCACTCACACACCCACACCCACACCCACTCACACACCCACACCCACTCACACACCCACACCCACTCACATTTCCCCTGTACTCTTCCTTGTGGTACATCTTTTGTACATTTAGTGTGTATCATATACCTTTAAAGCTCTATTAGGTAATGTATAAATTATGTATAAATTATTTAGTCCCTTGTAGTTCTGTGTTGTTCTGTGTCGTCTTATGTAGCACCTTGGTCCTGGAGAAACGTTGTTTCGTTTCATTATGTACTTGTATATGGCTGAAATGACAATAAACTCCACATTAAGTAAGTCTAATGATATTCAGTACATGCACTACATCCACATTTCCAGGTGAAAGATATATATTTAAGGTACCGCTCCAGCTACAAGGAACGATACAGTTTAGTAACCTTTAGTTTAGTGCAGGTCTGTGTTTTGATTTGATCAGGACACAGTGTGATTATATCATCAGACAAGACCACGGTTTCATTTCTGATCAATACTGAGAGTACAAACTCAAAATCTTTCTAAAACAGCTAAATTAGGTATCAGGAGCACTGTATGCTGGAAGCCACTCTCTCTCCTTGAAACTGGCTGCAGGTAGTAAGGTGAAACTGGCGTCTACAAACCCGTCAGACCAGTCAACACTCACATCTCGAATTCCTTCATCACGACTACGGCATTCCCGACACATCACCACACACCATGCACTGAAAGCATGAGTGTGCTGCTGAAAATAATGAACGCATGTCGTTTTAAGGGAACTTATAAGACAAAGTGATAAAGGGAAAACGATAGCTGCATGTGAAATGAACCCTCCCATGCAGAGTGGCCGCTCTGTTTTTAGGAAAATATAAAAAAAAAAAAAAAACTCCACCAAATCACTTGAGACCATTTAACATCAACTATTTTTCTGACTTCTGTTGCTTTTCTAGATTATTTGTCATTCTTAATGTCTCTGCTCTATCATTACACACCGTTCTACACAAAATCCCAAATGAAATATATACATATGTAACCAGCTCTAGCCTTTTAAAATGTATTTATTTATTTATTTTAATCTCGGAAATCAGCTGTATCATGCAATAATCTCACGAATATTGTCAGAATACTGCTATATTTTATCATTCTTATCAGCAAAGTTAAATATTTTAGACCTGAATGTCAACAAATGATTTTTTATTTCCACATATAATGTTTCTGGCCCTCGGACCTGTACCAGTCACCTGTGCAGCATTATCCTATGCTCTACCTCATACAGCATTGGACTCTACACTACCTCCTCGGACACTTTTACTTGCACTACTCACTTTACATCTGCACTGTTTGCACTCTATTGTTGTGCCTTTAGATATACATTTATACTTTATTTCATATAAAGTTATACTTTATTTCAGTTCTCTGTATGTGCTGAACATGTGGCAGAATTGACAATAAAGCTGACTTTGACTTTTGACTTTTATCTCTTTTTACTGATATTTTTGACACATTCCCTCCCTACACAGGACGAATGCATTTAGTTTCAAATAATTTTGAAAACATCCAAATTTATGACATGAAATAGTCTGGATTTTTAAAAGTTTTAAAAAATGGAGTAAGTGTGTAACGCTACACAATGTATACAATAATACACTGTAAAAGAAATTAAATCCTTTACTTCTCTCAGGTGATTGGAGGATCAGGGTGCCATTTGCGTCCTTCTTATATCACATTTACTAATACGTACGTAAATTAAAGGTAAAAGACATTTTTCTTTCACAGTACGGGCACGTGTGAGATAAATCACTTAAAACCTTGAAAGATAATCATGAAAATACTTTAGAAACTGTTTTTTTTAACACCTCATGCTTGAAACTTCCTTTTCCACGAGTCATCAATTATTTCATGAAAAAAATGTTCAACTTTGTTTCCTGAACACAGTCACCCCTATTAAAAACCCCTATTAACATGTTTTTCTTCTTCCCATGATCCTCAGGAAATTTGCATGATGCATCTTCCGAAGCAGGAATAATAATAATAATAATAATAATAATAATAATAATAATAATAACAACAACATAAGACTTAGGTACGATAACAAAGTAACACACATTTAAAAAAAGACAACACATCAACGCAAGTTCTCTTTTTACTCTCCTGATATAAAAGTGTACTTTTTTTTTTTTTTGCTAAACCTCTAATCACCTCAGTGCGAACTTTACATTATGGTAAAAAAAAAAAAAATTTAAATCACAGATGGTGCAGCCAGCTGAAAAAAAAAAATCCTGTGCATTTTGGCTCATCTCAAATAATCTCCATACAGTCTATTTCATAAAGCAATAACATCCAGCAGTGCATACACAGATATTCTGTAGAAACATTGGCTATGACTTTAAAATTGAGTTTAAAAACATCTTCACATGTTGGATAGATCTTCTGTTAAACACAAACAATTACAAGAGTTCACATTTTAATAACCGGTATCTAACAAGAAAACGCAATCTCACACAAATTTCCTAAATATTCTAACAAGCCACAGTGAATTTGATGAATTTTATGTAAATGAAGATGAGAGAAAAGTTGACACTAAGCCACGCCCATCACCCTAACCGTACACTTTTAAGGAAAAAATTTTGAGGAATTTTTTTTTTTTTCTTAAAGTGTAAGGTTAGTGTAGAAGTTGTTTTTTTTTTTCCCCCCTGGCAGGTGGGGATCACATGAAATGATATAAAAACATGGAAAAAATATCAAATGTGAAAATAACGTACAAATATATCACATCTTTTTACGTGTGAAAGTTTAAAAATCCTTCCTGTAAGTGGAGCTAGTTGAAGTTTTAATTCAGCTCGTGTGAACGCTCAAATATCTTTTTCCACTCCAGGAATCTGGCTACGAAGTCAGAACGAGGACAGTCTTTTTGGCACATGTCGAGTTACATATAATAAAAATGATTTATAATTGAACCATTTTTTTTCCTTCAAACAATAAACGTTTTCATCCATCTCTTCATAAAGCAATACGGCGTTAGAGATAACTTCATAAACAGCGCTAGTGTTTATTTTACAGAGAAGTGAAGCATCAGATATCAGACTTGAACCTCGTATCACACACATTAACGCTGTCAGCACTTTGGGTTAGCGATGAGGTCAGACAGCAGAGTGATGATGTCACGCGTTTTTAACTGTAGCCGTCGTTCCAGTCCATCACTTTGTCGTATTCTTGGATCTTCTGCTTGATGTGTGAGAGTTTGCTCTTCAGGTACTCGCATCGCTCCTTCTTCTCTAGGAAAGTGGGGTCCTGTAAGTGCACACACACACACAGACACACACAGACACACACAGACACACACAGACACACACAGACACAGAAACACATGTAAAAGAAGTATATTTTGTGGGGAAAAGTAGTCAAATTTCGGGTTTCTATGCACCGTGTGAGTTCCTGATACTTGGTGCCGGTTTTCCAAAACAGATGGAATGGAATTTAATCCTGACTGTAATCCGACCCAAATTCAGACTGAATACAAGTGGTAAAAATCGGGCAGGGTTCAGAGTGTAAAGCATAACAAAACCCAGCAGCTAAAGTAGGGAGATCTTCATAACCTAAAGCTTATGTTTCTTCTAAATAATTCAAAATATTACGCTTCCTATAACAGTCACACCGGCATCTGCACACACCCCACTCTCAATATTCTCTCGAACAGTAACAGTTAAAATTAGGAAGGCTGAAGCCTCGCTTACGTTCTTTTTCCTCTGGTAGTCCTGCATGATTTGGGCGATCCGCTCTTGTTCCTGTAGGATTTAAAGAAAGGTCACTAAATTAAGCACACGCAGACATTAAACACGACCTGACTAGCGCTCAAGCTAAAAAAATCTCTCATGCAGATCAAGGAAGTGCTTGTTGTTTTTACGAAAAACAGTGGCCCATATTTATAAGAGCACTGGATGACCTGAGATCAGTTTGTTCGCCTTTGAGGTCATGAATGAACGTGACATGTTCACAGCCTGTGGCTGATCTCAGATCAGGTCAGGGGTCTCTTTCTCTGCCTTGATAACCACAAACCAGGCAGAGAGCTTCTACAGGAAAATAAAGTTACTCTTACCACGCTGAAGTTGATTATGTTTCTATAACTGCACCCTGCCAATGATTACAATTTTTTCTATTTATTAAAGAAAAACACAGCTTGTCATGTTACAGAAAAAAAAAAAAAAGCATAAACTCCTCTGTCCTGAAGATGTCGGAAAACATACAGCTTTACCTCTGAAACTGACACTGGAGACTCCTTCCATAAATGTTGAATAAACGTCGCTGTACAAAAAACTATTAACAGTTACACCGTTTTTATAAAAATCTGTTTATATGTAGCGTCCACTGTACAAGTCCCTGTTACTATAGAAACGAGCACATTGATATAAACCTGTGATTTGCAGCTGTACTACTTGCAGAGCTGCTGTTATAGAAAATTAATCAACACCTTCTGACCAATCAGAATCAAGAATTCAACAGAATCCAACATTAGGTGGACTTTTTGAAATTTGGTTGAGATTAATAATCTAATCATAGCATGACCATAACAGGAATAGGGCATCCTAGACCTGAGCCTAAACTAACAACCATCAATTTTAACCCATGTTTCGATCCATGATGCCACTAATCAATCCAAGCACTAATCAGAGTCTTAGGATTTTTTTTTTTCTTTTTTCCCCTGTTAATTCAAAGACATTACCATTTGACTGGACGCCTGCGACGGCAGGCTCTTAATCAGACTGTCCATCTCCTCAAACTTCTTGGCCAGCACCTGAACCTCAGCGTGGAGCTCCTTATACTCGGCGTATTGATCGTTAAACACAGCCCTGTACTGGTCCTTCTCCTCATCGGTGCGGATGGTGGGGTACTTCCTGCAGGAAAAGTCACATCAACATGCATGGTGAAACGATCTCCAATTCTACACACTCACATGGAGGAGATCTGAGACAAGATCATAAAACTGCAACATGTAATAATTAGGGATGAATCGATAGCGATACTGGCACTAGGTATCAGGTTCAACACATATTCATGAGGACTTGTAAAAAGGGGCTCCAACACCAACATCTAATGACGCTATACGACATAAGCCTAGTTGCGCTAATGAACAGATGGCATAAGATAGCAGCAACTGTGAAATGTAATCTGTGAAAATATCAAGAGGAGGAACTACAGCAGCTTTCTACAATACACGCAACCTGATAAAACATCTGAAACATAAAACTCAGGACAAAGAGTTAATCCTTAGCAGCACTTAGCAGGCGTGAATAAATGTCTACAGACAACGCTAGGTGAGTGAAAATAACAGCCCTTACCCCGTACGTTGTTCTTGATGATCAGCTGCTATTGATCATTGACAACAACGCAATGAAAACAAAAATGTACCTTGCTTACAGCTGTACAGAAGCACTTTTCTGAAGTGGAACAAAACCCGCTCTTCTCCACTGCAAGCTAAGTAGTATAGCTAGCTAAAGCACTTCATTTCATTTCAACTCGCTAACATTCTAAAGACTGAGACTAGTAGCCTATGTGCATGAATACACACTTTTTTAAACTGGCCACTATTTAAACCATGGAAACATAAACAGAGCTATATGTTCCGTGATGTCACGCTATTTCGCTATCAGTATCGGTATCAACAAGTACAAAAAATGCATCCTTAGTATTAAGTACTGTCATTTCTTTCAGAGGGAATCTTCATCTATCCATCCATCAATCCATCCTCAATACATCCACTCATACATTCACCAATAACCAATACATCCGTCCATCATCAAAACATCCATCTACTTGCCCACCCATGACCAATACATTCATCGATATATTCATCATTAATACATCCATCCATATATCTATCCATTCATCTTTCTAAAATTAATTTGTCCATATGGTATTTAGGTTCTACGAATGAACTCACGCCACATAATCTGCAATGACCACCGGTTTAGGGATGTGTCCCGCCGGTATGTGACCCCTCAGGTACTCCGGCTCCATCATAGCCGGTGGAACAGTTGCAAGATCATCCACGCTGTCAGGGGAAGCCATTTTCTGAGGTTTATAAACCGGTCCTGATACACTGGATCCAGGTCCAATCTGGGGATAAGGTTGATTAGTGCCATTAAGCCCAGCTGTTTTAATTATAAATGTGAATCCAAACTACTTCTAGGTCATGAAAGTATTTACCATGGTCAGCGGTGACGATGCGACAGTCTTCATCTAAACAGAAGGAGATAAAAAAAAATCATGAAATATCAGATGACTTCCTAAATTCATCCATCACCTGAATAGTGCTTGAGATACCCTGGGTTCTATACCCTGGGTTCTATACCCTGGGTTCTATTTGGGATACACCAATATTCAATTAAAATATTACAATTATACAGAAGGTGCTCTCCACATGGCTTACCTCTTGTGCCAGGGCCTCTCGACGTAGTCTTGCCTTTTCGTGCCTCCACAGTTTGAGACACACTCCAGCCCCCACCAGGTACAGCAGCATGGTGAGGAAAAGGAAGATGATGGCGGCCGTCTGTCCAGCTTCAGTGCGACAAAAAGCAGCACTGGGGCCGCTGTTGAAAAACGGGGAGTAGCAGAGGCCACCGCGTACCGTATCATTCACGTATACTATAGCTGCTGACAAATAAAACACCCCCAGCACTACGTTTATTATACACTCCGTCACTGGCCACCAGCTAGAGTCCAGCAAGATGGTGCGGTAGTACATGGTCATCCCCAGCACGAGCAGGATAACTGTGACAATCCAGGCCAATCCGGCCACCACCAGGATGAAAGGTGTCTTGGGCCCCCTGTAGTTGTATCCGTAGTTGCCGTACATCCCCCCCATGGCTCCTGCATAACTGCCTCCAAAGCCGGTCTGCTGACTGTAGCCAAACATGTTATACCACTCATTATCCTTGTGCACGTAGGCACAGACGCACGCAAAGACAGCAGCACCCAAGAGGAGTTCGGCGCAGCCAAGGATGCGCAACAAGCCCGCCCATGACTTCATATAGGCGTAGCGCATGTGGTACTCCTCCACTTTCTCGCTGTACGTCATGGCCGTGCGAGCTGATTGGCCTGATACTGATTCGATTGGCTCACCAAGCAGTGCTGACTGCTCCTTACGTGAGGTGTAGCTGCCTCCGGAGCCTCCGTACGGGTCATTGAAGGAGCTGGGGGCGTTGGGTGAAGGTGGCCGGGAATGCGGAGGCGAACATGGCACCCCTTCGGTAGTGCTGTTCACGATTTCAGATGGAGGTGGCGGAAATGACTGGGTTTTGCTGCTCCGGAAGCTGCCTCCACGGAAGAAGTTCTTCACAGAGTCAGGGATGAAACGGCGCACCGGTTTGATGTCCATGGCTTCGTCCGGTTGTTCCTCGGCATCGTTCGGGTAGAAGTCTGGACCCACTGGCGGGTCGAATGGAAGAGGAGGAGGTGGTAAGGGATCGGCGCTGATGGCCGGCACCACACCACCAAGGGAGTATGGGAAGTCCTGTTCCCGAGGTAGGGACCCAAATGGCACTTGGTCATAGTGCGGGACGTCTCGGATATGATCGAAACGCGCCGCTGACCCGTACGCTGATGACATGAGTTGTTTTTTCAGTCTTGGATCCCTGAAGGAAGAAAAAGGACAAAGTACAGATTTAAGAGTGCAGACAGAACCTCAAGTCAGGGATTCTACAGAAGTGGCTTCTGTAGTACAGAAGTGTCTTTCTGCTTAGGTATTGTCAGTTAAAAAGTAAATAATAGCTTACGTAACGAGGCACAGACCAGGATGAAATTATTTCTGTGTCTTGTAGCGAATGTGAAACTACCGGGAAAGCAGCAGTGTGACAAAATCCGTCAGAGAAAAGATTACAGACGATTATATTTATCTCTGGATCTCAACCATCTCCTCACTGCTTACATTTAAACCGAGAACGCTGTGTTTATTAACAACAACAACAACAACAACAACAAAAACAAAGCACTTACCTTTACGGCTAAACACACCTGCTTGCTACTACCTGCTCGTCAGGTGAACGGTCGCGTCACGTGACCCGTCCTTCCGAAACTGATGATGTCATTGGCTCCGTTCAAAACCGCAAAATTACCACAGGCTACAGACGCCGCCATTTCGCGGATGAGCAGCAAACAGTTTAGGATTTGGGACACGTCATGTCGCTGTTCTTACTCTACGTCCATAACTTCACTAAACAACCTACTGTACCTATTTATTAAAACTATAAACTAGTCATTAGGGAAGTAAGTGATTTGGGACGCGGCCACTTCTGTCACACTGGATTATTCCAGATGCGTTATTATGATCAAGCTAATCATAGTGTACTTTGTATCCAAGGAATCCTTTAACTCATGTAAAAATCTTGTAAAAATCAAACATGATTGAAATGTGTACAGTAATATTGTGTGTATTTATTAGAGACATTCAGCTTTGGCATTATTTATATGCAAATGTTTTTAATTGAGGTTTTGATTAAACCTAGTTTTTAATCCACTCAGTTAAAACATCATGGACCCTCTGGCTGTGTCACAAACCTTCAGCAAAACTCAGACACTATCGAATAGATCAATCTAGTTTAATTCTCACGTCAAAACTGCACATCATTTCCAGAAACATTCGACTTGGAAAACATTTTGAAATGAACCCGTGTGTGGATCATGTGAGGGTTGAGAGATGGTTGTGAAGAAGGGGCTTGTTTACGTCAGGACTATGTCTCTGGAAGCGTAATGCTCCTGGTAGAGCCACACTTAGATAACGGATCTAAACCCAGATTAGGGATACAGGGAGCTATCCCTGGAGTCAGGGACCACAAGTGCACATCTGGTGACCAGGCCACCTCAGCCAAAATGCAACATGGAGCCATTCTGTTGGTTCACCTCCTCTGCCAGGAAGACAGCAGGCAAGCGATGGAGAGACGGACAAGACTCTTGGAACGGAAACTGGCTTAGAAAGCCCTTGCGTTCTGTTCACGTGTCATGTTGACTCTGATCAACCGAGACCGAAAACAATTTCTGAACCCAGTAAAGATACACAAAACCACCTCTCACACCTGGAGGTGTGTGTAATCAGGCATGTGTTCAAGTAAAACATGGAGGTAATGTAACAGAGCGAATTCATTCAGCGAGTCTGTAAAAATAAAGTGTGGCTATAGCAGATGCATGAAAAATTTAATTTGTCCTTTATCATGTTCAATAGTGAAAATGAACCCATCACATATAGTTTCATGTCATTTTTTTTAAGTATGGTTCCATTTTAATTAAATAATTTTAAATGGGTTCTTTATCACAAGGGTTAAAGAATGCATTCACAAAGCAGCTATAAAACATAACTAACTAATTCATGAAAAGTATGAATGTCACACCATTTCACCATTTTCAAAATGCAAAGAAAGAACCATAGTTGAGGGCAAAAGTTTGTACACCCAGAAATTGGTACCGAGACATTTTACTGTGTCAGTTTTCACAAAACTTCATTTTCACAAGTAACAAAAATGGTCAAATAAAAAAAACAAAGCAAGATATGAATAAAAAAAGAAAAAAAAAGCCCTAAATGATGTCTGTATTTGAATGCCATATAAACAATCTCTAACCCTAAAAGCACACTCTTTTATATCCTCAGAACGGCATTCGGGTCCTTCTAATTGTAACATCGCAGGATACACACTAAATAATTTCTTCCTGGAACTGATTTATTTTGTAGATTTTGTAGATATATCTGTAGACTAGTGGTACTGTATTTCTGGTTATGTTGATCACACACTCTAGAACCCTATTAGGTTCTTCAGCATGCCTTTCAAGGAGGGAAGCCTTGAAGTTTCTATGGAGAACTGCACAACCGTGTTTTTCTAAGACTAGAACCCTTATCTATATTTCGGAAAGGCCATTTTTCTCCTTAACAGTGAACTGTGTCTCACTACAGAATGCTTCGTTTCAATTCGTCTCAGCACATCTCAGTGTTTTTCCTCCTCTTGCATGGCATCTTTAGTTGTTTTGGGTGAATCGGAGCTCTGAGAAACTTTCGGAATAATTGTGTATTAGTGCGTGAAGGTGTGCGTGTGTCCCATGAGTGTGTGTGTGTGTGTATATATAGGTGTGCGATGATGAGTGTTTATGTGTCAGTTATTGTCCTTCATCCACTGCTCGATCCACTGTGATATCTGCTCCAGGTTCCTCTCCAGGTCATCGGGGTCGTTGCTGGGCAGCTGGTGCACGATCTCCTCTTTGTACGCCTCCATGGCCTCCTCGTAGATGGTCTGGAAGATCTCACACTGAACGTTGTCCTGAAGCTTCTTGCCTGTGTAGCCCCTACACGACAGAGAGACGGCAGAATAACAACACTTTATTTATGTATGATAGACATATCACTAGGAAAAAATCTGAAATATTAAAAAAAAAAGGTACGCAAAATGATCCAAATTCTGATAAAGCTGCATTCCTAACTGCTTTGAGACACTCCCTTCCTTAAGGACAGCTTAGACCACGGTGCTATTGTATTCTCAATTCTGATTGGTCAGAAGGTGTTGATTCATTTTCTATAACAGCAGCTCTGACTGTAGTGCGGGTTTATATTATAATACGTTATCGTTTCTATAGTAACAGCTCATTCACAGGGACTTGTACAGCAGACGCTCCTCGTAAACAGATCAAAAACCCGTGTAATTGTTGAGATGAAGACTTTTCTGTAAGGAGATGTTTATTTAACATTTATGGAAGGAGTCTCCAGTGTTAGTGCTTGGCAACAGTCAGAGGTAGAGCTGTAACTACGTTTTCTACCATGAGAAAGCCTTCACTGATGCTCAGATCCTCTAAAGCACTGTTCTGTGTTTCTGACCTGCTCTCGAGTCGGTTATAGAGGTTGGTGTTATCCGTGCGAAGGACAAACACGATGTGAAACCAGCGCTCTGGGAAGAAGTCACAGCCGTGGTAGTCAACAATCATGCCTCCTTCCATCATCTTGTCCTCCAGTTCATCCACAACCTGGTGGAAAAAAGGCCAGAGTTAAAGGATGCAAAAGTAACCCGAAGCTCTGTGTTTCACTAATAATGACTGCTTCGTACTTCTTCTCCACTGGACGTGTGTGTGTCTGTGTGTGTGTGTGTGTGCGAGCTCACCCTGTCTTCATCCAGAATGGGGCACTGGTACTCATCATCGAAGCCATCAAACAGTTGACCTGAGATCATAAAACACAAAATAATGATCACCATGCATGTTCTTCTTCCTCTTCACCTCAGTCGTTTATATTCAGCTATTCACGTCAGGCTGCACCTCACCTTCCTTTGCCAGATCTCCAATGTTGATGTACGTCAGTCCGGTCCTCTGAGCCAGTTCCTTCCCAAGTGTCGTCTTCCCTACGCCTGGGGTTCCTGAATACATGCGTTAATTTCCAGCATAAAGCTCTAAATCTAACATAACTGTGACATTGTAATGCTGTGTATGAGGCATGTGACCTTATTTATGTAAGAAATAAAGCACTCTGTGTTGTGCAGTTTAGGAAAATAATCAACAGGGTGGTGTGATGAAGCAGAGTCACTCTACCATGCAGAAGCTGAATTCTTTCCTATTAAAGTACCCGTGATGCTACACCCTGATGTGTTTTATTCCACTTATACTACAGCAAACTGCCAACGATTGCTATTTATTGATTTGTTTATTAAAGAACAACACGTCACATCTTAAACCTTATTAACTGGCCATTTTCAGACTCTAATGAAGGCTTTATTAGAGATTCACTAGGAGAGTTAATTATTTATCCTACTCAGTAAAACTCATAGACAGTGTAGAGTCAATTGTAAGAAGTGAATGCTGTGTCACAAGTGTCTAACTAAAGTGATCAGAGTCTAGGCCTGTTCCAATTGTACTGATTTCCAATAAAATAAAAAAAAAAAAGGTGAATTTCTTTATTCACTTAAAACTATTCTATCCCTAGATTTCCTACTTTTAGATGATTAAAAAAGGCGGTTGAGTCTGTGACTAACAGTGAAGCAAGTCTACATGATGCAATGCAGCTCTATGATCTATACACAACATTATACACAACTATACACAACATTTATAAATATGTATACAGAAATTAAAGCACAGGTAGTTGATCTGCCACCTCACCTGTGAGGAGGATGTTTGGTCTCTTCATGATCCTCATCGCAGGATTCTACTTTACCAAAGGATTTTAAGGTTCTGTTAAATTCCACACTCTAAACAGAGCTTTAACAAAGTTCTAACAAAGTGCAATCATGAGAACTGGTGTATCAATAATATATTTCAAGTGTTTAAGATGTCAGATCATACCCTGCTCCTGGATCAAAACAGAAACGTGCGCCTCAACGTGCTAGAGCAGTTGGCTCGGTGACGTCATCAATCCGCGACCGTACTAGAGCAAGAAGAGTTACTTTTTATTTTCTTTGTTATAGGTAATTTTTTTTTTTTGTTATTATTACATATTGGCGAACAAAAACATGCAGATAAAATATAAATAATGGAAGACTGTCTGATTTAAAAGGTGAACGCTATATTTAAAAACAGAACGTTTTTTCCGCTAGCCAATCGTCGCTCAGGAGGCCGGGCTATGTTAGCCAATCGCAGCGCAGGAGGCGGGACTTGCAGTGAAAAAAGTACGTGCGGAGAGGCGGACCGTTGGAACTTTAAAGGGATACAGAGCTCACAGCCATATTTCAGCTAATGTCCTACACGAGCGTAAAAGCGTTAGGGCTTTTATTTAGCGTTAGAAATGACTGAGGTAAGTTCGTGTTTAGCGTGAATGTAGCGTTTGTCAGATAACACGTTGACGTTGCATTAGCTAGCTTTGCTAACCAGCATGCTAATTTAGCCAAGCTAACGGTTAACAGCAGAGTTTACGCAGCTGGCCGGCTAACGTCAAAAATGTCCTCTAACCCTGAAAAAACGCCACAAAATCAATCGCAGAACACGTTAAAAGTTAAAATACCTGTTCAAAATACTTATATTTGTACACATGTAGCTAGCGTTTGTTAACTTACCTAGTAATTAAAGCGAAAACTGTGGCTGTATCCCAAATTCCTCTTTACTCCCTATATAGGTGCACTACAGAGTGAACACAACACTGACTTGTACACTCTCTCTAGTCCACTAGATGTTTATCAGGGCGCTATTTAGTATTCAGCCCACTAACGTTCAGTGTGATGTTTACACACAATCCCTATACAGACTTGTCTTAGAAATCCAGAAAGTTTGTTATGAGGAAATGAAATATTTTAACATTTTTACACTTTTACAATTTTTTGCAGTGTCAAACTGATTAATCCGGCTGTGTGAATGGGAAGAGCTGATAATGTCAAAACTTTCTCTAGGAGGAAAGACGTCCTCTGGTAAAGTGAGTTGTGCTGCTGAATTTCTTCTCATTAATCCATCATCATACCCATGTCATGTTTTTAAAATGGCCCTGAAATCAAAGTTGGTGTTTCGGAGATTGTCCGTTAGTGTTATAGATATAAAAGAGATGGAGATGGTTTTTTGGAGATGGTTTCATTTTAAATTTATAGTCCGTCACTTTTGGGAAAACAAAAAAACTTTTTTGATGACACATCCTGTACTAGTGTTCTGTTCATCCAATGAAATGCTCTCTAGAACGTATATGTCCCGCCCCCGGGGGCGTGTCTCGCTCTACAGGAGCAACTCATTAGCAGTAAACGTCGTTCGTTGGTGATTTTATTATTTTTTTGGCTACCTTCACGCTATTTCGTTTTCCTATCATCGCTTGATGGAGAATTCTATCAAGCAGCATGACGACCCTGTGGTTCTCCTTCACGATCTGCATCGCTGACTCTCAGCCTCGGCTCAAACGTACGGCAGAGCTCCAGAAACTCCTGACGTCTCGTGTTTAGCTAGTCCACTTAGCTGCTGTCGAGTTTGTTTAGATTGGGCGGGGGGCGTGGTTATGCCGTATCTTGAATGCTATTGGCTGTTGTGTAAATCACTCAAGCCCGTTAATGTGGCAAATATCACTCTGACTTCCTTTTTAAAAAAAAAAATCAAATAACATTTCATGACAACTTGATCAGACCTCCTGATTTGATTTTGTTTCATTGTCTTTACTTCAGTTAAGCAGCTGGGTACAACCATCCTTTGGTGATTTTTTCGGCGGCTCCGGGTTGAACACCCTCCCCTCGACAAAGGGACTTTCCGGAGAAAGCAAGTCCAAAGCACGGTCCTCGAGTGCGGATGTCGGCGGAAAGAAGCCGAAGAAGAGAAAGGGAGAGCCTCAGACTTCTAAACCCGAGCCTGGTGTCTTCTCGAGCAGACGAGGATCGGAGGAGAACCAGGATGAACCCTGGGTGGATGTTCATGCGCCTCAGACCCAAGTGAGGAGACTGTACGAGCACAAACACACATCACATACACATATACACGCGTCCCTGAGGCTTCTCTCTCTCTGACTCAGGCCGAGCTGGCAGTCCACAAGAAGAAAGTTGAAGAAGTCGAGAGTTGGCTGAGGGTTCATTTGGACTTAAAGAGCACTAACAAGGTGTGCATCGTTTCTTATCCGTTATACATCTCGAATGCTTAGTATCTGAAAATAGAACACCCGCGATAACTCTGTGGATCTCCCCAGGGCGGCGCTGTTCTGTTACTGACCGGCCCGTCCGGCTGCGGAAAGACGGCCACCGTTCGCGTCCTGGCTAAAGATGCGTGCTGTCACATCCAGGAGTGGACGAACCCGACCACCGCCGAGTACAGGACGGACGACTCCTTCAGGGAGAGCTTCGATCCAGGTGTGGGAAAGTTACTCGGAGCATCTCGGCTTTCACGTGCTTTCACGATTGTTTTCACGTGTTATTTGTTCCGTTTCAGCCTCCAGGTTTAACAGTTTCCACAGCAGCTCACAGACGGCAGCTTTCCAGGAGTTTCTGCTCCGAGCGAACAAATACAGCCGGCTGCAGATGAGCGGCGACGACGGGGCTCAGGAAAGGAAGATCATCCTCGTAGAGGTGCGATGGTTCAATACACAACATGCTAACGTGCAAGGAAACATCTAATAAACATAATAAACACCTGCGTTCTGTTAAGCGACAGTTGAGTGCGAAAGTTTGCATCCCCTTAAGACCAACTATAATGAATATGATTAAGTAATAAAAACGCTCAAATGGTTTTGTTTAGAATTTTATTCCTCTTTTATTATCTTTTGTTTCCTGCCAGAGAATCAGGACTTAAATTCTTTTAGCTTTTATCAAACTATTTTCCTGTTATCTTTTTTTGTTAAATAGTAAAATAGAGGTACTTTACTTGCATTCATGAATATAACTGTAACGATAAGTGACGTGACTGAGGTCAGTTCGGTTTGAACACACTTAACACTTCCCTCGTCAATTTGTGTTCCTGTAGGATTTTCCAAATCAGTTCTACAGACAGCCGGGATGCTTGCATGACATCCTCAGGTGAGACAATGAGGTCATTTTATTACAGGATTGCAATCTAAGAAGGAACCAGGAAATGAGGCTGTGTGTGTTTCCTGCAGGCGTTTCGTGCGGACTGGGAGGTGCCCGCTGGTCTTTATCGTGTCTGACAGCCTGAGCGGAGACACCAGTTCCAGACTCCTCTTTCCCAAAGACATACAGGAGGAGCTGAGCATCCACAACATCAGGTTTGTATTTCAGTATGTTAAACTCTGTGGGTGGAGCTGAACGAAGAACGAAGACAAACATCAGCCTGTTGTCTATCTGTCTGATAGACAACAGGCTATCTGTCTATCTGTCTATCTGTCCATCTATCTGTCCATCTATCTGTCCATCTATCTGTCCATCTATCTATCTATCTATCTATCTATCTATCTATCTATCTATCTATCGCCCTTCCTCACACATTGTACATTTAAACAGGTCATCTGTGTCCTCGCTACTTTTCCCTCATGTTTATTCAGGCATCTCTTTAACCCTTCTGCTCTGTCCTCCAGTTTTAACCCCGTAGCCCCTACCAGCATGATGAAGGTGCTGAGTAGGATTGCGACTGTCGAGGCGAGCAAGGTAACAGTTGATAAACACTTTGTTGACTCATTTCAACACCTTCTGGCCCACTTTCGTGTCTGCTTTTACTCACGAGGTTTCGTTTTCAGAGTGCTGGGAGGATCTCTGTGCCTGATAAAGCAGCGCTGGAGCAGCTGTGCTCCGGAAGTTCAGGAGACATTCGGAGCGCCATCAACAGCCTGCAGTTCTCCTCTTTCACTGGTGGGTTCTCGTGCAGGTTCTAACACAAGTCTGAGAAGTTTGTTTTCTGTTTAGTTAACGCTATAGGGTGTGACGTCGGTCCCCGGTAGAATTCGTCTAGAGTTTTGCTTTTCATTTATAAGACTCTGTGACCTGAGAATCTTCTTTGTTCTAACTTTCATCTCCAGACTTCTGTCTGGAAAAAAGCCTCTGGGCTTCTAAGAAGGGAAAATCATCCACATCTGCAGCAAAACCCTCAGCGAGACCCAAAGGCAGGGGTCGGTCCGCTAAATCCACTGAGGTGCTGGAGGAGAGCCCTGCTATTGGAGGAAAAGACGCATCCCTCTTCCTCTTCAGAGCGCTCGGAAAGATCCTCTACTGCAAGCGTCAGTCTGGATTACAGTTTAAACCCTGTTTCATTTGTATCGAGTCATAAAGTACATTAGAGTGACGCCGGTTATAATTTCAGGAGAAAGCTATGAAGCTGGTGACGTTCCTAAGCTACCAGCACATCTTTCAGAGCATCAGAGGGATAAACTGCTGGTTGACCCTGAGGTATAAACACACACACACAAGTGATACTAACACAAGTCTGTTCTCACAAATGGAGATGATGGAGTGTGATTTCTGATAAGAATTGTTTAGGCTACTGTATAAAGAGTGTATAAATAATAAATCTCTCTCTCTCATTCTCTCATCAGCTTGTTATTGAGCGCTCTCACATGTCAGGCGAGTTCTTTAACCTCTACCTGCACCAGAACTACGTGGACTTTTTCTCAGACGTGGAAGACGTGGCGCGGGCCAGCGAGTACCTCTCAGACGCCGACTTCCTGACAGCTGAATGGACTGTGAGTTCATATCAGAAAATTCAACAGTGACACGCGGTTAGTAGCTAAATGTAAAGAATTTCAAAGTGGGCCATGTCTGGAGCTAACGCTGCACTGCAGCTGGATGCTGTCCTTAACGCCTGTTTCAGTACTGTTTTTATCACGCACTTGTCCATGTTCACGCTAAATCTCCACCATTGATGAGTCGCTATATTAGTCTGACTCTGTTTAAAATGGCACTATCCATTAGGCAAAACCTTTTGTGGACACAGTTCTCAGAAATATCTATTAGGCTGCTTGATTCTGCTACCTGTACAGTCCAGGTCCACCATGTTGGAGTATGGATCTTCAGTAGCCACTAGAGGGCTCATCCACTCTAACGCCGCCCGCGCTCAGGCTGCTCACCAGTCGTCAGTCGGCTTTAAGCCACTTCACAAGCCCCACTGGCTGCATATTAACAAGACGGTAATGAGAAAATACACCAGGCTTGTTGTGTTCAGTAATGAATGCCATACATCTCATTATTCTGACTGTGTCGTTTTGCCTTCTGGTTAAAGTACCGAGAGAATTATCTGACGGCTCAGTCGCTCTTCATCAGCTTCTGTCTGACACCTGTAAGCCTCGTGACGGAGCTGGTGCCTTACCTGGCCAAGCTCAGCAACCCTATGAGGAATCAAGGTAACACACACACACACACACACACACACTGTAATAATCACACTTGGTACACCAAATGTTTATAACATGCTAGTCTCCATGCCTATTATCATAAAACAGTAAATCGTGTGTGTGTGTGTGTTTGATTTCCCTTTCAGCTCAGATAACCTTCATCCAAGATGTCGGCCATCTGTCTCTCAGGAGATTGCCTGGCAGGTAAGTGAGCAGAATGACTGCGAATACTTCTCTATAAGCAGCGTGTAGTTTAAGCACGCGTTCAGAAAATATTGAAGCTGTGATCTCACTGGAATGGGGATAACTTTCAGGATCCTCAGATGGGCGTATTAATAATTTGTTTATTAACACTGTGGTTACAGTAGTCGTAACCATAATCTATTGTTCATTTTAGAGTAGGTGGAGATCGGGACAGGGTGGGGATGGAGGCAGGGACTGCAAGGATGAGGTGGAAATAGTAATGGAGAGGGGGCTAGCCAGGATGGGATGGAGATGGAGTTTACAATGATGGGGTTGGGTCAGAAATGGGGCCTGTGGGGATGAGTTGGAGATGAGGATGAGGTCTACAGGCATGGGAGATAAAGAACTGATCGGTCCTGGAAAGATGGAGTGGAGAAGGGGGGTTGCGCTTGGGGGAATGGATTGGAGAGAGGGATGGAGTTGAGACTTGCATAGATGACATGGAGATTGAAATAAGGGTTGGTTTGATGGTGTCTGTGAGGATAGGGCTGATGGGGTGAGGCCAGCGTAGATGGAGTGGAGATGGAAACAGGGATGGGGCCTGCAGGACTATTGTTAGGTATTCTGGAGATTAGCACAGAATTCCATGCAGCTCTCTGGAATTTAACAGACTAATCCATGTCATTCTTTCAGATTAAAACTTGAAGCACTTTGTGATAAAGACCCTGGCCTGCTGGACCTGGACAGTGATCATGAAGAGACAGGACCCCAGAGCACTGAGCCTGGCACTCAGACCACTCTGCCAGGAGATACCACTGCTGTGCCCACCCTCCCAAACAGCCAGGAGCCAGGGGGAGACCTCCCCGCCAGCCAGCCCCAGCCAACCACTGCCGAGGCCTTACTGGACGAGGAGGACCTTCTAATCGAGGAGTATGACAGTGACTGACAAATCACACGCTCCTGTTTCCTATATATCCCATGCCATTGTTGCCTTGAGGAGACCCGGTTCTTACGTTAATGTTTCTGCATCACTGTGTTTTTGCGTATGGTTTTATAATGTGAATAATGAGCAGGTTTAATATTTATTTGTTTCAGCACAAACAGTAGACAGTCTTTGTGTCGTGTGTATGTACATGTTGGTGTTACGGTGTTCTTATCGGACTCGGTCATAGGGACCTACAGAACGTGAGTGTTTATATGTGATCTTTAAAAAAAAAAAAAAAAAAAGGCGATTGGACATTTCTATAATGCGCTCTTTGGTGTCCAGAATAATATAAATCTGACATGTTGGTCCTTTAATACGTACCACACTTGAGTAGGCAATAAAATCTATGTTTTGCAACTTTTGTGTCTGTCTTTGGGGTGTAAACTGAAGCGCTTCACAAAATTCTGAGGAATGAAACGGGGGTGATTTGAGTGATTGGATTTTAAGTTTTTTTTTTGTTTGTTTGTTTGTTTTTAAACTTTGGTGCATTTACAATTTAAATTTAATATGGATAATCCCTATCCAAATGTAATTCCAATACACATGAATGTATGAAATGACCAGGTCCAATCTGACAGGAATTTCGTCAGACTATGCCACCTATGCAGGGTCCAAATGCTGGTGTGCTGCTGTATAAACACTGGATTTATCACTGAAAGTATAAGACTCATTCATAATTCACACAACAACATGTGCAGGGGATGTCAGTTCGCTGATTTTGTTACAATTTGCCCTTGTGCAAGATAACTGTCTACTACGAATAGATTCCTGTTGCATAGGGATAGGAATTATGGCTCTTTTCAGTGAGTCACATCATTTGACTCAGCTCACCAATAAGAGTCGACTCTTCTGGCTCCCAAACAGCTCCTTGCCATTTATTTCTAACTCGGACAACAAAGTCTGTGATATTTTTGACCTCTGACTACAGCTGGTTTTACAGTGTGTGATTTCAGCAGTCTTTTAAGATTCTTCTCGTACGTCATGCTGTATGAGAATGTGGGATAATGTTCTCCACATCAGATTATAGGATGAAGATCCTCTAACGATAGACCTGTGTTTAAAGAACATTACTACGGCCTGTTTACGTCATCAATCAGCTTGAACAGGAAAAAAGATTTTTTTTCTGTCCATAATATCTTTATCTGTCCATTCGTATGTTTCAGCTACACTTTTGTCATCACCAATACAGTATTTTGTAGCTGTTCTGTGAGTTTTGCGTTATCTTCTGCCGTCTTCTTACTGGCGGCTTTTAGATGAACTTCACGGCTTTTCTACGATGTGCGATTTTTATCTGCGACAGAAACCGGATTACATTAACAGATGGAAAAACAACCTGGTTCATACACAGTATATGAGTCGGCTCTCAAAGTTCACATAAAAGATCCGAATCAAAGAGCCGACTCTTTCAAGAACGAGACACCTCTACAGTTTTTGTAGTGATAGCTTTTTTTTTTTTTTTTTGCTTCTGGAGTTGTTTGAATCTTCAGAAACATGGATATTTTACACAAACGCACCAGAATAGTGTTATTACAGTTTAAATGGTGTAGATCGTGTATCGTGTAAAAATGTTGTAATCCCCCTTTAAAGCACATGCAGGAAGGAAAAACCCTGCAGCTCCATTAGATCCGCTTTAGTCGCAGCCTGGTGTTAGAAGTCGGGCTGGAAGTGTGCGACACACCCGTGTGTGCTGTGTGATCGCCGTGCTGTGGATGTGTACAGCCTGTAAACTTCCCCGATTAAACACTTAAACCTTCTGATAGATGCTTTATTTCCGCCATCGTTCATTTTGCTCTGCTGCTCAGACAGGTGCTCAGGTTACAGGTGAGTTCTGCGCTTTCTTCCCATGTTTCCGAAACCTAATGCCAATTTTCAAGCCGAATTCTTACTTTTTTAAATACTTAACCCTAGATATCTACAGATGTTTTGCTCTGGCATCGACCTCTGTGCGCTTTTCTGAACAGATGGCGCTTTAAAGCAGCAGAACAGCCGCCATTCTCCTCCACACACTTCACCTGCATACACCTAACAGCAAACTCCACAGAGTTTCCACACAAAATTCATTATTTTTACACTAATATTTGTGCTTCTAAATTAAAACAAATAGATGGGGGGAAAAAACAACCTCAAGTTCAGTATACAGTTCTTCGGTTTGTCCCTCTGGAGGAACCTTTAAGGGTTCTATATGTAGAACCTTTTCAGAAAAAGATTACAAGGAGAACACTTTTAGAAAGCTTGAACTATTAGCCAGCCGGAGAACCCGTTAAGGAATCATTTTTCTAAGAATTTAGGGCATTTGGGTTAATAATAAAACATCATGTCCTGAAGATTTTGTGAATCATTAATATAAGGAATAACACACTCAGTGTAGTGCTATTTTAGATAACTAATCAACGACAGTGTGGTGTGATGAAGCGGAGTCACAGTTACCACAACGAAGCTCATTATTTTCCTTTAACAGCACATTCCTCTTAAACCACAGATTTGTTTTCCCCAACAATTACAATATTTTACTTTTATTAAGGAATGACATACTTTTTTTATCCATTTATAGTTACATTTAAAATCAAACTACTCCACAAAGTTAATTTCTGTTCTGACTTACGTTATAGCAGTCGTTTGCCTACCAGCCTCTCTTTGCTCTCTCTTTTGAAGTTAATAAAACAAATAAACAAACAAAAAAAATCGCAGCATGTTACCATGTTTCATGTTACCGGGAAACCACAAAGGGTAAACTCCTCTGTCCTGAAGACTTTCCCCTGCCAGTTACAGCTTATTACAAAGCGCTGACACTGGAGACTCCTTCCATAAATGTTAAATACGTCTCCTTACAGAAAACTTAAACATATCAGCAATTTCTTTGCTACGTAAGAGCATGTTGTTAATACTTTATTCTTAGTCATTTTTGGACTTTAGGCATGTTGGAAAATGTAAAGCAAAAATGTGTGATTTTAGAAAAAACACTGAAATTGTTCTTTACGGCACTGACTGCAGGTCAAGCTGGAAATGATGCACGCAGGCCGAGAACAAGCGAGTACCACGGATCAGCCCTCAGAAGACGACATGGCGGAGGGAGATCTCGGGGACGGCACCCGGTCCGTAGGAGGGATCCGTCGGTCACGGAACAGGAGCAAAGGGGACTTTTTGGATCTGCCGCCTCAGGCGAAACCCTCAAAGTGGGGCAGTGAGGGTGGGGGTGGATCTTTCTCCTGGACATCATGCAGTGCAATGTACACCGCTTTTAGAAAGGAGCTGGAGGCAGAGAGGATCTCTCAGTGGAGGATCAGAGACTCAGGTCAGTCTAAATAACCTGAAAACAGCCATAATGCCATCTTTATTAGACAGTATCTCTGAAATATGGATCAGTGCTTAGAGCACAAGTGATTTATATTTGCTGTATGTTTGTCCTACAGTGCAGTTGACATATAACTGACCGATCGCAAACAAAGGTTACTTTCTCCATTCTTTGGAGTTGTCCTCAATCTGTTGACTTAAGTGTTTCCAAAACGGGTCTCTCATGGTGAGCTAAAATGTAAATGTAAACATTTGTTCATGACGGTGTCCTCAGGCAATTATCCCATTACTTGATCATAAAGTAAGAGCTAAAATGAGAGACAGACGGACTGAGAAACTGCGTCCTGTTCTGAGCTACTGGAACTTGTTGACTTTGGTGTGTTTGTGCTACGACAAAAGGCCCTTTGTGAGCACGTGGTATTTTACAGCTTTGACAAAGCAGCCGAACCTTCAGCAAAACAAACCTGGAACTAAAACTTTTCCATAGTTATAATGAACGTATTATAATTATTAGTTAATTATTATTTCCTGGCAGAGAGCAGCGCCGGTGAGTCCAGTGAGGCATTGCAGAGGAGACTGCAGGAAGTAACAGAGGTACAACGACACTACCACACTGCGAGCGTTTACATCGAGTGTTTACAGCTCTTTACATTTTATTCAATCAGGAGTCCAAAGTGAAGCAGAATCTAATCCAAGCCCTGAGCTGAGTGTTGAGTGGCTCACATTTGGGAACCTTCTAGTTAGTAGAAGAGAACATTAATGGCTGAGCTATCACAAATTGCTCTGGTTAATTTTTGCAGTCGTTTTCAGCTGAAGTATTTTGAAATATTGACTTTAATATTGTAAGATGAGAACAGATGTCCCTTTAATTTTGGAATATGTATACACTGAGAGTGCACAGAGAGTGTTAGTGCACAGTGTTTTTTCCCCCCACAGATCAGGGTAATCTTTTTAGCTTTTATTTAGTTGGAACACATGCACTTTATATTATCTTCAACTCCATTATTAGCAGGTGTATTTATGGACATGGACACACAACCTGCTGAGTATTGAGTGTGTGTTCAGGTGGGAGTGTAGATAAGCGATGGAGGAAATCATTCAGACAGCACTGATTTGAATTGAACATGCAGTTCAATTAAATTATTTACTCTGTCCCAAATGCCAGGATTTGGAAATGTCCCAAATGGCAGGGGCCAGGGGATCATGTTTATTACCCAACATGCCCTGGATGCACTCTCATTTCACAACATCCAAATAATGGTAATAACATAGAGAGTAACGTTAGCTGTACACACAGCTAGATGTGGTACCTCGAAACGAGGAAATACAAGGAAACCAAGATACAAATGCACAAAGGTTTTAACAAAAGATGGAAAGTGTAATACAGAGCTAAGAATATTAATAAAATGCATATGAATTATCTTGACTGGTGAAAAGCACGAACCACACGAGAAGCAAGAAACAAGACCTGAGAAACTAGAAACATGAACATTCATTGACCTAAAGCACCTAAACAAAAACTCAGTAAAAGTTTTGTTGTCAAAGATTCTGGTCTTCAGCGCAGTGGAAAAAGGCACAAACTGAGCACTAGAGTTTATACGACACATCATATAGTGTGTTGTTCTGTCTGTAGGAAGTGGAGCTGTTGAGGACAGAACTGGAAGTGACACATCGACATCTTGAAGGCAAACACGAAGCTCTGAGAATCCTGCAAGGCCAAGTAATAAGCACACGGACGCTCCTTTCAATATATAGTGTATCATGAATATAATATATGCTTTTTGTTTTTCATTTAAATGTCCGCTCGGGACAGCTTATTGAGCTGTGATTTTTTCCCCCAAAAGGCCATATTAGATAAAGCCACCAGTCACACCAAGATCTTGCTGCAGAAGAGTGAAGAGCGGACCAAAGCTCTGGAAAAGGTGACTTACACATTTATTACTGATTTTTTTTAAATAGATCTGGACTTTGTTAACTTTTGTTTATAGTGGGACAGTTTTGTTTTTGCTGTTGTGCTGGTAGAGCGTGCAGATGTGTAATTCACATCTGGTGTGAATTATTAGTGTAACTATTATCTGATCACGACGTTCTCTGAACTCTCCATGTGCAGGAAGTGAACGCTTTGCAGTGGGAGATCACCTTTAACCAGGTGCAGTTTAAGAACGTAGAGCACGCGTGGGAGCTGAAATACGACAGGTAAGATTTTACACAGCATGAGAATAAATTTTAAAACATTATTAAGAGTTGATGGCTTTGTGGTTCAAAATCGATTTTGCTTTCACAACACTTGGACTAAGGTTCATTGAAAAATGAAAAATAAAATACAAGTGTGGAATAGAGTGTGTGCAGAGAACCAGGCCTTGAGCAAAGCTCTTGATGAAAGACTGGAACAGCTCCAGGAGCTGCGCAGAGAGAACACGTGTAAGTGTAGATAAACTCTGAAGATGATGTTGCTGCAAATGATCTGAATATAATCAAGTTTATTGCTCTGTGTGTGTGTGCTAGCATTGAGTCAGCAGTGTCTGGAGCTCCTGGGCTTACTGAGCGCTCGGGAGAGAAGAGACTTCCAGAAGACCCAGCCTCCATGCAGCCAAAGCAGAGAGGGATCTGCACTGGAGGTACCATGGATGGAGGGATGAGTGGAAAGATAGAGAGGAACCTTGATTGATGGATGGATGGATGGATGGATGAATGGATAGAAGTATTTCAAGATGGAGAGTTGGTTGGATAGAAACCTGGTGGATGGAAGGTGGACGGATGGACATAGATGAATAGCTAGAAATGGCTATTCAATGGCTGGTGAAAACCTAGAAGGATCATAATGGCCAGATTTCAATATGGAGAGATGTTGAAGTATGTTTAAACTGGTAGATAGATTCAATATGACAAATTTGTTGAATAGACAGAAAGAAAGTGAGTGGTAATTAGGTGATGATGAAAAATAATTAGGGATAGAAGCTGGATTTCAAAGTTATAGGTTGGTGGATAGACAAACAGAAGTTTGGCTGTATGGATGGATGAATGGATTTTGAGATAGAAGAGATTGGATGCTTGGATGACTAGCCATAGATGATGGACAGGCATAGATAGATTTCAAGAATATTTGATGAATTAGTGGAAAGATGGATAGATAAGTGAATAGATGTATACAGATAGCTAGAGTGAATGATGGGTAGTTAAAAGAATGACTGAATTCTAAGTAGGGTGGATGGAAGGATGGCTGAATGAATGGGTTTACAGACAGATGTAGATATAGACAGGTTAAGGAATGGGCACAAAAAAGGTGTGATGAATGCATGGATGGATAGATTGTATAAGATGGATGCAGGTGGATAGTTAGATGGCTGTCTATCCACCATCCATAATTCTAGCTATCCGTCTATGCCCTGAATTGTCTATCCATTGATTTATCCAGGTTTCTTATCCTTGCACTCATCCCTCTATCCAGAGGACAGATGGATGCTTAGACAGACAGAGGGAAGGTAATAAAAGTGTTAAAGGTGTATGGTGTGTTTCCCAGCTGGCTGTGTATGGGGCATGTAAGTGCAGCTCCGACGCAGGAGAGCCGTGTTCCTGTGCGAAGAGTGCAGCTGCAAGCCGCAAACAAGTCCTTCAACTTAAACAAGAGGTCTGTATAAGTGAGTCAAGTTTTTTTCATGTCTATCTGCACATACTAAAGTGTGTGTGTGTGTCTGTGTGTGTAGCTGGAGCTGCAGAGGAGGAGGAAGGATGAAGCGTTCGTGATGGTGGACGCGTTCCGGATTGCATTCGAGCAGCAGCTGAGGAGAGGGAGCGAGAAAGTGCTGCAGCTGGCAGAAAGCGACACACACACACCAGAGAGAGGTGCAGTAACTAACACACACACACACATTGCTGTACTGAAGAATGGTATTAAAGAAAACCATGTTCACCACTATGTTTTTAAAAATTGAGATTCTGATTAATCCGAAGGCGTTGATTACTTTTCTATAACAGCCTCTCTGACAGTAGTGTTGACAGCTGGAAGTCACAAAAGCTTTGGTGAAGTTTTCTGTAAGGAGATGTTTATGTAACATTTATGGAAGGAGTCTCCAGTGTCAGCGCTTTGTAACAGTCAGAGATAAAGCTGTAGCTTTAAGTTTTCTGACATCTTCAGGAAAGAGGAGTTTACATGTTGTGGTTTCTTGGTCGAGAGGAAAAAAGAGAGGCTGGTGAAGGAACAAATGTTTATTGCTGCTATAGCATAAACAGTAACAAGAACTAAGGTGTTTCCCGGACATTCCACAACACTGAATGTAACTATAAATGGATAAAAAGTGCAATGTCCTATTTTTAAATAGATAGGAATTTTGTAATCATTGGCATAAAACACTTTAGGACGTACTTTTATAGGAAAACAAACAACTTTCAGGTGGTAACTGTAACTCCGCTTCATCACACCTACACTGTCATTGATTATTTTACTATAACAGCACAGCACTGAGTGTTTTACTCCTTATTTAATATTAACTATATACACGTTTCCAGTGTCCTTCAGATATCGCAGTCATACTAATGTGTCATCACATCACAGGGAAGCAGGGCTCGGCTGGCGTGACTCAGGCGCTGAAGAGATTTCTGCCGTCTCTCAGAGAAGGAAAAGTCCCGAGCAACCCGAAAGAAACCCTGCAGCTGCTGCTCGATCTGGTGTGTATTCCGTTCATAACATGCCAACTAGATGTACAACTGGAACACACTCTATATTTGATCTTCATCTACATTATTAGCTGGGATATTTACAGACACACCGCTTGCTGAGTATTAAGTATGTGTTCAGGTGGAAGTGGAGATAAGAGATGGAGAAAGATCATTTAGCATTGAGAGAAACCCAAACACAAACTAGGAGATTAAATGCAAGAGCAATGTTTATCATCTCTTTCAGCTGAGTGATAAAGAGGAGGCCTTGGCCCATCAGAGGAAGGTCAGCTACATGTTAGCACGGAGCTATGAGGACCTGGAGAAACGTCTTCAGGCACAGCTCAAGGAGCTGGACATCTCACACAATGGGGCTGAATTTAAACAGGAAGCGGACAGATCCAAATGCATAGTGGACTCTAAAGCTGATCATCCGTCACGTTCATGTGAAAGTATACCGGTGGTCATGGACGAGCATGAAGAGAAGACGAGAATGGTGGGTTCACAAAATGAGGGCGAGGGGTAAACAGGAGGAGTAAAGAGATCTTGAGACCTTAAGAAAAGAGACTGACTCAGCATTTGTTTCACTGTCGTCAAAGTGTTATGAACTTTCTGAATGTTGAAATGTTATAAGACAATCACAGGACTGATATTTGAGTTATTATGTAATAAATGACTAGTACTGTTTACAAGGCATTGTAGATGATTTAGATATGGTTTGTTTATCTTTATTTCAAATCTGCTTAAGTTGAAATGATTTTTTTGTGTAAAATAGCCTGCTGACAGGGGGTGGAAAAGTACTGAGAAATTATACTTGAAACTATAAATCTTAATAAATTAAAAGTATCCAAACAAAAATTTACTTCTAAATGTAATCATGTATTAACAATTAAAATGTAAATGTTTTTAAGAAATGATTGGATGGTTTTAAACTAAAATGTAAATTAAATACAAATAAATGTATCTGTTCTGATGTATAGTGTACAGTGAATTACTAGATGAGAGATGAAGAGATCTTTTGAGATTTTATATGAGTACTTTGAAGGTCTAAATAATGTTAAAAGTAAATATATGTTGGAATATAGATAGGTAAGAGTATTCAATTTAATGAAAAATACTCAGGGAAAGTATAAATAACCCAATAATAATCATAGTTAAGTATAAAAACAATGTACAATTACTCAAGTATAATTCCACTCCTGTCTGCTGAACCATGAAGCACAGAATTGAAATCTGCCTTTTTAATCATTTTATGTACTTTGAAACACAAAATAAATTTTTAAAAACTTTTTTTTAAATGTTTTTTTGTTTGTTTGTTTGTTTCAAAGAGAACGCCAGTGATGGGAATCATTCAAAAGAAATAAATAAAAAACCCAAAGCGTTCACAATTACTGTACTTAATTTCCCAACGTGCAATAAACCGGAAGTGTGCGCGCTTAATTCTGTCCGTGTGGAAATTCGGATCAAATGTTTTGCTCGTGTTTAGTCCTGTGTTTTGCTAAAGCCTATGGGATTAAAGAAACTCGGTTTGCGGCGTTATTGTGTATTAGCCCTGGTCACAGTTGCAGCTGTGACATGGATCAGCTGTTTTATGAAGTCTGAAGCGCCATCCAGTGATAGAAGTTAGTTTATTTATCTAACTAAAGCTTGTTTTCCGGAATCTCAGAAACTGCTTTGTTGTGAAATTTACTTCTGCACTACAAAGCGTCTGTATTTACTTGTTGATGTAATGAGGACAGTCAGTACACATAGCCTCTTTACTAACCAGGGGTTGTTTTTGTTAGACCGGTACTGAGTGCACTGTTTTTTTCTTGTCGCATAGTGAGTTTTGTTGTAACTTTTTCAGCAGCTGCGGGATCGATGCCTGACCAAACTCTGGACTACTTCCTCAAGAAGGGCACTTTAAAGGACCACAATGCTGCAGATATCCAGTGGTATCATGCAGCCAACAGCAGGGACAAGATCACTGAAGCACTCCAAGGTCAGAGAGTAAATCATACACATCAAAACAACATCTTATTTATTAAAATGTTCTCACTCAGGGCTGTGCCATTATAGTTTTATTATTATTATTATTATTATTATTATTATTATTATTTTTTTTTTTTTTAAATACACGCCTTATCCGACCATCAATATGCTTTTCAGGGGAAAGTAGCTAAAGCATGCTCAAAAAGTCACATGGCGTCATTGTCCTCATTTGCATATCAAAAGGTGTTACATGCAGAAGGGCTAATTTCTGAATAGATCTGAATATCAGAGTACATAATAGTAGGTTAGAACTTATTTCTTGTAGAAAGAAATAGAATTTCTTCGAACTTGGGTCACAGCACCACAAACTATTTACATATTCTCAAAACTGTTAAACCAACTACGTTTTCAGAAAATATTATAATTTCAAATGCAGGACAGTCACTAGTGTGGCTAAGTAGCATCTAGATTTGTTGCACAAAGGGGTCTAAAACATCACCAAATCTAGTTACAAAGACTGCTCACTAGAAGTCACCAGATAAGGTCATAGACTAATTTCCATATTCATTTAACCATCATGATCATTTGCATATCAAAACGTGTTACATGAAGTAGGAAAGACTTTCTGAAGACACTTACCAATCACCATTGTTCCCACTGCCCAATCACTGACAACAATGCTGATTGGTGATTGGTTGCTGGGAACATCACCATGTGCAAACAAAACTAGTCAGGCTTTACACAGTCGGGCTGATGAGTCTCGTGAACCTTTTCTATGAACTCATATAACCAGCAGCTGTGATGTGAGCTGGAGAGCTGTATTGAGGGCAGGAAAGTTGCTGATATCTGCTCAAAAAGCCACTAGATTTACCGCTAGGCTCTTTTCTTAAATAATGTCTCTAAAGGGTTCTTAAAAGTCTCCAAAATCTGGTGACAAAGTCTCTACTTTGGGAACACTGAGTTAAAACAATAGTTATAATGTTCTCACTCAGGGCTGTGGCTTTATATTATATTCTTTTTGAACAGATGACTAATCCAGTCATCAATATCACTGAATAGATCCCATTCTTGATTTAAAAAAGGCATAATTTGCTCATAAATTACAGATCCTTCGAACTTCATGTGTTTATTCCTAACAAGCTTTGATTTGGGAACATGGGGAATGTAAATCAATGGGATTAGAACAAACCTGCTGCTGCAGAACAATTGAAGGAAAGTGGAATATTGTGCAGGACATTGTTGGATTAGGACCTAAATTGTGCTCTTTCTTATCATTTGTATGTTAGATAGCACACAGATGATTGAGGCCGATGTACTTCTCCGGGGTCGTGATCCAAAGGAACCCATAATGGCACATCCACCAGATAATGACAGTGACATCACACTGCAAGACTGGCTGAAAATGGTGGCGAACTCAGACAAAGGCATCAAACTGGACTTTAAAAGGTTGGAGAACATTGTTGTAAATACAGTTGGGTACAACATTTTGTGTCACCTGTAGGTATTTTAATGTAAAAAGGAAAGTGTATCTTTATTTTAGACAAGTGATGGGAATTAGGGCTCCTTTAAATGAGTCAGAGAATTTGGCTCAGCTCACCAATGAGAGACAACAAAGCTTGTGAGTTTTTTACCTCTAACTACAGCTGGTTTTACTCTGTGTGATTTCAGCAGTCTTTTAAGATTCTCATATGTCATGCTGTATGAGAATGTGTGATAATGTTCTCCACATCAGATTACAGTATGTAGATCCTCTAACGATAGACCTGTGTTTAAAGAACATTACTACGCTCTGTATGTCATCAATCAGCATGAACAGGAATTAAGATTTTTTCTGTCCATTCGTTTGTTTCTGTTACAATTTGCCATCACCAATACAGTATTGGTAGCTGTCCTGTGCGCTATCCTATGTCGTCCTCCCATTGGCGGCTTTTAGACGAACACTAGCTTTTCTTTTACATTGTGCAATTTTTTGTGTGCGACAGAAAAGTACACCAGATTACATTAACAGATGGAAAAACAACCTAGTGCATAGATGTGATCATGCAAGATTTATTTTTACCAGCACTTTTAAAAACAAAATGATCACTGTGTTTATTATTTCTCCTATTTATTATATGAAACTTTTCTTCACTGCGTAAATAAGTAAATTCTGGTGTGGTTCCTGCGATAGCGCCTCCTACTTTACATGCAAGAATGAATACTTCACCCTGTGCGAGCGTACATGCACAAAGAAGTATAGATCATTCTTGATTCAACACAGCAGGGCTGTGAGTCCAACTGGTGCTGGACTCGGACCCTTCAGAGCTTGATTATCCATCCCAGTTTCTTTGTTCTCTGTAGCCTAGAAGCAGTGATGGAGTCGATGGCACTTCTGGACAAGGTTCGAGAACAGCTGAAGGGGCCTGTGTGGATCAATGCAGACATCCTGCCAGGGCCTGGAGGCACAGCCACACCTTTAGATGCCCAGGCCTTTTTACAAGCAGTGGCTATGAAAGCAGAGGGAGACGTGCTTTCTTTGGGCTGGACCACTGGATGGTCTCCGAATACAGATAACCCAGGTAAAACATGCCTTTTTTTCTTGGGTGCCAGTTCTTCTTGCATAGACATCAATATGCATCAACTTGGTGCATATCATATATGAAATCTAGTTATGATGTAAACATATTGTGTTTGAAGGTCTATTGGATGAAATCTTCCTTTCAATATTAGTTGAAAAGTGACCCATTTAACTTAGTGTGGTGTTCCTATATCCCATGTCCTGTTTTCTGATTAATGCCATAATTAGAGGAGGAATCTTGAGGAGGCCAAAGGAGATCTTGATTGACTTGATTGAGTTCATTTTTAATACCAATTGATGTTCACTTAACCATATTTCTCTTTTTTTATATCCTTTATGGGGTCTAAGGTTACAGTTGGGAGATGGTTCAGCAGATGGAGGCGCTGTGCAAGAACCTGACACAGCCTGTGACATTCCCAGTGCGAGCAGCTCTTTTGCCCCAGTCCTTCGTTCAATTCAAGTGGCTCTTGCAGCAGTCGGACAGGTGAGACTTTTCATTTCAACATGTCAATCTCTGCAGCACATCAGTATTCGGCATACCAAAGACAATTAAGGCTGTTCTGCACCCTGTTTGCTTCTTAAGTGCTTGTTAGCATTGAACTATTGATTGCCTGCTTGACTGGATTCGTGTTGTGTAACAAAAACAGTTCATCAGTATGCCACTGCCACACGATTGGTGTAATTTGGTGCCTGCCCCCCAGGTATACTTGTTTGTCACCAGAATAGAAGCACTCAACTGAGCTGAAAGGTGCATTGGAAGAGTGGGGAGGGGGATCTCATAGAGAGGGAGGCTTGTTCTTATCTCCCTTTTCTAGGTCTAGTGCACTTCAGAGGGCTGGTTTCTCTCCTCGAGTTGTGCTCTAACAGTGACCGTGCAACCTAATGCTGTCCTTCGCTGCAACAGCACATGAAATATTTGTCAACTCAATACTTCATTAGCAAGTTGACACACTAATGCATTTATCAAATTCTTGTCAGAGGGATTTTCTTGTTAGCAAGTTTGGCACCTCTGAATGTCTGTAGATAAATTTTGCCAACTTTTGAACGGTAAGGAAAATGAGGACTCATTTCTCCTCAACACTTTTACACGTCTTGTAGAAACCTGACTCGGAAACACCAATGGATGTGCCCTAAAAATAATAAGAGAAGTAAAACATCTGGGCTTTAATCTTTTGGCAAATGTATAATGAAACATTCTGGGCACTCAGAATTTGATTAATTTGGTACCAAATCAAGAACACCTTGACTGTTGGGTCATTGTGTGGTTGTTTTAGTCTGCAATTGGCTAAGAAGGCAAACGCACTATGGTTTGAAATTAAATAAAAGATGTGGTTGCCTTAGTTACAGTTCTTGTCCATATCCAGTATTCCAACAATGATGTTTCGATGATCCCAGTATGCACTCCACTGGTTTTGAGGCACTAATTTATGCTTCATCTTGCTAAAACATTTTCCACTTGTTGTCCATCTCTCTCTTTCAGATACACTCTGACCATATGGACAGGCCAAAGTGATGTGCTGAATGTGGAGGATCTGTTACCCTACAGGCAAAACTTCAGCAAGTCCAGAATCTACTATGATCTCTTAGAGAATCAGATTTCAAAGTTTAAAAGCTTACCTGGGTACACCATATCACAATTAGAACAGAGCTAGGAGTTACTCTCCATTAAATTGGGTACAGGAAGTGAGGAATGTGTATTGAGGCCAGAATCATGCCTCTGTGCTATGATGAGGTGTCTACAAAAAGTGGCTATAGTATACACACTATTATATAAACCATGTATTGTCAATGGATTAATGCAAGTCACAGGGTGTTGGTTTTTAACCAACCAGCATACAATGATGCACCATACAATGATCTACAAGACATACTTTAGCTGTAAAGTGTAGTAAAATGTATATACTGAGTTACTGTTTATTAGCTGTTTTTATTTTCAGTGTCAGAGAATTTCTTTATTTTTTGGCTGCTCTTTTTCTCCTTTATGATGTTTAACGGTGAACACAGAACAGATATTTTGTCCAGTGTCTGATTAATCAGAATAAATATTCACACACTATTTCCTTCATGTGAGCATTGATTGATATCTGATACAACACCGTGCAAAGGTACATCAGTGCACTTTATTGTCCAAAAATCTCCCCAAAGTTGGCCAGGCGCTTAATCTGCTCCGTTTGCATGGAGTGTCTTCTCAGAAGAGTCTTTTTGGTCTTCTGGTCTCGGGGAAGGCTAGGGGCACAGGGAACAAAATGCCTTTGACCAGGAGCAACAGGTATGGTTACAGTTCCAGCTGCAGTGGCAGGACCAGGTTTGGTTCCCCGATCAACGCAAGTGCTGGTGATGTTAACTTTGATATCTGGAATGGGTGCATGTGGGTTTAGTGGTGGCAGGTAGCCTGGCCGAGTCTGTGCGATATGATCCAGCAGAAGAGCCCCAGATCCTCTGCGCTCCATCATTGCTGGGCTTCTCCTTTGGACTATGCTTTCCAGAGACTCCCTTGAGCCAGAGAGGGTGGAAGATCGGCTGTAAACTAGCTTGCGCTTTTCTGTTCCCCCTCCTCCCACTGTGCTGGCTTTGCCAAGCTCGTCTGACTGCTGACTCCTAAACTGAGGTAGTTGGGAGTCTGAGCTGTAGTGGTCCATCCCAATGTTGCGGCGGCGCACAACATCCTGGAGGCTGGACACAGCCAGGTTGGGCAGGCAGTCTGGATCTCTATCCATAGGAGTGGTCTCGCTGCCTGAAGCTTCTTTAAGGAGGTTCTGGTGTGAGGCTGAATGTGGCAGTGAAACACCATCATAGGACATTTTCCTGCTTAGCCACTTCACCTCTTTCTTTTGTTCTTTCTCTGCTTCTGTTGCTTTGTCCAAGGCTCTGAGCAGACCAGTGGCATCCATGCTTTGATGACGTGCAACTGGTGGTGCTCTTTGAGACAAATGACGATGGCTGTTAAAGCCAAAAGAGAGCTCTTCTTCTGGGGTGATATCTAGGAGCTCCTCTGTGAAGGATGAGGCCTTGCTTTGCTGAAGTAACAGGGATGGTGGGATCTTTAGCCATGGCTCCGAGTGTAGCCTTTGAAGGTGAAGAAGCTTGGCTACACCGGCTGCTCCCAATGGACTTGGGTCCCTTGTAGGTGACCCTGCCCTTGAATTAGCAGTGGTTACAGGGGTAGAACCCATTGTTTGGTTTTCTGCCAGGTTTAAAAGGGCATTTTGTGACTGACTTGAATGTGAGGAGACATGAGAAGGAGAGAGTTTAATTTCAGAGGGTGACATGCAGACGGTAGTAACACAATGCAACCGATCCTCCAAATCTGGTGGTGGAGGGACATTCAGATACTGTTTGGTCATTTGTCTGCCAGAGGGGAGTTTATCTGTGGTAATAATGATGACCTCCTTGCCTTTGGCCTTACAGGCATCTAGTAACACTCGCAGCGCTTCCTTGTCACCAGCGTTAACAGCATACACTAGTGCAGAGGAACCAGAGTGGTCCTCTAAACTCAGGTCAGCTCCACTGGACAGTAGCTGAGACAAGACCTCCTCCCCAGCTCGCTCCACACAGGCATGCATTAGAGCAGTCTTACCAGATTTGTCCTGGATATTTGGGTCGGCACCATTCTCCAGCAGATACCTGTGGAAACGTCGGAATTACAATTTGATTAAGGGATGTCCTAAATGCCAAAGAATTAATTTTCAATATCTAGTCCTTGAGTAAGCTACCCGACTCATTGGACAGTTATTAAACCCTGCTGTAAAGTACATCTAACCTGGTATTAAGCTGACAACTGAATGCTGGGACAACTGGGATATCACCAAAGCATGCTGTAGGTAGGACAGTAGTTATGTAGCTTCCCTGCTAAGTCAAGTCTCAGTTGTTACAAACATGCTATTTATTTGGCCTTTCAATATAGGCCTTCAATCAGCAATGATGCAACCCTAATATAGGTTATACATTAGTATGGCCCCAATAATGTTGAAATCTGGGTCTGATGGTGGTCAGTTCGGTGGTCTTTGCAAATGACAAATCATGTCATACAGTCAGAGACTTGAGCAGTGTATACCTGACCATCTTGTGTTTGGGCACACTCTGAGCGTCAGTATGATGAGTCTTGCAGGCAATCATCAATGGTGTCTCTCCACGCTCATTGCTCTCATTAATATAAGCCCCACCTTCCAGGAGCAGACGCGTCAGCCGCAAACGGCAAAGATAAACAGCCTTTAGAAGGGAGTTGCCGTCGGTCCACACCTCTGTGGAATCTTCCATGACCTCTTGCTGTTTCAGACAGGCAGATGGCTCTATCATTTAAGGACTCATGGACAAGTTGGAGGGTGCCTGAGCTTTGGAGAGCTGCCAGTGAAAGACAGTTCAGATAGTCAGGCATGTACTAATATTTATGATGTATGACAGTATGTCCATGACTATTATGCTATTAAACCATGCAAAATAGATTACAGTTTTCATTGTTAGATGTCATTTTTCTGTATTGGCATTTTCCTTAAATCAGCATGCTGGCTGTTTCTCAATAGCTTGCTCCTCCTAAATGAGTACTAATGACAAACATGTTTCAATAACCGTGGTGCGACACAGTAAACATAGTAAACTATTAGTAAACTTTAGTATACTAAAATAGTATGTCATAATAAAGACGCAAGCTCTCTCGGCTATCTAACCCCTTTACAAGTCTGTAAATTACGCCGCTGACCCAAGGTTGCCATTTTTTCCCTCCTCAATGTGTGAATTGAAATCAGGAGGTGAAAAAGTTTTCTGCCTTGAAAAACACAGAAGGAATGAAAAATTGGTGGGCAGAATGCAAGTAAGGCCCTGATCTATCCTGCAGCATTTTAGATTGTGCCAGGCATGATCAGACTGCATTTGCTAAGAGCAAAAGGGGGGAAGAAACCATGCTGAGTTGTTCAAAAGATTAAACTACTCCTTTGGCTCACTGATGGAGTCTATTGTGTTTATGACCTTGTCCTCAAATCTAAAAGTGCTAAATCTAAAACTCCAAAGTCTGTCACATTTTAGTTGCATAAAATGAGTAGTGCATTTTTGCTGGAGACAGAATGTATACGCTTTTAAAAGTAAGTAGCAGGATTCTCAGCACACAGTATGTACAGACAGATGAGTAGTTTTGAGACATTCTTTTTAAAAAGAGGCACAGACATTAAACTGCTTTGAGGCAAATGACTAGACATTTAGCACAAGTTTGATATATAGGAGCATAAGATATTTAATTAGTTAAATGTGGATTTTATAAACAAATCAGTGATTTCAGCTGAGCAAAATTTCAGGTGTACTTGAAAGACTAAATGATGGTTTACTCAGTGTTTTCATTTGTGTGAATAGCATTGATACATCTATCTACATCTTGTACATTTAATCACAGATTATTTTGTACCTTTTATGGCAACTAATTACACCATGCCCAAATTTATCAGCATGGTGTGTATGAAATAAAAATATGCAGGCAGGAAATGGCATGTGCAACCCTCTTGATTGGAGTACACACACTCTACTGGTAGGACACCTAAGCTCTGGCTCCTAATGCTGTGCACCCCTGGGATGGCATTTATAGCCCCGGCGTGCTTTGTGCGCTCTTCTCTGGGCCTTCAATCGGTCTCCCGAACAGAGAGAATCCTTAATGACTCCTCTCTCTCTGTCTGCCAGGCGCTGAAGAGCGCGGAACAAACAAGCATCACTGGGCAGATCAGGGCTTGAGATTGAAGCACAAGTGGAACACCAAACAGGCCACTTGACGCACATGTGCAGAGTGGTGATTCATGCTAGATATCGCAATAGGCTACATAGCGCATTTGTAATTCTTTTGTGCCTATTAGTCAGGGCTTTATAAATTACAATGTGCAAAAGTCAGATCTATGTATATAAAGCTACTTTAATGCTTTTAAATTTGACCAGAACTGGATTGGATTTGTCATATTCCATTTCGAATGAAACTATAAGACAGTATATTTTTACTTTCTCTATTTGTAACATTCATATTTTGTAACATTCATATTTTGCACTAATACACTAGTTTAACAGCAGCTAAATTTAATCATTACTAATTACTTAAATAGTGCAAGTTTTCCTGCACGTAGGAGAAATAAACTGTGTATATATATATATATATATATAAAACGTCCATACTCCTCGCTGAGCTTACCTCTCGTTTTCTGCAGATCTTCTCAGTTCCCGAACAGGTTTGGTTGAAGGAGGAGTCTCTCACTATAGCGAAAAGGCCGAGTGTTATCCAATACAGCAGATAAAGAGAACTGATGAGTCAACAAGTGGTGGATAAATGAGCCCGAGAGTGTATGAATGTGTGCGCGAGAGAAAGTGAACGAGGGAGCAAGAGAGAGAACAGGTGTGTGAGCTCTCAGGTCTGTATGCAGGCGGTACCTTACAGTAGAGCGTGTGCACGAGAGAGAGAGATAGGAACAACGCAGTGACGGTGGCTTTCGCATATCGAGCGTCAACGCAGGATCGGGTTATTATTCTGACGTGAATGAAGTGGCTGAGCTTGGAGTTATTCCGCCCCCACAACCAACACAGTTCCACTGTCACTGCATCCCTGCATCCCTGACCTAAAGGCCACAGCAGTGTGCTGGCATCACCATGACGCTGTTTTTTCCTTTCCTCCCATGATGTGGTGATGCTAGCACGGTGGCATTGACTGCGCTGACGACTAAAAGCAATTGATGTACTTTGTCCAGAACAGAAGATAGCAAACAATTAAAGAGGGAGTGAAAAAAGGGAGAAAAATATCAATAGTATTGTTTGCGTCACTATTAAGAATTAAACATTGACAAAAATCTTCTCTTTACTGAGAATCCAGTTTCTTATCATTCTGCTGTCTCAGTTCATCTCCACAGTGAACACAAAAAAAGCGACAGCACAGAAAGTTTCCCTCCAATTATAGTTGATTAATGTTAACGATATACTTGTTTCACATTAGTTAAAGTCTAAAGTACATTGATTTTATTTCACATTAATGAAGGGGACAGGGCTTCCAGGCTTGTTTTTAACATCTGTTTTGTTCTTTTCAAAACTCAAAGAATGTAAAACATTATGAGGCATGAATAATTTTGTAAGCACCAAAGAATTAAAAATAAAAGGGAGACTAAATCCCTTAAGTAAAAAAAACAAAAAAACAACAAACAAAAACTTTCATATAAAATTAAACACATTCTGATTAATTTTCATTCTGATTAACACACTAATCTTGGCTATTTGTCTTAGGAAAATAATCAGGGTGTTTTCCTGGTTTGTTTTTGTTTTATTTATTTATTTTTTCATGGACTCCATATGAAAGTATGAATGGAGTTGATGAGCAACATACCAGAAAAAAAATCTCCATCTAAATTTCACTATTATTTATGTCTCTGTGGGTCCGTGTCCCTTTTAGAGCTTTATATTCATAGCTGATAAACAAAACCAGAGAATGCACTGGTACAATATAATGCACGCTATATTTAACACCATCTCATAGTGGGTATATATGTATGCAACTGATGTTACTGCTGGCAGCAAAAGAAGGAACCTGGCTTGTCTAGTGATTCCGTCTGAAATTAAGTCCAAGTGTCTTTTAAGGAGCGAGGAAGGGGAGACGGAGGGTGGTGGCTTCGGGGGGTAACTGACCTGCTGATCAGACTAATTTCCAGCTTAGTGTTAGCCTCCTGCTGGGACCTGAAACCAATCAGCCTCAAAGGTTAGAGAGGATTGCAGCCTTTGGTTTTTGTTAAACAGGGCTGTTTCAAGGGCTGGGGCATTAATGCGGGGAGAAAATGTGTGTGTATTTGTGTGTGTGATCCATAAAGATTTTTATTCAACCTAAGCATATGAGAACTTTTGTTAATAATTAGCTCTTGAGACGAAAGACAGAATGCATATTTATGAGAGGAGCGAGGACGGGCCATGTGGGTTGAGCTAAACAACAGCCATTTCTCTCCCTCTCACACACACACACACACACACACACACACACACACACACACACACACACACACACACACACACACACACACACAAAATGGAGATGAGCTCTGAGTGCAGGGATACAACAAGGCAAGGATGTCATTCAGAGATGAAGAGGTTTTAACTGGTTCAAACTAGAACATATTAACAGCTGGAACAGCATTTAAATCTTTTGATTTTAGGTTTCAGGGAATTACAAAAATGTGGTTTGGGACTTGATGTTACTTGGCTACAGAAATAGTGCCTACGAGCACACACAGATCTCAGTAATAAGCAGGTGTGTAAGGTCTTTCAGCACCACTCATCACTGTTCCACACTCTCATACACTTCAAATACGTACTGCAGCCCGTTTTCCTCCTGCAACCCTGCTGGCACTCCGGGGAACCTGCGTGAAGAAACGGCAAGAGAAACAGGAGACACATGAAGCTCTGGGTTCTTATGGGTAGAAGAAAAAACAATCATGACCAGTGAAAAGCTTCTTGTATTCTGCTTCACTTCTAAGACACTTTGGATAAAGGTGGCTGCCATGAAGTTCAGGGCTTGCAGATAGTTTACGCAGGATTATACCACCGTGCTTCCGACTGGTCAGAAGGAGAAGGTGTTGATTAATTTTCTCTGACAGTAGTGCAGCTGCAAATCACAGCTTAATGTTAATGTTCTGTTTCTATAGTAACAGCTCATTCACAGGGACTTGCATGGTAGGCACAGCATGTGCATTATAAACACGTGCTTTTATTTAGCTTTTATGGAAGGAGTCTCCAGTGTCAGTGCTTTGTAACAGTCAGAGGTAAAGCTGTAACTGACAGTTGTAACAGTAACGTAAAAAGCTGCGTTCTTGTGTTAACTTCAAGAGAAGGGGGGGGGGGGGGAGAGAGAGAGGCAGGTGAGGGAACAACCGTTCATGGCAGTGGTTTAATGGGTTTTTTGTGAATAGAGGGCAATCTTGGAGAAAGGGAGTATGTGATTTAATGAATGACTGTAGACCTGTGTGCTCTATTTTTTACCCTGTGTATGTTGTAGTGAGGTTTAAAGCCAAGCTGAGGGACCCAGTGGCATGGAGCAAAGCAATCTCACCTGACAGTGTTCTTCTGAGCTTGTGTGAGTGTGAGAGACTTTTGAATTTAGTTTGAATTAATTGCTGTGCTGAGAAGCTGAGCGAGGAAGAACCCCAAAAATAAAAATACAGCACACTCGTCACACGTGTCGTTCATTAATAAATAACAAATCACTTTAGCTGTTGGTAAACTGCTGTGGTGTAAGAGGAATAAAACACTCTGGGATGTGCTGTTATAGGAAAATAATCAACTTCAGGGTTGCAAGAATAACTGTTTCATCACACCATCGTCAGTTATTTTCCCAAAACAGCACAGCACCGAGTGTTCCTTACTGAACACACAGCAAATTAAAAGTGCACAGGAGGGGTATGCTCAGCTCCAGAATTATTGGCAAAGGTGATCAGAACTGACTGTATGAAATAGACATTACACACAGACTCACCACTGAAATGATTAGCGAAACTACAAACATTGCCTACACAAAAAGAAACAAAAAAATTATTGGCGTAAAAAGGTCAAAAGTAAAAAAAAAAAAAAATCTCACAAAAACAATTCCCCAAGATCCTAGTGGGGTAAGTGAATTCTTTAGAGAGACTGAAGATCTGCAGCTGGCTGATGTGTTTCAGTTTGAGCTACGTATATCTACAAATGTAGCAGTGCAACTAAACTGCTTATACGAACACCTGCACACACACACACACACACACACACACACACACACACACACGCACACAGGGTGCACATCTGTTCAATGAGATAATAATAACCATAATGGCATGTCATCCTCCCAGTGTTCCTCTGAGTGCCACTCCAAATGGGCGTCTGAGTGGAAGAACTTGACGTTAATGCCTCGGGCCACTTTCATGTTATGTAAGAGCCTTTTAGGGCTTTTCTAGAGCCTCTGTCGACTGTTTCGGACTAACTTTGGTGTGATGAACACAAACGACACGTGTGTGTGTGCGCGAGCCAACAAATCCATTTGCACCATTGTAATGGAAAATCAGTGTCGTGGAGCACATCAAGCCAGTGTGGCCTGGAAGGTCACGGGGAACCGGAACGAGCTTTAGTTTTTGGAGAGGGAGAAGCACGAATTGAGACCTTTTGCATGAAAACCTGAAAATAAGAGATTCCAAAGATGTAACGTTCTCCTCTTTGGTTATTAACACTATTAAACTAGCTATTGGGACGTTTCTTGCTGTCCTGGTGATGTACAGAGTGACAATTTTTACATATTTTTAATCCTTTGGCTCTGATATGTTGCATCACAGCCAATCAGAAAGATGAAACTTCCTCTGACAGACAAAAAGAAAGAAATGATACTAGAAAAATGGCCAAGTGACTAATGTTTCACTCACTCAGGAAGGAGCCTGAACTTGTCTAGATCGATGTTAGGAATGAACGTGTCGCAATCAAACTGCTTCAAGATCCTCGTTACAAACAGACGCCGGCGTGCGGAGCTCTCCATCGCCTCCTGCCAGAAACGAGACATTTCACAAACATGAGAAACTCTCAAGAAGTGTTCACAAATATTAACAGGCCCCTTATTCTCCCTCTGAATACAATGTACATAAACTTCTTATTATTGCTGTTGTATAGTGTAGCGCTGGACAAGGACATATATAATGTCTATATTGTGATAAAGTGGGTCACAATAAACTATCGCATTTCATTTCATAACATTTAGGGTTTTTGTTTTTAACAACAATTGATTGTAAGCAGCTGATTTTTATTTTATTTACAATTTTAATGATACAGTACAACATTGTATTTTCCCTCCTTTACACTGTGAAATAATCATATGTTTCTTTAAACATATCATATCTAAGATGTACCTTTATTGATCCCCTGTACAGGAAATTCAAGAAATCTGATCGTTTCTTATCACGTACGTTTAACATACAGTGTATTAAGTCCATTATGTACCATAGAAATGTCTTAGTACTGTGAGATGATATTTTAGTCATATTCCCCCCCACTCGCTGTGAATATCATTCATAACTAAACAAAGGATGTTGATGTTCCTCAGGAGCAGCATTGAATACCGGCAGCTCAAAAACATTCTACAAGAAGGATCTCGGAGATAAAGAGAAGCCGAGGGAGGAGAAAGAGAAATGTGAAACAGTACCATGGAGAAAGAAGGGGGCTTTTGTAAAAAGCGTCCTTGAGCATCACTGTTGCCATGCCAACCAAATGGAGACTGCAAGAAACATGCGGCATGGTGTGTGTGTGTGTGTGTTTTTACAGTTAGAAACTTTATTGCCATACAATGCAGACACTGGAGACGAACTCAGGCGATTTATTTTCCCCCTTATCTCATCTCAAGTGTCTTTATGAAGTAAAATTAGTTAGAATTACTTTCAGTCTTAAGCGCTGTTCACACACACGACATAAAATATCCTACAGGCCATTACAAGAGAGTTGTTTAAAGTAGAATTACTTAAGCAGTAATTAAGTAGTGTTCAAAATAACCACAACTAACCGTTTAAAGATGACTCATTACGTACAGAGTGTGGTTTGGGACACAGCCACACTGGAGTGATGTTTATACGACCCATACGGTGACTAGGATGTTATCTGGGACGCATCCACAGTGAGCAGATGTTTGTGACGGCGTTTGTTATATCTTCTGTAATAAATAAGGGGTGTGGTTTGTGACACGTCCACAGTAATCACATATCGGGGAGGTGTTTTTAACGATGTTAATGTGATCTATATAGTGACCACGGTGTGGTTTTGTATCTTCACATCTTCGGTCGTGACTAGGATGTGGTTTAAGACACGTCCACAGCATACTGATATCTTGTCTGGATCTTCTGTACATCTTCTGTAGTGAAGAGAGTGTGTGGTTTGGGACACGCCCACAGTGGAATGATGTTTGTAATGTTTACGTGGCCTATAGAGTGCACTATACAGTGGATTGATGATGGGGGATTCTTTTAACAATGCTCATGTGGCCTATATAGTGACCAGGGTGTGGTTTGGGACACGTCCACAATGGACTTGGTGAGGCGTCGGTGACGGTCTTCTGTAATCTTCTGCAGGGAAGTTGTGTGTGGTTTGGGACAAGGCCACTGATGATATATATGTGAGGAAAGATGAATAGCTGACGGTATCTGTGTGGTGTGTGTGTGGGTGTGTGTGTGTGTGGTGTGTGAGACCTTGTACAGCGAGCTCCCACCGATGATCCACACTTGATCAGCTTGAGCCTTGAGCTCTGTATTCTCCAGTAAATGGAGCGCTGAGCTAAAGTCAGGTGCTAAGTAGTGTGCTCCCTCAGGAGGCGTCCTACATCAAATAACAAAACACTGTTAACCAAAAGTCATTGATTTCAGATCAGCGGTGAATGATCTCACACAAACGGCAGTTAGCTGCGTTTAGCGCTTAACCGAGTGCATTCGAAACGCTCTTACTTGAGTTCTCGGCTCAGGACTATGTTGATTCTGTTCTTCAGAGGCCGGTTCTGTGCCGGTATCGAGAACCAGGTCTTCCTGCCCATGATGACTACGTTCTTTTTACCTGCCACACCATGTACACGTGCACACACACACACACACACACACACACACTGTTTACAGCCAGTGTGTACAGTAATACAGAACAAATGTACATTTGGTAAACTTAAAGATGTGAAGAAGGCGGCCGAGGTTTTGGTTTACCTTCTACAGCAGAAGTCATGGTCATCTTCTGAAAGTGCTTGAACTCATTACTGCAAACACATAGCAAAAAAAACTAAATATTTAAATGCTAAGAGGATTTTTAAAAAACTACACGCTCAGAAAAAGAAAATCATGAGTTCACTTCCAACACTTTTGCCATTAAAAAAAGGGGAAAAAATACAATGCCAAGACTTAAAAGAAAAATAATCATTTTATCCTGGATGTTACTCCAAAATGTTCATCAAATACATATAAACACACACACACACTGCAAGCAAAAACATTAAACACAAGCAGGAATCCTGAGGTAATCCAGTCACATTACAGTCTCGCGCCGTTGCTAATCTTTAGGCTAATCCTGAAGCTATAAACAACTTCATAAAACTTAGTTCTTATAAAACAGAACTAATTCTAAAAAACAATTTCAAAAAGGACGTAAACTATAAGACAACTTCTGACTTTAAAGTTACAATTAATGACGAAAATTGAGAAGTCAGAATAAACATTGTATATTATTATTATTATTACAGTTTTATATTACACAGAATACACAACGTTAGCTAAAGCTAGCTGAAGAGAACTGAACCGTTAGCTCCTGCACCTATCACCGTGACCTGAATCCCAAACCAGGCGCTGCTTCCTACCTAAGTGCACTACGTAGGGAGTGACACAGCGGCGTTCTGTTGCCTATGTAGTTCACCCTGTTTATAAAACGGAGCCGTTTGGGATGCGGCCAGCTTTACCTCAGTCTTATCGGGTGCCAGGGCAGATTTCCGTTTCTCCCGATGCCCATATCCGGACAAACCGCTACGATACAGTTCAGCACGCGACTCATGACTAACGGCTTTTGTTTGTTTGTTTGTTTGTTTGTTTGCCAAGACTACCGGTTCAACAGTTAAATTAACACCTCAGAGTGAACTAAGCAGGTCACGCGGACATGATTTCCCGCCAGAGTTTACACCAAACGGAAATGACGTTGTTATAAACGACCAATAAACTGCAAAAAGTTATAACTAAAGCTCAAAGCGCCACCTACAGGCAGACTCATATAATAACACGCGTTAAACATTATGTTCACTTATTTATTCACCAAGTGAATAAATACTGTTCCTTTCTAGCATAAAACATAATCATATTCATATTACAAACATTATCTTTAGGCCAGTTTGACAAATAAAGAGTTAAATGACTGGAAAATTGTTGCTATGGTAAAATGGGGGTCGTGTGTTTACAGTAATTTCATTAAAAATCCCTTCTGTACTTTCAAACTTTAGAAGTAGGTTTTTTAATTTGATAGCTGATATTCCCAACAGTTTTATTTCATTTCCACTTACTTTTTTAACCTTGATATTGTTCATATAAAACTAAAAATGCTTCAGGGACCGAATCCAAACACAGAGTCGAACAGTTGCAGCTGAAGGATCTAACAGAGCTTCTCCATCAGTGCTGAGACTTGAACCCACAACCTTCTGTGATTTTATGCACTCATCAGGATGTGCTGGTGAAATATGAGCCTGATTTGGCCAAACACAGCCCTTATGACAACATTATCAACTTTAATTCAACACTAAAGTGTGTGTTTCCGGGTGAGTGATGGATTTTCAAACAAGAAAATTTCCAGTGGTGTGTAATTTAGACTGTCAAGTAATCTGAAGCACATTTTTGCCCATAAAATAATCTGAGTCTGAGTCCACATTGCTGGTATTTATTATTATTACACAGTAAAGCTGTAAACCTTTACCCAGACCTACAGGAGTGTGCTTCAAAGTTTTAAATGAATGGAAAATTTACCCTGAGTTTATTTCTCAGTAATGAATCATGCCAGACTGCTCTCTGCTTGACTCAACCCCATTTTAAAGAAGATCAATAGGTGACATTTGTCTCATGTATTTCAGGAAAAGCGTATCATTTGGCAGAAGCATAAAAGAAACAGAAGAGAAAAAGAGAAGGTGCTAATAATTGGTTTTATTTACGTGAACATGTTAAACTTCAATTAAAGATACATTGAGGAACTGCAGAAAACATCAGATCCATGATGCAGGTCTTCACTTGAACTCGTACGAATAGGTCAGGTAGCCTCCTTTGCTCAAAGTGCACTTATAGGTGTAACTGCCGCGCTTCACCTGGGTGTAACACACTCCCAAAAGGTCATCATGCTGAACATCCTTGTCCCAAACCTGCAGCTTCAGTTCATTGCTGATTTGAGCCGTATTAGAGATCAGGGTAGAGCTCCATACGGGGTTAGAGCTATTCTTAATCACAGAGGTTTGGCCCACAAATGTGTTTCTGACATACATCTTCACATAGGGGTCAGGAGCATTTCCCAAAGCATCACCTTTCAGCCCTCTGCCCTGCAGGCGGTACACCCGCAGGGCAGCATCGCTAGGAAGTGCCAGACACACTAATATGAACACGGTGAGGTACACCAGCCGGGGACTGGAGGAGAACGTCATGGTTTTATCTGTGTGACAAAAAAATTAAGCAAAAAAAAAATGGATTCAGTGATTGGGGCGCCATTAGCGCCCCACTGAAATTACATTTACAGTTATGTATGTAAAAGTAAAAGACATTTTAAATGCACATGTAAATGTATATATTTCTATTAAAATAACTTGAAACATTAATTAAAAAGCATTTAAAAACATTTTGCCCATTAACCACACTTTACCTTGACATATAATCCTTGAAGGTTTTTTTTTTTTTTTTTGGATCAATGTGGGAATCCATGATAGGTTATGAAAATGCACATTTTAGTTCATTTACTCAACACTGTTTTCTGAACAAATTCACCTCTATAAAATAATCAGCATGAAGCTGCATCATATGAATTTCTTGAAGATCATGAGAAGAACAAAAGTACATTCTCTCATTATTATTATTTTTATTTTCTTTATGATGTGATATGGATTGATAAAGTCAAAAAATTGAAAGTAAATTATTTATATAAAAATGCTACATTGTTACTTTCAACATTAGCCTTAGTCATTTAATTAACAAACATGCTGGTTGCCTGGGATGGGTTAACAGATTTTTTGAATAACTAAATAACTACGTATAAGTAAATAACTACAATCCCTTGCTTTGTGTAAAAGCTGTTTAACAGTTCTCACCTGCTTTTGTGAAATATTGTGTACAGCAGCCAAAATGTTCAAACTCTCTCTCTCTCTCTCCGTCCCCTCCCAACTTCAACGTCAATTTAAAGGCAATATAATCAGGACATTATCCTTGACATTATCAGCTGCTGATATTTTTTTAATGTTTGAGATCTATTTTTAAGGCCTTGACACGTAGCATCAATTTCAGAGCATGTATTTTACCACCTGAGCTTCAGCACGTCAGCATTAAACAGCGATAAGAACTTTAGCACCTGGTGCAGTGAAGAGAAACATATGGGATGGAAATGGCTGATGTTTCACCTATAAAGTATTGAGTGCCTTATGGAATTAATCGAAAAGGGAATCGTTCATGAGCTGGTCATTTTCTTTCATATGTCATTTAGTTTAAATTCTCACAAGAGACTTTACTGACACTCGAATGACACTACATGTATGAAGAAGGATCCTGCATCCTGGTAGAAGAAAATAGATGACATTGCAGTGCTGAAGGAAGAACAACCAACAGTTCTGAAAATTGAGAGAAACTTCAGCAGTCAGTCGACTCCTTTAATGCAAACGTTTCCATGATGCTAGATTTGTAACTACATTGTGGAGCAAACCATTATTACAGCAGATGAATGCAAATGAAACATTTAAATGTTAAAGCCGACCCTGCTTAGTATGTGTTGAATAAATTCTATTATATGACAGCAATGCTGAATTCTGGATTCTGATTAGTCAGAAGGTGCTGATTAATTTCGTATAACAGCAGCTCTGACAGTAGTGCAGCTGCAAATTACATATTAATTTATATTAATGCACTCCTTCTAATATGTTATCGTTTCTATCGTAACTGTAACGTGGGGTTTGGGTTTTGTTTGTTTCTTGTTCATTGTTATCATGTCGTTTATTTTGGAGTTTAGTCATGGTTCCTGTCTTGTCATGTGTTACCCTTGTCTTTGTGTCATGTTCTGAGTGGTTCCTTGGTTTTATGTGTCTTGTTCTGATTGGTTGGTTTAGTCATGTGTCTTGTCCCTCACTGGTTGGATTGTG